>CM040123.1:82086727-82533511 GCA_022559845.1 Amorphophallus konjac | reverse complement strand
CAAAGAAAAAGGAAAACCATAAAAAAGATAATAATTAAGGGGACGGGGTTCCGAAACATCCATGCCAGATTTTATTCCATCAGAAAAAACAGAGTGAACTACATCAGGGGCTTGGGCGCTTTAGGCCTTAACTTCCCCAGTTCGGTTACATAAGCCCTCCACGGCTCGTATTCCTCCACCACGTGCGCTAAGGCCTTTCCCGCAACACTTGTCTTCCAGGGAGCTTTAATGGCCTTCGCTTCCTTCGCGTCCGCTTCAGTGCCCAACTCCCTTTTCTTCAAAGGAACAATGTCAGTCGGTGGCGGGAACGAATGGCGTGGGATGCCAATCTGGAGGCAGCACCGATGCGCGTTGTAAAGAACAAACTCGGTCGCGCCGATCAGTTGAAGATCAACTTCGGGAGAAGGCCTCATGAGGAGATCAAGCGAAAGCAAACATGTCGGTGCGCAAGTGAAGAAGCCTTGTGTCACGGTGCGGAAGTGAGACCGCCAGTCTTCACGTTTCTTCAGCCACGGAACGCGGTTCACTACAGTACCACCAAAGCCTAACACGTCGGCTATATGGTGAAGCGGGCTTTGTTGGAAGAGCTTCGAAGCGGTTGGCATTCCCTCGCGGTGGTCGAATTTGAAATGCAAATCCAGCCAGCAATTTAAGACAAGTGCACAACCAAATGGAGGCTTACCCAGGCTCGAGGCAGTAAGACCGCTGTAAAGATAGGCGAGGACGGCGGGTCCCACCCTCTTTCCACGCCAGATCCCGCAGATAGCACCCAGTTGGTCTTCCTCCACCATGTTGTCGGTATAAGGGAACAAGAGAGCACCCGCCAGACAAATGGTGAACCCCTTCATGATTCCCTCCAAATAGTCATCGTCTGGTGACCCTCTCAGGGCGTTCATGACCCACTCCGCAAGCTTTTGGAGATCGATCCCCTTTTGAGTACGGACCTTTCTAGCTGCGTCGGGCGGCATGAAGCTTCCAAGGACGCTTTCAGAAGTACCCCGTGTCAGCATCCGCATAGCCTTCACCTTCCCGTCGCTCTTGAATTTCTTCAAACCAAGCAGAAGTTCCACCTCCTCGAGGAGGATGGTCACCTCGAAGGTCGGGAAGACAAAAGTGTGGGTCTGGGGATGCCAGACCTCCACTAGCGCGCCCATAGCCGCCCAGTCCATACGAATCTTCTCGTAATGCTTGGCGTGAATAAGGAGCCCTTGCAGATGCCACTTCGAGAGTACGGCCCTCATGCCAATGGAGATATTGGAAGTCAGCTTTGAAAGCCATGGCAGCTTGGAAAACTTCCTCGGGCCTGGAAAGAGTGGATATGGGTGGAAAGACGAAGAAATGAAGGAAGTAAGAAGAAGGTTCACGTACAGAAATTTGAAAAGAGTCGGCTTACCATATGCGACATGATCGTCCCACTCAGATGACCCTCGAGGTCGGAAAGTCGCCTAATCTCGCTGCTAGGCTTGCTCCTCTTCATAACGCGGGAAGACTCTCCTTCCATCCTGAAGATCTCTAGATTCTCCTCTCCTTCCTCTCCTGAGCTTCCAAAACCCACCTTGGTGCATTTGAATGAACTAGCCTAAGGGGAGTTCTTATAGGAAGGGAAGGGTGCTACAGGACAGAACATGTCACATCAGTGGTCATTGTCAAGATTTTGTCTGGATCTCCTTCGAACTGTGGTGCGATTCTGCTACCTTTTGATGTTGCTAACCTTTGCTGGCCTGTGCAGGTTTTACTAACGGACGTCTTTGTCCTATCTCCTGTCCCACCTTTCATTGGTTGGTCCCACCATGTCATGCATCATAGTATACGATACCTACGCTACTAGAGCATGTCAAGGACCTTGCGGCCCGAACGAATCTGGGATTTGAGTTCCCCTTCAACAAAAACGGTGATGATCCCGGAAGAGTTTGGGTTGTACGGATAGGCCGTCAATCTGTGATAGAATGGGGACGACGGTTCCATTCAGTGAGTTGGTGCGCGGATAAACGGGCCCCAGCCCAGTATCAGCTCACCGGGTCGGTATCCTGACCCGTTCTTCACAAGTTGACAATATTATCCTTGGCTATTTTCTATTTTTGTTTGTTTTAAATTTTTCTTTAAACCCAGCATGCATTCATATAGGACTTTGATTTATTGCGGAAGATCATTCAAGCGATTCGATTGTGAAAGCCGTTGTGTTTCAATTCCTACAAATATGAGATATTCCACTCTGAATGAAATACTGAGTTTCTTTGAGACAGCCCTACGCTGCTCTTCCAAAGGAGACCCTTGTTTGGACAGACCCTCAGATATTCCTTTACATTTTTGACCCACCTTGGCCGCAGCACTTCCACATTGGCTGGTAACCGCTCCCCAAAGGTGAAACCTCCGGTTTATGACCCAGGTACTTCCACACCGAGAAGTTGGTCATCTTTTGTTTCGTGCCTGAGTGCACATCTCACCCTCCCTTATTTGATCTCCGTCCAAGCGATCGTCAATATTTGAAAGACCTCCTTCAAGGTCGCCTCATTGAAACTTCAGGAAAGATTCCAAACAGTAACGTCACAAGCGTGTCTCATCACACCTTGGCATCAACTTATCAGTCCGCTCCCACTTCATTTCAGTCCACTTCGATACCATTCCACTACGTGTCGCTCCCTTGCAAAGCAGACGCCAAGGCGGGGCAGCTGTAGACACGCCATTCTTGACGTCTCATAAGAAAGTCTCATATTACTATACGACGCCCCGCGATGGCCTACGCATTTCGAATCGCTCGAGTGCTTCCTTTTCCTGAGTCTTCTTCCGCCCTTTTCGGCATCCGGAATCGTCCCGTCACGGCATTCGGACGGCATCAACACCAGTCGAACGCATCAAGAGGTTCCGGAATCAAGAAGGGGGTCTGCCAGGCGGCCGCCGACGCCTGATCCAAGGACCCGGGTGGGTCTTAATGGGGGCGTCCAGGCCCCTGGACGCCCCCATGATTTTGATTTATTTTTTTTTTCTTCAGGGCCCAAAATTAAATAAAAAAAAATATAAAAAAAATAATAATAAAAAATAATAAATTAATGGAGGCGTCCAGGAATTTGGACGCCTCCATAAAAAGAAAATATAAAAAATATATATATTGCCAGTTGGCATATAAAAATAAAAAAATTAAAAAAATGTATATATATTAATGGAGGCGTCCAGGCCCCTCGACGCCTCCATAAAAACATGTAAAAAAAAAATATATAAAATGCCAGCCTTGGCATAAAAGACAAAAATAATAAAAAATAATAAACTTTTGGAGGCGTCCAGGCCCATGGACGCCTCCATTAACTCACTCACGGGCGCCGGCCACCGAACGACGGTTTGTCGTGTGTGAAAAAAGCCAAATTTAGAGACGTCCAGCTGACTGGACGCGCCCATTTCTGAATCACGAGGCGCCGCTCACAAAACCACGCGTTGTGCCAAACCGCGTGCGGCCGTCGTCGGTTTTCGGTGGACCTGTTAGAGGCGTCCGGGACCCTGGACGCCCCCATAAAAGTATTCTAAAAAAATCAATAAAAATAGAATAAAATATTATTTCGACCCTGATGGAGGTGTCCAGGGTCCTGGACGCCTCCACCTTCCGGAACTCTATAAATAGAGGCCCACCCCCTCAGTTCTAGGGAGCTAAGCAGTGATCCGATAGGCTGCCGCAGCCCAGAGGCTACGGAGTCATTTTTCTAACCCGTGGGTTCTTTTGTAGGTGGAGGTTCTGCCGGCTTCTCGGGTGCTCACGCTCGCGAGAGGAAGGTCGTCTTCATCCACCGCGCTTCCACGTCGTCCCCACGCTGCCGGAGCTCCGCCGGATTTCACCCTCGGCTCATCCAATAAGCCTTTTCTTCCCCTTTTTCTCCATAGTCCTTTACATTCATCATATTGCATCATCTATCCCCCTTCACAAGGGGGCCTCTTCTCTTATACTTCTTACATCCATCATCTCATTTTCCTCCTACTCGAGTCCGAGAGGGGTTTAAAAGATAACACCAACCAGGTGTGTGTCTTGCCATCATTTCGTTATTTTTATCGCAAGGATTCGAATACTACACCTCCATCTTTCTAATCCACTTGTCATTTATTTGTCGTTGTCTTGCAAGGGTACCCGAGGAAAGCCCTCTCCGTCGGCCGGCCGGAAGGAGAGGAAGAAGCAACCCGCCATCTCCCGCTCTTGAGGTAGGCGCGATCACCTTCTTATTTTGGGGTCTTTTGGCCCCTGGCGATCACATCTTATCATCGAGGCCGCGGCGAGTCACTTCCCCAATGGCCGTTTAAATTTCTGTTTCCTATATTCTCTTTATATTTTGTTATATATTCTGCTTATATCATCGAGGCCGCGGCGAGTCACTTCCCCAATGGCCGTTTAATTTTCTATTCCTACGATCTCTTTATGCTTTGTTATATTCTGCTTATATCATCGAGGCCGCGGCGAGTCACATCCCCAATGGCCGTTTAAATTTCCGCTCTTATATTTTCTTTATATTCTGTTATATTCTGCTCATATCATCGAGGCCGCGGCGAGTCACTTCCCCAATGGCCGTTTAAATTTCTGTTCTCATATTTTCTCTATATTCTGTTATATTCTGTTCATATTCTCGAGGCCGCGGCGAGTAACTTCCCCAATGGCCGTTTCAATTCTTGTTATTTAATTTTTGCATCATTCCCGTCCCCCCGAGGTCGCGGCGAGTCACTTCCCGCTATGGCCGTTTAATCCCCATATTTTGCTATATCATACTTGTCCCGCTCGCCCCGCTGGAGCAATCTCCCGTGGTGGCCCCTTCTCTCTTTCCTCTCATTTTTGTGTTGCAGCAAACAAAACAAACAAAAAAGAAGGAGCCCGCGCGCTCTCCGCCTCTTCCTCTTCCCCGCATCCAGCTCTACTCCGAACCGCGTGACGTCGCTCACAGTATCTAGTGAGGATATTGAGCCTATTCCCTCCGTTGAGAGAGCACCCACCCGTGAGGAGAGTCCACCAGCCAAGAGAGCCCAGTGTGAGCGCATTGAACGAATATTGGATGAACAGGCCACTACCACCAGGAGCAAGGTATACGAGCGCTATCTCGGCAGGTGGATGGATCGGTTTCGTTCGGAAGACTTGAGGGCAGTATCACTTCTACACCCTCCAAGGAGGGAAGGACACTTACTCGACGGAGTCGAGTTCTCTGCACCCCGGGAGTATGATGGGGACATCACCTCCCATGCCCACGTTCACAGCTCGTCTCCTCGCCCCGGTTGCATCCGGCATGGTCTAGTTATTTAATTTTGAGTCCTATGTAATTTTTATTTGAGTCATTTGATGTATTTTCTCTTTTATTTGAGTCATGTTCCTAGGTCTTCTGTTTATTTCCCTAAGTTTGAGT
The DNA here is from genome assembly GCA_022559845.1 of Amorphophallus konjac. Taxonomy (NCBI): domain Eukaryota; kingdom Viridiplantae; phylum Streptophyta; class Magnoliopsida; order Alismatales; family Araceae; genus Amorphophallus; species Amorphophallus konjac. Next base: position 82,528,148 of record CM040123.1, on the reverse strand, counting down.
GTTATTAGATTGTCTAGTTATCTATTGGGCCCAATTCATTGGGGCTTGGCCCAAGGGCTCCCCCCTACCCCCTCGGTTATTTGTCATTGAGTCAATTGTCAGGGTCTTATTGTAAAATGTGGGTTGCCTATATATAGGGCCCCATTCCCCCCCATTTAAAGTTAATGAATCAATGAATGAAAAACTTGCCATTTTGAGAGTTTACACTTCTTATCTAGTGGAGAGATTCCATTTTTTGGGTGAGAGACCCTAGGGGAGAGATTCCCCACCCTTCCCTCTCTTAATCTCTCTTTTCACTCCACTTTCTCTCTCCTCCACACCCAATTTCAAAAATTTTCTCTCTCCTCCCTTCCCAACCACCACTCTCCCACCTACCCCCATTAAAGGCCACTCCCCTTCCCCACACATCCCATTACTCCACCCCCTAGTCCCAAGGGAGCATCCCTAATCACTAAGCCACCCTCCAACCACCTCATCCCTTTCCCAAGCACCCTTCCCTCTCCCCCATGCAACCCTCCACTTCCCTAGGCCATTTGAATTCAAAAATCCCCTTCCCTCCACAGCCCTAGGGCACCCAAGACCCCTCCCCTTTGGTTAGGGGCGGCCCCCTCTCATCCTCTCCATCTTCCCTTGTTCCCCTCCATCACCCCCACCTTCTACCAGCTAGAGTAAGAGGACCTGCAGAAGACCTGAACCTTGCAGCAGTGACCCCGACCTCCTCCAGACGTTCCTAGAAGCCCAAGAGCCATCGTTGGAAGCGTCTGCTTGTCTTCTTCGCAACGGCAGTGGTCTCGTTCCCATCGGAGCTTGGTGCTGCCCAGGAAGCCCATTCTTCCACGACTACGCAGATCTACCTCGGCAAAGGTTATGAGCCGGAGAAAGAGATTCCCCATGACAAACCCAGAAGGAATCAGGCCACGAGCTCTTCTGCAAAGTTCTTCCTCTCCCTGTCTACTTTTAGAACCAAGAAGCAGAACTCTGTTCAATATCTTGCAGTAGAAGTTACTAATTTTCTTCCTCAGGCGTTTGACTCTACTTTCCACTATCTTCATCGACCACTCCTCACTTTTCTGAGTCCTCTGATCTTCACCGGCATCTTTTGGCATCCCCGTTTGTTGTGCTGTAAAGAGAACTCACCCACGGTTCCAACGGAGACTGATTCAGAGTTCGGGAACGGTCGGGACAGCCACGTCTTCCTGCTGTTGATAATCTGTTGCAGACAATCCAAGAATCAGCAACCCTGTTCGTGCTCCCGCCCAGGCCGGCAGCAACCCCTGAAGAAATTGGAAAAATTCTGAGGCACTCCTGTTCCAGAGACAAAGAGATCCCCACTGGTCTCGCCTTCAGCAAAAATCCTGAGCAAGTTCTACAGCTGCAACACCGGCTATCTATCCTTATCCGCAGACAGCAGGCAGATTCGGTGTCATCACTTATTCCTCACTCTTTGTTTTGATTTCCCCTCCCCGCTTGGCCGGCTGAAGGCCCCTCCCTGCGTTGAGGTAGTATTGATTGTAATATCATTAACCCACACCCCAAGGTCCCCCCTCCTGGGAGAGGTGTAGTGTTGTAATAGCTTAAACAGGTCAAGCTACCGCGGCACGGCGTGTGGGGAACCCACGCTTCCCCGCTCGCCCTCGTCTCCGAGCGGGACCGGTTTCTGTGCTCCAAAACTTTGCTCTAATTCATGCTTTTTCTTTCAATATTAGTTCATAAACTCCGCTGGCCGTGACGAGAGCCCGATCCTTAAGCTCATTGCTATAAGTGATCATCGTGGGAAGAGAGTGGAACCCGTGCCCTTTGGCACTTCGTCGAACCCTTGATTTGGGCAGCCATACCCTTGGGGAATCAAACCTTGGCCTTGCTGGCCCTCTACCAGCAAGGGCCCAGCCCACACAACCTCCCCTTGGCATTGCCAAGTTACCCCCGGGTCTTAGTGAGCATCGGGTGAGCGGTTGCCATTATCGGTCCGTTTTGAATACTTAGTTGTGCTTGCTTGTTGAGTCCTAGGTTGTGTCACATCAATGGTAGTTTCCCACTTTAGGTAGGCATTAGGACTAGATCCGTCAAAACTAAGGTCCCCTTCTAGAATGATGTCCATGAGGAGAGGGTCAATCGGACTCTTGTGGAAGGCCGTGTTGGGGGGACTTAACCAATGGGGAGTATACATGATGATGCACTGGGTGGCCCGATGATCACTCTAAATGCGAATGCGCCCTAGGACCAACTTGTAGAGAGACAAGTTATGAACTTGCTCTGATACCATTTGATGTGACACGACTCCTTGGACCTAGATTTACAAGCAACTGGACCGAACGGCGATCTCTCACAAGCGGTTCACCCGTGTCGCGCACACCCGGTTCCGTAGGTGGACCGGCGATGGTGGTGAGGGTCCGAAGTTTGACCTTGAGGTTCCAAGGATATGGACAGCTAGGGATGGACCCCAATGGGCCTGGGATGCCCAATTTCAAGGGCGGCCGGCACGCCGAGGGCGTGGGATGTAATGACACTCTTACAACTCACCCGCGGTGGCACTCGATTAGACGGAATGTTGGGACGAGCACTCTCTCACTACCGACGGCGCAACTAGAGATAATACTAAGCTAAGCAATAGTGAAACCAGCAGAGGATGGGGGCTTAAAGCTCACCTGATCGGTGTGAAGACACCGATCCCGGTCGGAGACGAGGGCGAGCGGGGAAGCGTGGGCTACCCGCACGCCGCGCCGATGATGCTTCAGCCGAAGACCTGCTAGTACAAAACTACGCCCCACGCAGGAGGGTGGATCTCGGGGTGGGGGAATGGGCTTACACCAAACACTACCTCCACACAGGGAGGGGCGCTAAGCCGACCAGGCGGGGAGGGGAGCTTAACTAAGCTAGCGCCGAACGATCTATCGGTTCTGGAATAACCGGATAGGAAGTCGATGTAGACAACACCACGCACTACATCGAACTCAGAATTTGACAAAACTGGCGCTGAAATGTCTCTGACAGACCCAAGAACACCTGTGAATTTTTGTGGGTGGTCCCGACATCATCACTGGCTGGGGCGAGCTCTGGAACAGGATCCCAGTGCTCTATTTCAGACTGGTCCCAGGGTGCAGCAGCAGGTAGAAGTAGTCACCACGCGCGCTCCCGATGTCGAAACGTAGCGGGACCAAAACGAGTATGACCGTGGACAAGTCTTCTTAGATCAGAAGCTAGGGGGGACACCAGATGATGTCGGGGAAGAGAGGGAGAGCCCGTTGAGTGACGAGGGGTCTGGACAGGTCCTGAGTGGCCTGTTCAGTGCACCTGGGGACGAAAATTCGGAACGGGTAGTCCCGGACTCCGAACGAGGTCCCGCTTGCTGTGTTGGACAGAGCACTAGCGGATTTCTGATCCGGCCAAGTGGCACACCTTGGAATGGAAGGATGAGACCGTGGAAGCTTCTGCACTGCAGATCTTGTCCTGGTTCAGGTCCCGGTTACGCAGTCGAACAAGAACGAACCCTCCGGATAGCAGAGATGTTGGATGCCGGCAAGACCACCTCGGCTGCGAAGCTATCTTGATGACCTTTACGTCGATGTATGGTACGCCTCCAGATGACACCGAATGACCTAGAGGCAGGCTCTGCAAGTCGTGCTCCAACTGCTGCCTACGAACTGAGATGGATAGGGTGATGGAAGGTGATGGGAGACGGAGTAGATGGGGTGGGAAATGGGGTGGATGGGTGTGGGGGTGACACATGACTATGTGGGGGTCTGTTAGGGGGTGATTCAAGGTGTGGGAGGGGCAGAAAGGGGGCTGGGAGGTGGTCTAGCAAGTGGAGGAAGGGGGAGCTACGAATTTGGGTTGGGAAGGAGAGAGGGAAGAGAGATCTCTCCTTTGGTTTGAATGGTGGGTTAATGGAGGGGTTAATGGGGGCCTAGGGATGGGAAGGGTTGCCTTGGAGAGGGGAAGGGGTGCTTGGGAGAAGGGATTCTCCCTTGAGAAAATGAAAGGTTGTATGGGGAAGGGGAAAGGTTACTTGGGAGGAGGGAGAGGTGCCTAGGAGAAGGGGATTCCACCTAGGGGTTGGAGGGGAATTAAATGGGAGGTATGGGGAAGGGGGAGGGGTCTTAATGTGAGGTGAATAGGGAGGAGAGAGAGTGAATTTCAAAATTGGGGGTGGGGAGGAGAGAGAATGGGGTTCGCCCCCTTTAGAGAGAGAGAGAGAAATAGAGAGAGAGCTAGAGAGAGAAGGAGGCACAATTCTTGTGGATAATTTTCACTCAATAATTCCTTTTTTTCCAAATGGGGGGGATTGGGGTCCTATTTATAGGAATCCCACAATTTAACAAAAGACCCTGGGTTTTAGACTAATGACAATAAACCAAGGGGGGAAGGGGGCGCCCATGGGCCTAGCTCACTTAATTGGGCCCAAAAGACATATTAACTACTCTAATGACAATTAACCTAGATAGATGACCCCTTAACCTAGGGACTTGACTCAAATAAAAGGAAAATTACATTAATAAGAAAATGAAAAATACATCATATGACCCGAAAAAGTGGCAAACAAGTTGTAGTACTGCTGGCGATCATCAGGAGCCCCAAAGCTGTGGAGTGGTCGGAGATGTCCCCATCATCCTTCTTCCTCCTTGGACAACCTCCCCTTGGATCTCTTGGATGGTTAGGGCTTATGGCTCCAAATGAGATGTTTTATAGCTCTTGAATGGTCCATGGACAAGCCCCAGACCAGATCCACAAATCCTGACATGATTGGGGCAGTGGGATTAAAGAATTGGGAAGAAAGACCTTCCACGAACTTGAATTACAAAGTCAATATTAGGGGCTTCGGGGCTGTCGGTCGACTAGTGGCACTGGGTCAGTCGACCGGCACTGTCTGCAGACGGAACCATTTTGCAACTGGCAAAACCGGTCGACCGACCCTATGGTGGCAATCGACCGAAACCTGCATAAACTTGATTTTTTAGGTTCTGGCAATTCTGGTCGACCGGCCAAGTTGTGTTGGTTGACCGAAATGACCCATACCTGCAAAAATGAAGTGTTAGCACAAAGAAACATGTCCATAAGTCAAGAGCTTCATGTCTTTATCAATTCCATGAAATTTGGGATTGGATTCAACTTGGTTTATGCAATAAACCATTTGAGCATTTCTCATTACATGAAATCTCCTGAAACAAGTTCAATGCTCACTCTTGAAGTTAACAAATTAACTGGGTGCATATGATGGCGAGTTTTGCAAGGGATTGAAACCTCATGAACTAGGTGCATATGAACACTTTGAAACACACATGTTCTGAGGTAAGGATCAAGTTCTGGGCTAAGAATCAAGAGATAAAACTCAATCATCCCAAGTAAATTATTCATGAAATAACCTCATGGAACACTCAATAACAAGGAGTGTATAACAGGGTAAGAGCCTTACTAATGGTTCTTGACAGTACATGACATATACCACCTGTTTTGGATTGTTGAGGAGCAGGGTGCTTATCCAGACGTTTGGTTCATCAGGTGACTGCCATGAGTTTGATCCTACAAGCAAGATAGTCAGGGTTAATACCATGCTTGTTCACATTAAAGAGGTTATGAAACCTCTTGCCTCTTGTAAAACCAATTCAATCAAGCAAGAATCAAGACCATGTACCGTTGCCATTTGCCATCTCAATCATATTTAAACATGAATGTACACAATCATCAAGAACATGTGCAATCACCCATAAGGTTAGTTATTATCACTCAATCACACATTAAGTTTAGTTATCATTAAAACCATAACGCCAACAATTATCAAAACCATAACTCAACAGGGGACTTGGCTATGACCAAGACCCAGACTTTTACGTCTACCACGTAGTCAACGTCGTAGGCCAGGCACAACTAGCGGACAACAAGGCTAGAGTCGAAGCCAAATTCGACAGCTTTGGGGATGAGGAAGAGGAAATTCTCATCCCGATCACCCTCAAAGCTAGAACTCCGGCCCAAGCCATCGAGGAACCCTCCTCGCCTCCCTGCCATGACAAGGGGGCAGAAGAGGCTCCTCTAGTCTCTCAGCCAGTTGAAGGACCCAATTCAACAAACCCTCCTTAGGGAGGGGATATCTCCGATCCTAACTACGAAGGATTGTCAGCTTCGCCAAGCAACCCCAGGCAGACCTCAGCAGTCCCGGTTGACAACTGTTGGCCAGGAGCCGGCGGTCCTAATCAATCGTCGATGGATCCCAGCAACAACCACTCTCCAGTCCCTTCAACATCAACCAGTGACTTCGAGAACCAAGAAATACATGAAGCCGACACCGATGATGATGATTTCATTGACTTCCAACCCGCTCCTCCCGAGCTGGAAGACGGTGGCCAGGCGACCGTGGACGAGCTCGTTGAAATCAACCTGGGCAAAGATGAAGCTCCCCAGCCAACGTTTGTTAGTGCTCTCCTTACCGAGGCAGAGAAGCAGGACTACAAGCAACTCCTGCTCGAATACAAAGACTGATTCGCCTAGACATATAAGGAGATGCTAGGCTAGACCCCTCCATAGCGGAGCACGAGCTAGCCATTTCTCCCTTAGTCACTCCGGTCAAGCAACCACAACGGCACATGCGCCATGAGCTGGAGCTCCAGGTTTTGGCCGAAGTCCATAAAATGGCAGAGCTCGATTTCATCGAGCCGTGTATCTCCCCGATTTGGCTCGCCAACATAGTCCCATTCAAGAACAAGAGTGGTCAAGTCCGCATCTGCGTCGACTTTCAGGACCTCAACAAAGCCTATCCGAAGGATGACTTTCCAGTCTGGATTGTAGAAACAATGGTCTACATGACCACCGAGCACGAGGCCTTGTCTTTCATGGATGGGTCGTCCAGTTATAATCAAATCCGGATGTCCCTTAAAGACAAGAACTATACAACTTTTAGATCCCCCAAGAGGATTTTCAACTACAAGCGCATGCCCTTCGGTCTAAAGAATGCCGGCGCTACTTACCAAAGGGCCATGACCAAAATATTCGACGAGATGCTACACAACACCGTCGAATGCTATGTCGACGACCTCGTCATCAAGACTAAGAGGCGCGAAGACCATTTGCGCGACCTCCGTCATGTTTTCGAGCGTCTCGACAATATGGGCTCAAAATGAACCCCATGAAATGCTCCTTTGGCATATCCAGTGGCAAATTTCTTGACTTCGTCATTAGATACCAAGGAATCGAGGTGGATCCCAGCAAGATCAAGGTAATCCAGGAGATTCCAGCACCCGGCAACCTCACTAATCTCAGGTCCTTCCAAGGAAGGCTGAGCTACATTCGGAGGATTATCTCTAACCTCTCCGGCCGATGTGCACCTTTCGGCAAGCGGATGAAGAAGGATGCCCCGTTTACATGGGACTCGAAATGCCAGGCGGCTTTCGAGCAAATTAAGGAGTACGTCCTTACTCCCCCAGTCCTGGGGGCACCGATCAAGGGTAAACCCCTCTTCCTTTACATTGCTGCCATGGATGCTTCGCTTGGAGCTCTGTTGGCTCAAATCAATGCGGAAGGTAAAGAGCAGCCCCTCTATTACCTCAGTCGGAAGCTAATCGATGCCAAGTACCGGTACTCCCCTATGGAGAAGGTTTGCTTGGCATTGGTGTTCGCAGTTAAGAAGCTGCAGCATTACCTCCTGTCGCATCAAGTCGAGCTTATATCGAAGCATGACCCCCTGAAGTACTTCCTATGACGACCGGTCCTCTCAGCCAGACTGGGAAGGTGGGCTCTCCTGTTACTGGAGTACGACATTACTTATGTCCCCAGGAAAGTAATTAAGGGATGGGGTATGGCTGAATTCTTGGCAGCCCATCCAGTGACAAATGACTCACCCTTCAGCTCGGAGCTCCCGGACGAGGAGTCCCTTGCTGCTCAATCACAAAAACCGGTTGAACATAGTGGAGATGTCTTGCATTACTGGCAGCAAAGCGCTCTCACAACAAGCGTACCTTGCTGGGAGCTCTACGTCAATGGCACTTCCCGAGGGATCACCCGAAGCAACTAGGATCCAGCCACCACGGTAGATGCTGGCATAATTTTCCTGACTCGTTAGGGTGGAGTTTTATACAACTCTTGTGCCCTCATGAAATCCCTGACCAACAACGAAGCTGAGTATGAAGCTCTACTCATTGGGCTCCAGATGGCTCTCCATATGGGTATTAAATGTCTCAAAGCCTACGGGGACTTCCAGCTGATAGTCCAGCAGGTCCTCGACGTCTACGATGTGCGGAAGCCAGAGTTGGTTCCGTACCATACCGCCGAAACCAGATTAACTCAGACGTTCTCTTTCTTCGAAATAGATCATATCCCCAGAAGCATCAATGCTCAAGCGGACGCTTTAGCAAAATTGGCCATGGCCATCAAGCTCCCGCCCGAGGGCGAGGTCGACATCATCATCAGACATAGAAGGCTAATGCCGAGCTCACTCGAAGGCAACACCGGTCTCACCATTTACGAGGTCCATGACCTTGACCAGAACATGCCGCCAGAAGAGGATGATTGGCGTGCGCCCATCATCAAATTCAAGAAAGGGTGGCTTTGTTGTGTCCCTGTGGTTTTGATGATAGCAAACACTATAAGTCATCATATATTTGTCTACATACTGTTTGAGTCTGCATATATACCTGAACTTTGTTGAATGAATGTTTCATCAAACATCTTATCTGACATAACCAACGAACAGGCTGAGGCTGTGTGTTGTGTGCATTGGTGCATTTCATAATTGTTGATGCATTTCATAATGGCATTTTATCTGGAGTGTGTGATGTTAGTATGTACAATGGGTGATGCTGCCATACCCCTTCAGATTCGCATGTATGTACATTGCATCTGTCTGTGCTGCACTCATAAGTCCATACATTGTTTGTGCAACGTTTGTTCTGATAAGTTTTTTTTTAACTAAAGTTGATACTTGCAAGGGGGGAGACGGGAGAGGGGGTTGATCTCTTCATTGCGGAAGAAGATGAAAACACTATCCCGGCCACCAGGCAAGCAATTTTCATATATGAAAGCAGTAAAGGAAAGGGGTATAGGAGAGGGGGGGGAGGCGCCCAAAAAGACGCAACAGACGTACAAGGCCAAAGGCCCAAGAAAGTGAAACAAGGCCAAGAAAACCCAACCCAGGGCCAAAACAAGGCCCAAGAACCCTTATAAGAAAGAAGACCCCTACAAATAGGAATCTTCGTCGAAGACCCCTTCAGAGTCAGACGAGAAGACAGAACGGACACCGCGCTGATGACCTGGAGAGAAGGGGCAATCAAGGGGATCAACCACCGAACCGTCAGTATCAAGCACGTCCATGTAAGTAGAGACAGCCGCCGGCGGGGGAGCCATCGAAGAAGACTGGAGCCGAAGGGAACGACGGGGAGGGAGGGCGGCGTCCTCAAACATGCACTGTCGATCACGCGAGGAGGAAGTGGAGTTGGAGCGCCGGAAGGAACGCCGAGGAGCTCCGCCTTCCAACCTCGAGGGAGGCCGAGAGCGGTCCAAGCCAGCGGTGCCCACGAAAGCCGTATGGGCCGCCGTAAGGCCACAAAGCCCCGAAGTAGGCTAAACCCCGGGGACGTGGAGAGGCTGGACGAGCAGAGGGAACCGGAGAGGCAAGCCAAGATCCGAGGGATGCACCGGAGCAGGAGGCGTGGAATACTTGACGATCGGCCCGGGCGGGGCCCGGTTGATTTTCTTCTTCAAAGCTTGGGCAAAGGAGAGACGAGGGGTGGCCAACGGAGAAGAGGAACCTTCAATGCTAGCCGCCTGAGAGGTGGGCTGAGCCCCCGGGGACCAAGCTACCGCACTGGCATTAAGCCCAGAGGAAGGGCCGCCAAGGGGGTGAGCATCCGGTGCCGGGAGGCCAGGAACCAAAGAGGACGGCACCATGGCAGCAGGTGGGACAGGCGCGGCTGGTTCCGAGCACGGAGGGGGGTCGCCCTTCCCGGACGGGTGAGCAGCCGAGGGGGGGGGGGGGCGCGAAGGCCACTGCTGGGAGAGACGGAGGGCGAACACCACGGTAACCTGAGCCCGGAGGAGGGGCAAGACCAACAAAGCTAGCATGTGCAGCAGGCAAGTCTGGAAAGTGAGAGATCGGCTCCAAACCTGGCACTGAGAGCACCTGAACGGTGGGGCGCATAGAAAAAGGGAGCTCCTCTGCTGGGCATTGAGGGGGGCACTGAGGGGGAACACACTCCCGAACTAGAGGTGCAGGGAGGTCCACGATCCACCTCCGCGCGTCCTGGAGAGAACCTGGAGAAGGCCCAATAGAAACGGAGCAGCTGCGGTCATCCGTAGTAGCAAGGGCAGTAGAGACCACGACTGAAGGGGGCAGCTCCAAGGTAGCCTCGCTCAGAAGGGTAGCAGCAGGGGAGTCACCAGCTCTATGAAGAGGGGAGTAAGCCTCCACAGGGGCACCTGTGGCGGGACCAGTGGCGTGCGGGCCATGCAGATGGCAAGAAGCCAAACCTGCCGCTTCAGGTGGAGGGGCCAGCTCAACAGGGGTAGCACCAGGGACGACCAGGCCCACGGGTGCTACGTCGAACGCCTGAAGCTCCTCCTGTGCAGTAACAAGCGAAGTTGGAAGCGAAGGTAGCCCAGCGGCCGCGGATGCGAGGGGAGCAGACACGCCACTGGCAGAAGAGGCCGCGGCAACCACGGTAGGCGGCAGAGGCACCAACCCAGAGAGGAGCTCTGAGGCACTGAGGTCAGGGGCAGCATAGACCGTGCCCACACTCGCAAGGGGGACAGCCGGAGCAGGGACAGCTCGTAGAAACAGGGAGGAGGCTTCCACGCTGACAGAGGCGGCAAGGGGCCGGGAGGAAGGCAAGGGCCGAGGGTTAACTAAAGGATGAAGTGGGTGGGGGCCCAGTAGACCCTCAGGGCGAACAGTGACTGGCGTCGGAGAAGAGTCCGACGAAATGCAAACAGGGGGAATGGTGCATAGCACCGGTTGGAGGGAGGCAGCAGGAGGCGAAAGCAGGACAGGGAGATCCTGTTTGGCACAGTGGTCGTCCTGGGTGACAAGGGGCGGGGAAGAGCGGGGTCCCGAGGGCTGGGAGAACCCAGCCGGCTGGGAGGCAGCAGTAGTGGACGTCGACGGACCGAGGGCAGCATGGCGAGCAAGCTTCGGCAGCGAGTTCCCAGACAGCCCGTCCTGGGGCTTCTTGCAATGGAGCAGGGGATGGCCAATGCGTTTGCAATTAGAGCAGAACAATGGGAACTTGGGATATTCCAAGGCTTGCCAAAATCCACTACCACCATACCCGATCCAGGCCCGTGGAGGAGGCTTCTTAGAGATGTCCATCAGCACACATACCCTGGCAGCATGCGACCTGGTGCGGCACAAGGTGCTACGATCCACTTTGAGGGGGGAGCCAAGGCCTCCAGCTATGGAGAGCAGCATTGCTTCATTATAAAAGTTGGCAGGAAGCCCTGGCAACTCAATCCAAGCTGGGACGAGAGGTGAGTCCTCATCCGCGGAGAAGTTCAGAGACCACTTGAAGAAGGAGAACGGCCGGCCTTTAACAAGGAGATGCTCTCTAAGGTGCACTTGGAGGTAGTCCTCCTTGTTGTGGAAGCAAAGCAGAAGGTGCCTCCGATCCATCGAGCTGATAAGTTCATACAGTGTCTTGTCTGCACGTTACATAGTCTACACATTGATTAGTTGCACGCCTTCTGAAGTCTACATATTGCATATGAGCATCTTTGTAGTGTCCGGCTAGCAAGTCTATACATCGTCAGTGCATGAGCGTCTTACAAGTCTATACACTGTCTAAGTACAGCCATCGTCTCATCATGCATATGCCTTGTTCATGCAAGTATGTACAAGTCTATACAGTCAGCGTTTCATATGCATAATTGAGTAAAAGTCTATACATGCCTCATTTCGTTAAGTCTGCACATTCATAGCAAAATCTTGCTGCTGGGAAGTCTATACATCGTCCAGAGTCTTGTTGCATTGTGTGCCGAAGTCTATACACTGCCAGTATACAAGTTCAAAGTCTCTGCATTGAAGTCTGAACATTGTCCGTCTTATTTAGTGTCTCATGCAGCATCAGGTCTATACAGTGCATTGGCTAAAGTCTGCACAACGTTCGTCTCATTTAGAGTCTAAGGCAATGTCCATACACTTGACTTGAAGTGTGTACATTGAGCGTCTCATGAAAGTCTATTCAACACATCAGACTAAGTCTGTACATTGTGCACTTTACATTGGCTAAGTCTGTACACTGGACCGTCTCAATCAGCGTCTTATGTAAAGTCTATACAGTGCAGCTCATATAACTAGCAAGTCTACACATTGTCTCAGCGTCATGCATCAGTCTTCAAAGTCCATACAATGCACTGTAGCATGTACGAAGCTAAGTCCATACATTGATTCCCTGTTCATGCCTTCACTCAAAGTCTGTACAGCGTGCAGCGTGTCTGTCTCAAGTCATTTCTTCTAGTCTGTACATTCCCAGTCTTTACCTACGTTCAGAACCCCAAGTCTATACATTGGTAAAGTCTATACATTGGCCTTCAAGCTTCCAAGTCTGTACATTGGCCTTCAAGCTTCCAAGTCTGTACATTGGTTCAGGCCTTCCAAGTCTATACATTGGTTCAAGCTTCCAAGTCTGTACATTGGCCTTCAAGCTTCCAAGTTTGCACATTAGTTCAGGCCTTCCAAGTCTATACATTGGTTCAACCTTCCAAGTCTGTACATTGGCCTTCAAGCTTTCCAAGTCTATACATTGGCGGCTGAACTGTGAAGTCTATACATTGTCTGACAATCCATTCTTTGAAGTCTATACATTGGTCTTCACTTCAAGTATGTACAGCCATTGTCTTGCCAAAGTATATACGTTGTGAACCTTCAAGTCTGTACAGACTTTGCCTTGTTCAAGCCTGTACATCGTCCAGTTCTTTAGCAAGTCTATACCTTGTGAAAGTCCATACATTCGATTGCTTTGCCTTGGTCAAGTCTGTACAGCCATTTCTTTTGGCAAGGTCTATACATCGTCTATCTTCTTAGAGACTCATGCATAACATGAAGTATGTACATCGCACAGCATTCAAGTTTGTACATCGTGCATCTAGTGTTTCAAGTCTATACAGTGTTGCACGTTGTGTCTGTCAAAATTTACACACTGCCTCTTCATGCATTGAAGTCTGTACAACGTGAAGTCTATACATTGCTTCAGCCTTGCATTCACAAAGTCTGTACAATGCCACAGACTTGCATACATGAAGTCTGTACATCCATTTGCCAGCATGTATGCACAATGTTCTTCATGCATTATCTTGCTTGATGCATTGTACGTTTCATTAGCAAGTCTGTACAGCATATGTTTTTCATATATGATCAAAGTCTGCACTTTGCACTACACTTCAGAAGTCTATACAATGTCTGCACTTTGCATTACACTTCAGAAGTCTATACAACGTCTGCACTTTGCATTACACTTCAGAAGTCTATACAACGTCTGCACATCACACACTGCAAAGTCCATACATTCCTGCCGCTCTGTAAAGTCTATACACTGTATTGTGCATACTATCAAGTCTGTACAAGGTATCGACACTAAACTGATAAGTTTCTGTTCGACTGACTGACAGGGACTAAAGTGCAAAGATGATGACCTGGCACGTGATCCAAGATGCTGAGAAGCTGACACGTGGACTGAGGCTCTTTGGCGGGAGGTGTGGAAGACACACGCTGCCCTAATCGGCTGCTATAAAAGGAAGCTTACTTCCACTGAAGAAAATAGAGGAAGTGGATAAAAAGATAGAAGAAAAAGAGAGATCGAGAGAGAAGGAAAAGAGCGGCAGAGAAGCAGATAGCACAAGAAGAAGAAAGAAAGAGAGAGAGGCTACACGATTGAGTGTCAGAAAAAGAAAGAGAAAAAGAGGAGGAGCAGAGAGATAGTGAGAGTTCGTGGAGAAGAAGAAAGTAGTCTCGACTGAAGATCTATCTACTGGACCGTGGATCAAATCCAGGCCAGTCAGCTCCGATGAAAGCCACATCTGATGTTCCTTCATTTACAGCTTGTGTTTGCTGTGTTATTTTCATTTCTTATTTTTCCTTTTATTCTATCTGATTCGAACTGGTTCCCCTCCAGTGTGTGGAGGAAGGGAGTGTTACTCCGGTTTCCCTCTGAGTTGCAGAGGAAGAGAGATCGGTGATCTCTGGTGTTGCTAGTGACAGATTGTCATTAGCAGGTTCCCTCCGGTGTGTGGAGGAAGGGAGAGGTGTCTCCGGTTCTGTTCTAGCTGGTAGCTAGAACAGGTTTCAAGTTCTGTGGGTAGCAGAGCTTGGTTGAGGGATTTGTTTCCCTTGGTTGTTCAAGCTGTGTGGCAGCATGTTGTTCGCAAACTGAGTCTGCAGTGTTCTAGCATTGTGCTAGTGGAAGCCTCACTCTGGTTGGGAGTGAGGGGTGGACGTAGGTCTGTGGACCGAACCACCTAAAAATCCTGGTGTCCATTTGTGGTTTGATTTTCTTATGTGTTCATCTTATTGCTTCGCACATTAGATGCTTTCTTAGGATCGAGTGAAGGTAAATTCATTTGTGCTGTTTTGCTGAGATCCTCCTAAGCATTCACAGAACATTTTTGCAACAGGTTATAATTCTGCATATCTGAGCATAAGCTTTAATTAGGCTATAATTTTTGAAGGGGAGATTCATTCACCCCCCCCTCTGAATCTATCGCACTTGTCTCAACAATTGGTATCAGAGCAGGTTGTCTGCTTAGAAGGTCCAGCGATCTGTAGATTCGATCCTGCTGTCTTGGTGCTTCATTATTCCTGTTGCATTTATCTAATCAGCTTTCATGGGTGATCCACCGGTTTTCAATGGTTCTAATTTTAATGCGTGGCTTCTCAGTCTACGAAATTATGTTGATGCTGTTAATCCTGATCTGTCGAAATTAATTTCACAAGGTCCTCACAAATTACCAAAGAAAGTGTCGAAATGAACCAACAGCCACAGATCAAAGGATGGAGAAAATCAGAAAGCCTTCAATCTGATGAAAACAACCACTGACAGAGCCTTACACTCTTATTTTTATGATTGCAGGTCTGCCAAAGACATCCTGGAGGAGCTGAAGCTAACTCACAGGTTAAATGAAGACAACTGCATGATGGCTAAATGAAGTATTCATAGCAGCAGCCAAAATGAAGAAGAAGATGATGAGGAGGAGGTAAACATCTTCGAGAATTTTTCTTTAGATGATTGGGAGAATGCATATGCTGAGCTGTTTGAGTCTCATGAACAATTAAGAAAACGATACAAGAACTTGGAAAAGAAAAGTGATCAGGGTAGTTCAAGTTCACCATGTGAAAATTGTTCAAATATGAAGCAATCTCATGATGCCTCTTTGTCAGATATCCATATGCATAAAAACCAGAATAAAAAATTAATGAATGAACTTAAATGTGTTTGCTCTGAACTAAGTAGACTGAAATTTGAAAATGACTTTCTTAGAAAAACTGTTAAAGAAAATGAAGAAAAATTTGAGAAACTTGAGCAAGAGAAGAGTTTGTTTGCTGAAAAATCTATTGCCATAGAATCTGTAAATATGGAATTGCAGAAAGATCTTGAAAAATAGCAAAAAGAATTAAAAGAGTTTGAAGCTGGGCTGGAAAGTTCAAGGAAACAAATTGGCCTATTTAAAGAAGAAAATCAAAAACTTGTATGTGGAATCTCTGAACTAAAAGAAAAACTTGGCTCGGTTGAGGATGATCAGGTTCATATTAATGATTTAGTTCAGAATGAAAAACTGTTGAAAGAATTTGATTCTGTTAACGCTAAATTGAATGTTCTAAAATCTGAAAATGAATGTCTTAAGAAACAATGTGAAAAACTCCAGGTTCAAACAATATGTTCGGTTGAATTTACCTGCAATGAGTGTCCATTTTTCAAGGAAATAAATGAAAATCTTCACTCAAATTTAGAATGGCATAAGGAGTTTATTGTTTCTCTAAAGGAAGAAAACAAAGATCTGTTAAACAAGATTCTAGAGCTTGAACAGATAGAGGAAGAGCTGAATGATAAAATGAGCTCAATAAAAATTGATAAAGACTCTGTTGAAGAAATTGAAAATCTGAAATCAAAAAATGACAAACTAATTCAAGAGGTTGAAGGATTGAAGCAGTTGAACACTGCTATGTCAGAGAAACTTCTTCTCTTAGAAAAGGGAAAAACTGTTTACATTGAAGAGTCTAAAAAATTGAGAAATCTGGAACAAGAAATTGAGGAATGTAAAATTGCAAACAAGGTGCTAAGCGAATGTGTAAATTGCAATGAACAAGAGATTGCCAGTTATGAAATACACATCATTTCTTTGGAAAATGAAATTGAAGATTTGAATAATTTCTTGTCAAAATTTGTGGACGGAAAAGATAATCTGGACAAAAGTCTAGGAACTAAGGTAAATTCTCAGAAGGAAGGGTTGGGCTATCATCCCTCAAATAAGAAGAGTTTTCAAAACAAAGTTCAAACTTCCTTTGTTTCCAGCTCAACCTCTCACAGCCCTCAGAACCTTCCAGGTTATCAGTCATCTGCTCAAGAGAAAACAACAGAAAAATAGAAAGAAAAGCATCAACATGTTCCTCTTCCCACTCTGCATGTTTCACCCACACACTCGCATGCATCTAGAAAGAAAATGATCTGTCACTACTGTCACAGATATGGACATTTGATGCATGAGTGTAAATTGATGGAAAAAGATGACCTAGCAGCTGCTCAAAACAATCAGGGTAGAAATCATGTCCTTAGGGTAAAGAAAATTCATTGTTATAACTGTGAAAAAATTGGACATGTTATTGCACAATGCTGGTTAGGCCCTCATAGAAATACCTTTTCTAATTGTTCTCATTGTGGAAAACATGGCCATACAGTCAAGGACTGTTGGCATGCTCAGGGAAGAACTTTCTCTCAGAATATAAAATTCCCTACAAATAGAAATGTTTTTGGAAGAAATAAAACTGTTTTTAAAGATATGAGTCTGGCATGCTTTGAATGTGGAAAATTTGGCCACCGAGCTTCGGAATGCTGGTGGGCAGGTAATGGTTTTAAAAGTAAGCATATCAGATGCTTTGAGTGTGAGAAAAATGGCCATACAGTCAAGGACTGTTGGCATGTTCATATGAAGTTGGTTAACCCCCCTGTAGTCAAATTCCCTGCAAAACCATTTGCAAGACTTTCATGCAATAACTGTGGGAAGCAAGGTCACAAATCTTCTGAATGTTGGCTGATTAAGAATAAGATACATAATGTTCATGTAAGCAACAGACAATCTGATGCTCATGCACATAGGCCTCATGTTTTTGCTAATGTGCATCATAATAAAGTCAAAAATTCTGTTGGTACATGTAGACATTGTAGAAAATTTGGACATTCTATGGATGATTGCTTTCTGATGAAACTTGATGTTGATCTAGCCAAGAAACATGTTAGAACACTTGTCAGGGCTAAGGCAGGACCCAAAGCTGCTTGGGTCCCTGCAGGATCAAAATGATCAAAATTTGTAGGTGTGCCTTGGATTGAGAAATAAAAAGAGGGGTAAATAAACCAAGGCACCCAAGATGATAAAGCCCCATTCAGGTAAATTCTGAAAACTATGTATTCTGAATTTGTGTGATCTGAATGCACTGCATATCATGATAATTCTTTTGTGCATTGTTTAACTAAATACAATTGAAAAATCTGAAATGCTCATGGAAATGATTGTAGTTTATCTCTGAATGCATTGCATATAAATGTAATGATGCATGATCATGATAATCTCATTTGCTGAATGCATTACATATCTATGTTCCGGAAATTTCTCTAGGAGAGCGTTTAAACATGCATACATGTAGTTAGTTGCATTGTATTTTCTTGCATTGAAAAATCTAAAAAGAAATGACTCATTACATCTAGATAGGGGGAGCATTCCTGGTTCATCTCTTCACCTCTTGAACTCCTTCTGTCTAGCAATCTGATCCATTCTTGGCAAATGAGTAGTTCACTTGAATTCCCTGCTGTCTACACTTATGTAGCTATTCTGTCTGTACTCCAGACTCAGCTAGTGTCTTCTAAACTGAACTGTTCTCATGTTAAATCCTTGTCTAATCATGATTGCTCTCTGCTACTCTCTCGATAAAAATGCTTTGTTGACTCCACTGATTTGCTAAAATGTCATTGATTAATCTGAATGAGGAAAGATTTTAGTCAGTGCACCCTAGACATAAATCAGACATATTCTAAAAAGAAGAAATTTCTATTATACTGGCTTAAGAATGTTTTGATAAATCAAATTGATTTAAGTCTAATGTATTTCCTAAGTTTTGATGTAAAGGACTTAAAAATATCTGAATCATCATGCTTAATAAATCTTAACCAATTGTCTCATGAACTTCATGCAAAACTTTCTAAAATCTGAAATTTTTAAAAAGACATGGCTATCCTTGGTTAGGATACATGTAGAAGGTATTGTTCTTAAACATTTCAGTGTACTGAGCTTTGTTTGAAAAATCTGAAAACATTTAAAAAAAAATTGCAAGAGCAATGACTTCGGTCACAGAGAAACTGGGTTCTCTATCAAAGAAATGGAGTAAGCCCAAGTCATGAAGTGCCATAGTTACCTCTTTTTTCAAAAATATTTAAAAATCTGGCAGAGCAATGGCATGGATGTGTTGAGTAACTGGGGATTTTGGCCTCTGATCAAGGTGTCTCCTCATGTAAAAAGACACTCCAAATTGCTAACTCTATTTCCTTAAGAGGCAATATGGTTGTCACACTGAGTAACTGGGTCACTTCACCTGAGAAGTGTTGTGCCTCACGTAAAAAGGTGTTGACTGAACCAAACTTGCTCAGGAAAAATGAGTGCTGATCAATAGAAAATTCTGAAAATCTAAAGACATGCTCATACATAATTATTTTTTGTTTAATCTCAATATCATCTTGTGTAACTTCCATAGGAGTCATTGATTTTTAAATAAGTAAGATGGAAAGAGGTTAAACTTGAATGACAGATGAGTTTTTGGTTCATTTATATTAAAAGGTGTTTCAGATATGAGTAATGAATTTTCAGATATGACTTTGGATTCATCATTCATAAATCATGATGATAAGTTTAAACTCATTCATAATCCATTATAATTGAAGACTCTGAAGTTCGTTTACAAAGATTTATGAATTTGGTGTGCTAATGAAAATTTGTCTTCTTCATTTATTCATTGTGCCTACAGATTGTGATAATCCTTGAGTACCCACGTGTTTTGCTGATAGATGCTCATCACCTCTTTCACTCCATCTAATCAGGGGGAGTTTTCCTATCATGCTGAGTGTCTTTCATAAAGGGGGAGATCTAGTCAGCATTCTTGTGTGTCCTTGTGCTTTTGTTGATATTCTCCTTTCATCTCAATTGATATTCAGGGGGAGCCTTTAATTCACTCGTCTTATACAGTCTTATTCTTCCCTCTTCAACTAATGTCTTTTTGCTGAAGTCAAAGGGGGAGAAATAATTGATCAAGTCAGTATGACTCATAGTGTTGCCATCATCAAAAAGGGAGAGATTGTTGTGTCCCTGTGGTTTTGATGATAGCAAATACTATAAGTCATCATCTGTTTGTCTACATACTGTTTGAGTCTGCATATATACCTGAACTTTGTTGAATGAATGTTTCATCAAACATCTTATCTGACATAACCAACGAACAGGCTGAGGCCGTGTGTTGTGTGCATTGGTGCATTTCATAAATGTTGATGCATTTCATAATGGCATTTTATCTGGAGTGTGTGATGTTAGTATGTGCAATGGGTGATGCTGCCATACCCCTTCAGATTCGCATGTCTGTACATTGCATCTATCTGTGCTGCACTCATAAGTCCATACATTGTTTGTGCAACGTTTGTTCTGATAAGTTCATACAGTGTCTTGTCTGCACGTTACATAGTCTACATATTGATTAGTTGCACGCCTTCTAAAGTCTACACATTGCATATGAGCATCTTTGTAGTGTCCGGCTAGCAAGTCTATACATCGTCAGTGCATGAGCGTCTTACAAGTCTATACACTGTCTAAGTACAGCCATCGTCTCATCATG
This sequence comes from Amorphophallus konjac, assembly GCA_022559845.1. Classification (NCBI taxonomy): domain Eukaryota; kingdom Viridiplantae; phylum Streptophyta; class Magnoliopsida; order Alismatales; family Araceae; genus Amorphophallus; species Amorphophallus konjac. Next base: position 82,508,095 of record CM040123.1, on the reverse strand, counting down.
CATATGCCTTGTTCATGCAAGTATGTACAAGTCTATACAGTCAGCGTTTCATATGCATAATTGAGTAAAAGTCTATACATGTCTCATTTCATTAAGTCTGCACATTCATAGCAAAATCTTGCTGCTGGGAAGTCTATACATCATCTAGAGTCTTGTTGCATTGTGCGCCGAAGTCTATACACTGCCAGTATACAAGTTCAAAGTCTCTGCATTGAAGTCTGAACATTGTCTGTCTTATTTAGTGTCTCATGCAGCATCAGGTCTATACAGTGCATTGGCTAAAGTCTGCACAACGTCCGTCTCATTTAGAGTCTAAGGCAATGTCCATACACTGGACTTGAAGTGTGTACATTGAGCGTCTCATGAAAGTCTATTCAACGCATCAGACTAAGTCTGTACATTATGCACTTTACATTGGCTAAGTCTATACACTGGACCGTCTCAATCAGCGTCTTATGTAAAGTCTATACAGTGCAGCTCATATAACTAGCAAGTCTACACATTGTCTCAGCGTCATGCATCAGTCTTCAAAGTCCATACAATGCACTGTAGCATGTACGAAGCTAAGTCCATACATTGATTCCCTGTTCATGCCTTCACTCAAAGTCTGTACAACGTGCAGCGTGTCTGTCTCAAGTCATTTCTTCTAGTCTGTACATTCCCAGTCTTTACCTACGTTCAGAACCCCAAGTCTATACATTGGTAAAGTCTATACATTGGCCTTCAAGCTTCCAAGTCTGTACATTGGCCTTCAAGCTTCCAAGTCTGTACATTGGTTCAGGCCTTCCAAGTCTATACATTGGTTCAAGCTTCCAAGTCTGTACATTGGCCTTCAAGCTTCCAAGTTTGTACATTGGTTCAGGCCTTCCAAGTCTATACATTGGTTCAACCTTCCAAGTCTGTACATTGGCCTTCAGGCTTTCCAAGTCTATACATTGGCCTTCAAGCTTTCCAAGTCTATACATTGGCGGCTGAACTGTGAAGTCTATACATTGTCTGACCATCCATTCTTTGAAGTCTATACATTGGTCTTCACTTCAAGTATGTACAGCCATTGTCTTGCCAAAGTATATACGTTGTGAACCTTCAAGTCTGTACAGACTTTGCCTTGTTCAAGCCTGTACATCGTCCAGTTCTTTAGCAAGTCTATACCTTGTGAAAGTCCATAAATTCGATTGCTTTGCCTTGGTCAAGTCTGTACAACCATTTCTTTTGGCAAGGTCTATACATCGTCTGTCTTCTTAGAGACTCATGCATAACATGAAGTATGTACATCGCACAGCATTCAAGTCTGTACATCGTGCATCTAGTGTTTCAAGTCTATATAGTGTTGCACGTTGTGTCTGTCAAAATTTACACACTGCCTCTTCATGCATTGAAGTCTGCACAACGTGAAGTCTATACATTGCTTCAGCCTTGCATTCACAAAGTCTGTACAATGCCACAGACTTGCATACATGAAGTCTGTACATCCATTTGCCAGCATGTATGCACAATGTTCTTCATGCATTATCTTGCTTGATGCATTGTACGTTTCATTAGCAAGTCTGTACAGCATATGTTTTTCATATATGATCAAAGTCTGCACTTTGCACTACACTTCAGAAGTCTATACAACGTCTGGACTTTGCATTACACTTCAGAAGTCTATACAACGTCTGCACTTTGCAGTACACTTCAGAAGTCTATACAACGTCTACACATCACACACTGCAAAGTCCATACATTCCTGTCGCTCTGCAAAGTCTATACACTGTATTGTGCATACTATCAAGTCTGTACAAGGTATCGACACTAAACTGATAAGTTTCTGTTCGACTGACTGACAGGGACTAAAGTGCAAAGATGATGACCTGGCACGTGATCCAAGATGCTGAGAAGCTGACACGTAGACTGAGGCTCTTTGGCGGGAGGTGTGGAAGACACACGCTGCCCTAATCGGCTGCTATAAAATGAAGCTTACTTCCACTGAAGAAAATAGAGGAAGTGGATAAAAAGATAGAAGAAAAAGAGAGATCGAGAGAGAAGGAAAAGAGCGGCAGAGAAGCAGATAGCACAAGAAGAAGAAAGAAAGAGAGAGAGGCTGCACGATTGAGTGTCAGAAAAAGAAAGAGAAAAGGAGGAGGAGTAGAGAGATAGTGAGAGTTCGTGGAGAAGAAGAAAGTAGTCTCGACTGAAGATCTGTCTACTGGACCGTGGATCAAATCCAGGCCAGTCAGCTCCGATGAGAGCCACATCTGATGTTCCTTCATTTACAGCTTGTGTTTGCTGTGTTATTTTCATTTCTTATTTTTCCTTTTATTCTATCTGATTCGAACTGGTTCCCCTCCTGTGTGTAAAGGAAGGGAGTGTTACTCCGGTTTCCCTCTAAGTTGCAGAGGAAGAGAGATCGGTGATCTCTGGTGTTGCTAGTGACAGATTGTCATTAGCAGGTTCCCTCCGGTGTGTGGAGGAAGGGAGAGGTGTCTCCGGTTCTATTCTAGCTGGTAGCTAGAACATGTTTCAAGTTCTGTGGGTAGCAGAGCTTGGTTGAGGGATTTGTTTCCCTTGGTTGTTCAAGCTGTGTGGCAGAATGTTGTTCGCAGACTGAGTCTGCAGTGTTCTAGCATTGTGCTAGTGGAAGCCTCACTCCGGTTGGGAGTGAGGGGTGGACGTAGGTCTGTGGACCGAACCACCTAAAAATCCTGGTTTCCATTTGTGGTTTGATTTTCTTATGTGTTCATCTTATTGCTTCGCACATTAGATGCTTGCTTAGGATCGAGTGAAGGTAAATTCATTTGTGCTATTTTGCTGAGATCCTCCTAAGCATTCACAGAACATTTTTGCAACATGTTATAATTCCACATATCTGAGCATAAGCTTTAATTAGGCTATAATTTTTGAAGGGGAGATTCATTCACCCCCCCTCTAAATCTATCGCACCTGTCTCAACAGGCTTCCCCCTGACGAATCTCAAAGGGTCTAGCTACTCCGCCGAGTAACCTCTTATGAGTGATCGGCAACTCCCTGTATCGACTCGTCCATGAGAAGGATAAGTCTATTCCCCTGAGATGTGTCTCCCTCGTCGAGGCTCGAGCCGTCATGCAAGAGGTCCACTCCGGGTTGTGCGGCGTGCACCAGGCCGGAGATCGAATGAAGCACAACATCAAACTCAAGGGCTTCTACTGGCCAACCATGTATGTGGATTGCATCCAGTATGCCCGTACATGCCATCAATGCCAAGCCTTTGGCCCAGTACCCAGAAGGCCTCCTAACCCACTGCGTCCTATAGCCCCCACTTGGCCATTGGCTGAGTGTGGCATGGACATTGCGGGGCCTTTCCCGCCATCTTCCAAGGGCCATAAATACATCTTGGCCGCCACTGATTATTTCTCTCGCTACGCAGAGGCTCTCCATTTGCGAGAAGTCACTGGAGAGGTGGTTGCCAGATTTGTCCGGCACAACATCATCTACCGATTCGGTACTCCCAATCGCATAGTGTCCGACAACGGGACACCATTCAAGAATAAAGCTATATACCAGTTAGCGGCCAAATTCCACATCGACTGGAGAGCCTCTTCGGTCTACAACCCTCAGGCTAACGGTTTGGCGGAAGCCTTCAACAAGACCCTCTGCAAGCTCCTGGATAAGAAGGTTAGCCACCGGAAACGTGTTTGGGGTGGGAAGGTCTTCGAAGCATTATGGGCCTATCGGACGGTCTACGAAACCCCTACGGGGTGCTTGCCGTTCTCCCTTGTTTACGGAACAGAAGCAGGTATCCCCATTGAGATCCAGTTTGCTTCTTACCGTGTGGCGATCCACACCGGCCTTCCCGGCTCTGACGAAAGTGAGTACCAGAGGAGGCTAGAAGAGCTCGCCGATCTAGAAGGCAAACGGCTCGAAGCCTACAAATACCTGCAAGTGTATCAGGCCCTCATGGCCCGGGCCTATGATAAGCTCGTCAAGCAGCGAGCTTTCAAGCAAGGTGACCTTGTCATGATCAAGGAAAAGGAAGTCATGGGAGGACGCTCCAGTGAAAAATTACAGCCGAATTGGCGAGGTCCATACATTATCCAGAATATCTATGAGGGTGGGGTCTACACGGTTGTCGACGACAAAGGTCATAGACCATTCCCACCTCTAAACGGCAAACATATGAAGCTATATTATGCACTGAAACACGAGTTCACGCGCCAGCCAGAGTAAGGCACACGTCTCACCTACCACCAGTAAGGTCGATCCTTCCCCGCGAAGGATCTAATCGGCCAGTCCCCCCGGTCTTCAATTCCCAGTTAACCAGTCAGCCCAACTCCCCAGAACCGCCGCCAGGCATCCTCGGGGACTAATCCCCTGCCCTCATTCCCGTCACCACGAGAGCACAGGCACCTCTGCATCGGCTCCAGTCTAGACGCCAGGCTCCCAGGTAAGTAAAAATAATAATAAAAAATTGGGGTTAAAAATAAAGATGCCCCGGCAGACCCAGTCATCCGCACCACGGGGAGGCGACTGGGGGCAAAAAGGCCAACAACCCGGCTGAGGTGGAAACCCAAAAGGGCACCTCAGGCAAAATTGGGAAACCCCTCGATGTGAAAACCCACAAGGGCGCGTCAGAAAAAGCTAAAGGGGGTCGGCTCTAGCGAAAACCCAAAAGGGCAGTAGAACCGATAATGACAAAATCTTCCTCTCCCCACCAGTCAGAACGGCCTTCCACCCACTCCTCGATGAGCCAATAGCCTTACCCAGAACCCACCTTCAATTAACTTACACTATTAGAACACGAACCATATAATTTCCAGTTGGCCTTGCACTACCCCCACTCAGTTCGGCCAACCTTAGGCCCTTGCTTCGACACCACCTACCAACCAGTCCCTGTGATAGTCAAGCTCCCAGTCACCATCTTAGTAGACTTATGTACAAGCATATCCCTAGACACTTGTCAGTCCATGCCACAACATCCTACATCTCCTGCAAATCCAGAACTTTCAAGTTTCATCATGATTCCAGTTTTCTCCTACAATCCCTGATCCACCAGCCATAACTCCAGTCACATCTTGCCATGACAAAGTGGCCCTTCGCCACCATGGCACGAGAATGCATAAAAACCCTTCTTAATGGCGGAACAATATCCAACCACCCACACCTTCCAGTTTCAGGTTATGTCCCGTGACGGCAACACGCTATGGACGGCAGTCTCGAAAAAATAAATATATATATAAATGGCGTTAAAAATAGAGATACCCCGGCGGCCTCAGTTGATTCCTTCTATAGGATTACTGAGGGCAAAAATTACCATTAACCCAGCTGAGGTGAAAACTCAAAAGGGCGCCTCAGGCAAAATCGGGTAACCCCTAGGTGTGAAAACCCGCAAGGGCGCACCGGAAAAAGCAAAAGGGGGCCAGCTCTGGCGAAAACCCGCAAGGGCGCTAGAGCTGGTAAAGAGAAAAAAACTCTCTCTCCCTTTCTACTCTTCACTAATGAAAGCCGTCAACCGCGACACCTCGCTGACGGTGACCTTCATATCACTCCACGACAACGGTGGCCACTACACCCCCGAGGGTCGGTCATCGCTAATTCCAGCTCCAGCACTCGGCTACACACCTCAATGGCCGGCCGACCAGTTCCAGTCTTCCGGTTGCTATGAATCAGTAGCTAGCCGGCCAGCTCCAATTCCAACCTCTAGCTCCAACACTTGGCTACACACCTCAACGGTTAGTTGACCAGTCCCAGTATTCTAGCTACAATACCTTCATAGGCCAGCCGCCAGCTTCCAACTCCAGTTTTTGGCTACAACACCTTCACAGGCCAACCGCCAGCTTCCAGCTCTAGCTTCTAGCAATAGCGCCTTCACAGGCCAACCGCCAGCTTCCAACTCTAGTTTTTGGCTACAACACCTTCACAGGCCAGCCGCCAGCTTCCAGCTCTAGCTTTCGGCTACAACGCCTTCACAGGCCAGCCACCGGCTTCCAACTCTAGTTTTTGGCTACAACGCCTTTACAGGCCAGCCTCTAGCTTCCAACTCTAGTTTTTGGATATAATGCCTTCACAGGCCAGCCGCCAGCTTCCAGCACTAGCTTTTGGCTACAACGCCTTCACAGGCCAGCCGCCGGCTTCCAACTCCAGTTTTTGGCTACAATGCCTTCACAGGCCAGCCGCCAGCTTCCAGCTCTAGCTTCCGGCTACAACGCCTTCACAGGCCAGCCACCAGCTTCAAACTCCAGTTTTTGGCTACAATGCCTTCACAGACCAGCCACCAGTTTCCAACTCCAGTTCCCGGCTACAACGCCTTCACAGGCCAGTCGTCAGCCCCCAACTCCAGTTTTGGCCACATTTCCTTCACAGGTCAGCCAACCAGTCCCAGCCCCTAATCCTAGCCTTCGGCTGTGATAGCTTTTGAGGCCTTTTGGCCAACCCAACCCCAGTTTCTCAAGCTGAGAAGAGCTACATTACCGGCTAGTGACATACAAACACCCAATACCCAGGTGTCAACCCATAACCGACGCATTCCAGAGTCAGTTCTCGACTCTAATCCAATAGGCCGCCACATCCTGATGGGCCAACGCCAACCCTGCACTAGGGCTTTTCCCCTACTTCCCAGTAAGCAGCACTCAGCTCCCAACATTCGAAATCCAGTTACACGATTCCCCTTACCCAGTCTTTTATTTTAATGTCCGGAAGTCGGGTAAACCCAGTTCCCTACCCCCTATACCCGGACATGTTAAAACAATCAAGCATGACCAACAGTAAGTTGTCGCCATCCCTTGTACCCAACCCTATCCCATAGACTGGGAAGAAGAACAACTCAGCAAAAAACAACACCAAAATCTGGAGTTTTTCATTGATACTCTATAAAAGGGAGCCCAAGACATGCCCTTGGGGTAACAAAAGACATATAGTCCGGATAATAAAACAAAGGGAAAGGAGAAAGAGAGGCGATTCAGTCATATCCCAGGCTCGCCCCTCTCTAATGCCCTCAGGCGAGACTCCGCAGCCGCGAGCTCCACCTCCAAGGTCGACGCAAGCTGAACACTAGCCTCAGCCCCGGCTTCGACAGTCCGCCACTCAACCCTAGTGTAATACCCCAGAATTTTTATAAAGTATTTTTGGAATATTTAGTAATTTTTTGGAATTATTAAAGGTCCAAATGAATTAATAAATAAATAGTGGGTTAAATAAATCATTATTAAAGACCAAAATAAAGTAATCAATTAACCTAGCCCATTTAATAGAAGCCCAAAAGATTTAAAAATCAAGCCCATGAAGTTTGACCCATATTCTAGAAGGTTAATTAACTTATCCTCGGAATATAAGGATAAATATACCTTATATGGATAATTATAGGGATAATTAAATAAAAGAGTTTGAATAAATTCAAACTTCAGCGCACTATAGCTCTAGCGGTCTATCGTGTAACTGCCAATTGACTCTGGCGCTCCAGGCTTCGACAGCTACATTCTGTCAGTTCCGTAAGTGAAAGAACGAGCAAAAAGATGAGATTTTCAAGACTCTATCTCTTAGAGATCGAGATGGATGAACTAGTAAACATCTAGAGGACTCTCAATAGTCGATCTAAGGTTTAACAAGGACTCTAGGATCGTTCTAATCCTCAAACCCTAGCCAAAACCCTATAAATAGGATCTAGTTTTGACCTGTGCGACCCCTTGCTTAATTTGGCTTGCGTGGAATCAAGGTAAGGAGATAGTATTTTGGGTAAGTTCTTTAGAACTTTTTATTGTTAATACATAGGACTAACATCTCCCAAAATTTTGTGCTAGGAGATCCAGTATCCAAGGAGTTAGGAGCTTCCAAAGTTACTGATCCTACCATAGCGACCCAAGAAATTGAGCAGAAGTCTGGTGAAGATTAAGAAATTAGGCCATCTAAACGAGGTATTTAGAGTTTGGTTCTTTAGAACTTTTTGTTCCCAATTTTATCATCTTTTTACCCTCTAAATTTCACGTCATTAGGAGAAGTGGATCAAGAGATATCAGGGCATGAACTTGCTGATTTATCATTTAATGGAGCAGAAACTAGGGCTTCCTTCTAACAACAAATTTGAAGTTTCAAAGCCTAAGCAAGGGTAGGTTATCTCTTGAACGGCAAGAATTTCATGTTAGGATTAAAATCCCTCTTATTTTGCTCGACTTCATGCTTTATATGTGGAGAATTTCATGTTTTAATAGGACCTATGCACTTGTATATCATGCATGCATATTCTTAGCCCTAACTAAGTAAAAGGAATTTTCTTGTGAATCCATAGAAAACCCATGCATATTGTTAGCTTAACCTTCATTCTGTCATGATAGGAAAGTTTTTATATGATTTCCAGACATGATGTGAGTTAAAACAACCTTAGAATCTTCTTATTTTATTTACTGTCAGACGTGCTCTAGCGGCTTAAGGTTAGACCGCCAGAATCATCTAGCGGCCTTACGATAAATCGCTAGACACTCTGCAAACGTGATTTTAATGTAATCTCTGGCGGACCATAAGTAGAGCGCCACAAGTCTTCTGGCGGCCCCACGATAAACTGCCACACCACTGCAACGCACCTGTCTTTGACCGCGATAGTGCTGTGTTCTGTCAACCCGAGACAGAATTGAGAACAGTCACACTAGCTTATAAATAAGCCTAGTTATCTAAGTTTTAACCTGTTTTCATGACTCTGAGTTTATTTACTAATTCCTGGCAGTAATTGCATGTTTTATGGTACTTCGAGGTTATTTTAAGCATATGATAGTTTCAAGCCAAAACCATATAATTTTGTACTAACTCTATGGTTTAAATGCTACATTGATGAGGTTTCAATGTGAATTTAATTTCTACACATAATCTCTCTCATCTATAAAGTCATTTTCTGTAAGTTCATGGCATATATCCCGGTATATGACCATTAGCTGCACTTTTGTACTATAGGAACACATTCTTGGGATTGAGGACCTCTCTATTGGATATTCCTTCCAATGGACTAGGAAATCTTATTTCAAGGACTCCGTAATTCTCCGCGAGCCTGGAATTCCCACTAGGACGTCGAGTTGGTTGTACCATTAAAGCCCAATTGACTAGAAATCACTTATACCGATGTTTTGTGTTTCTGGATCTAGCGGCCCAATAATTGACCGCCATAGCTTGATAGCGCGCCTTATATAGACCGCTAAAGGGACCTTGACGGATCTACCCTTGACCGCCAAAAACTCCAGAGAACCTGTTTTCAAATATCGAATAGTCATATGCTTAACGGCCCAATACTAGACCGCTACAGTCATGTGACGGCCCAGTTATAGACCGCTATGTTTCTTGAGTTTTTGACCCAAAGGGGTTAATATTCCTATGATCCTAGATGGGCTAATGATAGTCTAGGACTTGTAACCTTATTTAAAACATCTAAGGTAAATTATGGAAATTAAAGAACGTACTGTTATGCTGCCGATTTATTTCCATAGCATAACCGACTTAATTAAGGTATTTTATTGAAATTCTTTATTTCCTTGTACAATCGTTCATATTTTTGGTAACTTTATCTTGAATTATCATTTGAAATTGTACATTCTTGGCCACATTATTTACATGCGTGGAAGTAGCTTGATTTATACTTGAAGATGCGGATCGAGCACTGATTGTGTTCAAGGGCTCTATGCTAGTCCCATCGTCTGATTGTCGGAAACATACTATTATAAACCATGGGGTATGATGCTATTGGCGTCGCATTGCGGTAGGAGTACTTTCTTTATAAATAAGTGAAAATCCACGACATACGTGACTTTCTTGCTTGTTACATGATATTCAACATAAATTCACCAAGTACTTGCTCTTAAGCAAAAGGTATTTGTGTGATTATTACGTGGCTTGCTAGTTCTCGTTACATTCTTGTTCATGAAAGGCTATAATTACATTCTTGTTACATTCTTGCTTAATCATACTTGCTTATTCCTATATCACATGATCATCTTGTTATTTTAGTTATACACGTGATTTATCGCATTCGCATGATGTTACTGTTGTGACTCCTATGTGTTGATGGTGTTGACATGTAAATTTACTTCATATGACAACACATTGTTTTGATTGATTGGCAACACTGTTTATGTTTTGATGAAATTACTTTATCAGATTGTCTCTGTGTTATATGCATTTTATCTTGTTTTCACACTGAACACACACTCAAAGTCTCAAAGTCTATACATCGCTGATTGGGCATCAAAGTCTGCACATTAGCATCAGGTACATCGCTGTTGGGCATCAAAGTCTGCACATGAGCATCAGGCAGCAAGTGTGTACAACACCTTGTGTAGGCACGACAAGTCCATACACTGGTTGCACATTGCACAACATGCGAAGTCACCAAGTGTGTACATTGCATAGCATGCAGGCGTCAAAGTCCATACATCCACAGTGCATTGGCCAAGTCTATACACTGTCCATCTCACTTAGAGTCTAAGGTGAAGTCTGTACATTGAGCGTCTCAATGAGCGTCTCACGCAAGTCCACACATTGGCCTTCAGGCTTGAAAGTCTGTACATTGAGTGTCTCAATGAGCGTCTCATGTAAGTCCATGCATTGGACTGTAGCATGCATTTGTCAATGGCATCTAAGTCTGTACAATGACCGTCTCTCTTAGCGTCTTGATCTTCCAAGTCTATACAGGCTTCTGTTTTACAAAGTCTGTACATCGGTCTCAGACTCCAAAGTCTGTACATCGGTCTTTCAGCAAGTCTGAACATCGTCCGTCTTTGTTAGCGTCTCAGGCATTGGGCAAAGTCTATACATCGCCTGTTGATTACAAAGTCTGTACAGAGTCCAGCGTCTCATTCAGCGTTTCATTTAGCATCTCATTGCATGGGCTAAGTCTGTACAACATTCAGTGTCTAGAGTTTCATGAAGTCTGTACATCAGACTGTTACCTCAAGTCTGTACAGTCTTTTGTTGACAAGTCTTCATATCGTGAAGTCTATACACTCAACTCCTTCACATCTTGCAAAGTCTGTACATTGCATTCATCGGCTGTGAAGTCTATACATCGCTTGTCTTCATTCGAGTCTCATGAAGTATGTACATCGTGCATCAGTTCTGAAGTCCATACATCGTCTGTCTTCAATTGAGTCTCACTGATGTCTACACATTGCATCTTCATTTGCGAAGTCTGTACATTGCATTGATCTTCACTTAGTCTATACATTGACAGTCTTCATATCACCTAAGTCTGTACAGCGGTTGCTACATACAGCAAGTCTGTACATAGCTTTCACTTATATGAAGTCTATACAACGCAGTTCTTCTGATAAGTCTATACAAAGTTGTTATGTAATCTGATCATCCGATACTCTGTCTGACAGGGATTCTCTACTAAGATTGCTGACATGGCTCGTGATCCCAGGAGGACGAGGGACCAGATGCTGCCACGTGGATGGAAGCACCTCGAATCTGGAGAATTCATTAGGCGGGAAAACGTGGAAGCCACGCGCCCTTATCCACCTGCTGCTGTTATATATATATCAGTCTTCATCTTCTGTAAAGGCTGATCGAAGTTGGCGAAGTCTATACATCCAGTCTGAAGCAGCAGCCACCGAGATCCACTGTGAGAGAAGAAAAGCAGAGAAGAAGAAAAGGAGAGAAGAAGAAAAAGAGAAGAGATGAGTTGAGAGAGTTATTGTGAGAGCTTGTGAATCAGTCTCTTGGTCCAGTTACCAGAGCTGATATTGCTCAACTTTGAGCTACAGTCGTTTTGGTTTTCTTCCATTCGATTGTGTGTTTTGTTTGTTTTCAGTCTTGCTATTTTCTCTTTGAAAACTCGTGTTCTATCAAGCTGTTAGTCAGCGGTTTCAAGCTGTGAGGCAGCGGGTTGCAGAGGTGTTCCTCTGGTCGGCTAAGCTGTAGTACCCAGCAGAGCAAGCTGTGATGCTCAGCTGTTGCAGAGGGTGTTCCTCTGGTCGTCTAAGCTGTAGTGCCCAGCAGAGCAAGCTGTGATGCTCAGCTGTTGCAGAGGGTGCTCCTCTGGTCGGGATAAGTTGTAAGCCCCAGCCGTTCTTGGCAAGCTGTAGAGCCCAGCAGTTTGAAGCTGTGTATCAGCAGTAATCCACATTCGAGTTGAATGTGGGGTGGACGTAGGTCGGATTGACCGAACCACCTAAAAGTCTTGTGCCTCTCTTGTGTTTGATTGCTTGTTCAGCAGATCTTGTGTGTTTCATTCAGTGCATTGGCTATGTTCGTTTAGTGTTCTTCTAATTCCGCATTTGATTCTAGGCCTAATTTTTAAATAGCCAGTTGATCTATTCACCCCCCCTCTAGATCCACATCCTGTGGTGATAGAGCCTTCCATCTAACTTCAATAGTTACCTTATTCTTTAGAGCTAAAATGTTAATTACTTTAACACTGCCTTCATGTTGATGCGAAGATACCTACTAGGCAAGTGTGCTCATTACCTATTTTCCAATCTTTTCAGGAGATGGAAGTGATTCGAATTCGGATTCGAGTTATACGAGTAGCAGGTCCGAGAGCGAATGAAAGTTGTATCAAAATGAGATTGAAGACTTAGGAAAGTCAATCTTGTTTAGATCGAGTCTTTGTAATTTTCTTTTTTTTGAGTCTAATGGATTGGAGAAGGTTGAAATGAAATGATGTAGTAAGATTTTATCGTTTGATATTATTAATAGAAGAGAAAGATAGTTGAATTATTGTGCAATTGTATTTCTATGTGTGATTGTCTTGCGCTCTGATCATTCTTGCTCGTAAGAGGCTTACTATAATGTCCCAGATCTTTGCTGGATCCTTAATGGGTCTTGTTGGATCTTTATTGGATCTTTCGGATCTGTTTCGGTGAGTTTCAGTTCGCTTTTGTGGCTTCCGAGTTGAGTTTTACGATCCGAGTGGATTTTTGTCTCATACTAGTTACGGAACCCTACGGTGAGTTTATGTGTCAGTTCATCGACTCGACGATGCTGCAACGACGATTTACTCTCCGAGCCGGTCGTTTTGACTATTTTTACGTATTTTTCTGAGATAGGGCCAAAAATCAGATTTTTCAAAAATTAGGAAAATTCCTAATTTCTTTTCCTATTTCTTTTCCTTTCCTCTCTCCTCCTTCTCATTTTGCCGCCGCTCTCTCTCTCTCTCTCCCGTTTCTCTCCAGTTTCGCCTCCTCGGCTCCGGCTACAGATGGAGGACCTAGAGGCGAGTGCTGGGGATGCTGTGGAGCTGGCTGGGTGCGCGACGGGGCGAGGATGGAATGGTTTTCGCGCGATCCCGAACGATGGATTCAAAGCCGGCGTTTGAGCTCGTGGTGCGGTTTTCGACGCGGTTTAGTCCCTTCGGGGCACGGTTTCTTCGGTGGAGGAAGGGTGACGGATCTTCACTTCCTCCTGCCAGTTTTCCCTACCATTGCACGTCGTTCGGTGCAGAAACAGTCGAGTTTGGGCTCGTTTAGCCTAAACCGTGATTTTCAAGTTTCGTAGGGTTCCCCAGAAAACGGCAACCATTTTTAGATCAGTTGCTATCAATGGACTCCCTGGGACGTCAGTGTTCCATAGTCACTGATTTCGTTTCGTTTGGTGGTCCCGTTTGACTACTAGAGCTCCGGGAAGCTCGATAGCCCTTTTTGGGTGATTTCGTTAGAATCGCCTGTTTCTTGCGATTCGTGCATCGTTTTGACTCCGATCGGAGTCTATGTGATTGCCAGTAGGTCCATGGTTGTATCCCCTTTGTCTCGGGACGAACGGGGCGTGGAAAGGCCTCCGTTGGGCCGAACCCATGGTTTCCCCGCCATGAGAGTTGAGCGGTCGGACTAGGACCGCCTATCCCCATGAGCGGCCCCGTCTTGACCGTTCATCTGCTCGGCGCGCTCTGTTCGGCTTGGCGTGCAGCGAGGGTTGTGCGGTCTATCGTAAGACCGTATAACTCAAGTGCGGCTAGGGCTGAACCATTTTTCCCCTTCGGTTTGGACCGTTGTTGGGTTGTGCGGCTGGGGTCTGGCTGCCTGTCCCTTTATATGGCTAGTATCTAACCGTACATCCCTGGTGCTGGTGGCTATGGTGCGGCTCGAGGTGGACCGCACTAGCCCTGTGCGGTGTTGACCTCACCGCCTGTTTCCCCCGCGCGGCAAGAGGTGAATCGCACGTGTGTTTCCCGTTTTAGGCTGTTATGCCGTCATGCGATCCAGTCCGAACCGTCTTTCTGGTTGGGTGGTCCCTTTATGACCGTCCATCTTTATTGGTGGTTGGTGTTGTGCGGCTAGTCTCTGACCGTTCAACCCTTTGTGTGGATGGTTCCGAACCGTCCATCCTCCTTTGTGTGGTCAGTTTCGGACCGTCCATCCTGTTGAGTGGTCCATTTTGAACCGCTCATCCCCGAGGTGTCATCGGTTTACCGTGGTGGCTTCTCCCGGTGTCGTGTTAGAGTCATTGCTCTATTCTGGTTGACCCGGTGTGATCCAATGGTCGACATGTGACCTTGCCTGTGTCTCGATGGATCTGTCCAGCTCGAGATGTGGTTCTGGACACCTAGAGGTATGATTTGGCCTCGATTTACGCATCCAGGTGCCTTGAGGATGTCAGAGTTCTCCCAAGTCTCCGTCTGTCCTGTCTGTTTCGCGTCGGTCATCTACGTGAGTTAGGGCGGTGTTTCTAGTGGTCCTACCTTGGACTACTAGTGTTGGTTTGTCTGTCCGGTGGTTCCCTGGATCGGTCGGTTCGGGTGAATTGTGTGCAGTGTATTCCTTGACTGCTATAGTTTCTCTGAGCGACTTAATCTAGGACTGCCAGTGTCTTTGCCTCTGGTTGCGTGGCGGGTCCTCCTTGACTGCTTGGTTGACCTAGCGGCTGAGTGATGGATAGCCTAGGCCCAGAGAGTGGTTTACCGGTGGTTTGGTTTCTGGTATCTTGGCTTGACCTTGGGGTTTGCCATTGTCACGTGGACATCATCCGACGTCTTGTGAGGGCCGTAACCGTGTTCCGAGGTGGCCAAGAGGGTTTGTGCTTGTATGTCTTTGTCTGGTTCCGGTCAACCCGGGGTCACCTAGTGGTTGACAGGTAGCCTTATGTGTCTCGACGGTTCTGCCCAGTTCGAGACATGGTTCTGGATGCTTCGAGGTATCATCCTACCTCGATCTGCATGTCCAGGCATGTCTGAGGGTCCTCGATGTTCCCTCAGGTCTCTATGAGTCATTTTCTAAAGAGTGTCATTTTGCGTGGCTTAGGATTAGACCGATTGGCTGCTTGTTCCGATGTTAGTGACGATCTTGCCTTAGAGTCGTCCGACTCAAGGATCATTACGTAGTAGATCTAGTCGCCTTGTCTTGAGTCTGTTAGCAGTTGTCTTGCCGCCTTGGTGCTTCGTAGTACGTGCAATAGTGCGTTCTAGCTTGTCTGTACTACAGCACTCTTGTTTCAAAGTCTCTATGTCTAGTGAGCCTCCAATTGTTGTAGCCCTAAGGCCTTGAGTTTCCAACCCGCCTGGGAATGGTGGAGGGGTGTTCCCGTTATACTATTTGTAAGCTAGTTTCCGTGGGCTCCCACTGTACAGTGGCATCCTGCTGGGCGGGGAAAATTAGCTCGAGGCCTGGCTCTCCAGCAAGAGTCGGTGTATGCACACGTGGTCAGGGGCTTTGGACTGACGCCGACGGGCGTGACCCTAACTAGTACTTGTATTGTGGTTCTGCGTGGGTCTGCGACTCGGCCTTGCCCGCGTTGGTCGCGCTCAGTGGGTAGTCGAGACACTTGTGGTGTGTGTTGCGACGCAGCATAAGACGTCAGTGGATGCAACTGGCTATTCTTCTAGTGAGGAGGTGCTTCCCTTATGTGACACGTGACTCTTCATGTTCTTCTCATTTCTTTAGCGTCATGACCTTTCCGGGTTAGCCCTCTCGTGGCCCTACTCGAGGTCAGTGTTCTGTTATGTGCACGACATTCTAATCGTGTGTGCCATCGAGTCTGTCCGTCATATGTCTAGGTCTTTTCTAGACTTTTGTCTGTCCTTGCAGGTCTTCGTCTTAGGCCTGGCGTCGTGTCAACAGATCGGTAACTCCTGACTTTGTCAGATCAGAGTTTCCTTCCTATTGCTGCTTGGAGTACTATGGGGTGCCAAGGTTAGTTCGGCAGCCGCTTGTCTGGTTTGGCTTCCTCCCCCTCTTCCTAGTTGCTCCCTACTCCTGCTCCCTGTCTATTCCTTACTACTTTCTAGAGTAGTTTTACAGCTTTGTAATGTAGCTTTTCCTGCTTTACTACTACGGTTGCTTTCTGTTCCATGTACTGCATGTTGTTCAGTGGGGATCCGCATGACCCCTACTGAGTCTCTGTTTGGAGACTCACCCCTGCTTTTCAGGTGGGTGGCGTCGTCTCTGTTCGTGGTTCCTGGTGTGGCGCCTCTGTAGCTGCCAGCGGTACCTGCGTTGGGTATCCCTCGACCTCAGTGTACGTTCTTTTCCTGTGGCCTGTACTTATCTTTAATTTCTTGGACTGGACTCTGGTATAATTGTTAAATTAAAATTGTTAATTAAAAAGTAATTTTATTTCTGCTACTTTAGCAAACCAATCTAATGAAATCTAATTGCTTAATGTACTATCTCTGTGGCTTCAATGTACTACACGACAATCCTTTTATCCCTTCGGAGCTTTACCGCTCTTGGGAGGCCTCGCGGGTTCCAAGTGATATCAGGTGTATCCGGTAGTCCTATCGGATATATTTGGTATCCGGGATCCGGGTCGTCACACTTACCATGCCGGCTGTTCACGTATCCCGAGATTGTCTTCCACTGTAATAAAGGTTGGGGTGTGACAGTTAAGTTGGTATTAGAGCCCAAAGTCCAAAGACTTGGGGATGAAAGTCATGTTCTCGTATAAGTCCAAGGTTAAGGACCCTTACCTATGAAACTAAGGAAGAAATTTCCTCACCTATGTGAGAATTGGGTAGAGCCTAGGATGAGATAGTTAATTAGTTCTAAGATTAATCTCTTTCTGATTCTATGAGAATTAACAATTCGTTATTTCTCTCAGGTACCTTAATACTACAATAGCTCATCGCGTAGATTGGGGTGGCATGCAACAAATGGTTGCGGGCCTTACTCTGGCATTATAGGCAATGGCCCAGGCAGGCGCAGGGGCAAGGGCTGGTGACTTGCATTGCAATTTTCGGAGCTTAAACCCTCCGTGTTTCTACGGTTCTTCTAATCCGGATGAGGCAGAAAACTAGATAGATGAAATGAATCGCATCTTCGATGTTATCCAATGCACGGATCAAGAAAAAGTCCATCTCGCAACCTTCCAACTCAATAAAGATGCGCGCACATCGTGGAAATCAGTACCTGCACCTCCGGCAGATGCACCTCACACGTGAGAAGGATTTCTCACATTATTCCGTGCTAAGTACTTTTCTGAGCATGTTAAAGAAAGAAAGGCTATGGAGTTCGCCTCTCTTCATCAGGGAATGATGATAGTTGCAGAATATGAACTTCAATTCTCTAGGCTAGCACCATATGCACCTCACTTAATCAGTACCGATTTATTAAAGGCTAATCGATTTATGGACGGGTTACGACTCGGATTCATTCAATAGCTCGGGACCCAAAACATCCGTACCTATGCGGAAATGGTCCGGCGTGCATATTTATGTGAGAGGACCTTGGAGAAGGTCAAAAAATTGAAAGGAAAAGGAGAAGAGTCTAGCCGACAATCTGATCGGCGTTATAAGAAAGAGAAGTTCAGTATCACGGAGCCCTATAAAAGCCGTGATAGCAAGAAGAGATCGAGGAGCGGGAACGGTGGAAGTTCCCAGAAGAATAAGAAAGGTAAGGAGGAGGAGAAGCAAGTCATGGCGGCTTGGACATTTTGTGAGAAGTTCGGTCACTCGGTCGAGGAATGCTGGAAGCGCCTTGGCGCTTGTTTACGTTGCGGCAGTAGGGAGCATCGTATGCCAGATTGCCCTCTCATGAAGGATCAATCGTCTGATGGTGGACATAAGAGGCAGGCTTGTCTCAATATATGTTGTTCTAGAAGAAGAAGAAGCGCCCAGGGATGGTGGGCTTATGGAAGGTACCCTTCAAATTTGTTCCTGTCCAGCATTTGTACTGTTTGATACTGGTGCTTCTCATTCTTCTATCTCCACTACTTTTACAAAAATAATCCTAATGTCATCAGTTCCCTTTCCTTCGGACCTTTCTATTACTACACCCTTAGGTTCTGGAACAAAACTTACCGATTACTACCCTAATAGTGAGGTCACAATAGAAGGTCATAATCTCCCTGCAAACCTAGTATGCCTTGACATGAAAGGTTATGATGCCATTTTAGGGGTAGATTGGTTAGTGGATCATGATGCCGATATCAATTGCCGGAATAGGATAATATCCTTTCGCAAACCAGGCTTACCAAGATTTTCCTTCCTTGGTATCAGGTATAAGAAACATCCTACCATCATCTCTTCTCTTCACACTTGCAAACTCATATCACAAGGATGTGAAGCTTTTCTTGCTTCTGTCATTGTTACAGAATCCAAGGAAATCATCATAGCAGGCATCCCTATTGTAAATGAGTTCCTTGATGTGTTCCCATCCGAATTACCCGAATTATCACCCGAGAGGGAAGTAAAGTTCACCATTGAACTCATTCCAGGAGCAGCACCTGTTTCTATAACCCCTTACAGGATGTCCCCCACGGAACTTAATGAATTAAAAAGGCAGTTGCAGGAACTGTTAGACAATGGTTTCATCAGACCTATCACATCGCCCTGGGGTGCTCCGGTTCTTTTTGTCAAGAAGAAGGATGGCTCTCTCAGGCTATGTATCGACTACCAATGACTGAATCAACTTACAATCAAGAACAAGTATCCATTGCAGCGTATTGATGAGCTCTTCGACCAGCTTTCGGGAGTAGAATATTTCTCCAAGATAGACCTCAGGTCGGGTTATCATCAGCTTAGAATTAAAGATGAAGATATATACAAAATGACTTTCTAAAGTCGTTATGGCCACTATGAATTCGTGGTAATGTTGTTCGTGTTAACAAATGCCCTAGCAGCATTTATGCAACTTATGAACAATGTTTTCTAGCCATTTCTGGACCAGTTCATCGTCGTCTTCATTGATGACATTCTGGTATACTCCAAGATAAAAGAGGAACATGAAGAACATTTGAAGATAGCTTTGCAAACGCTTAGAGAACATAAACTCTATACCAAGCTTAACAAGTGTAAATTCTGGCTTAAGGAAGTTTCATTTCTAGGCCACATTATTTCAAAAGAAGGTATCGTTGTTGATCCTTCTAAGGTAGAAGCAGTTAAGAACTAGAGCCGGCCAACGACCGTATCGGAAGTGAGGAGCTTTCTAGGTCTAGCTGGGTATTACCGAAGATTCATAAAAGATTTCTCAAAGATTCCTATTCCTTTAACTAGACTCACAAGAAAAGAAAATCATTTTGTCTGGTCAGCGGAATGCAAGGGGAGTTTTCAAAAACACCTTACTACAGCTCCTATTTTATCACTACCGGTGGAAGGTGGTGGATTCGAAGTATATACGGATGCATCTGGCATTGGCCTGGGGTGCGTCCTTATACAGAATGGAAAGGTAATTAACTATTCTTCAAGACAATTGAAACGTCAAGAAGAGAATTATCCTGTGCATGATTTAGAATTGGCGGCTGTTATATTTTCCTTAAAAATTTGGCATCACTACCATTACGGAGAGAGATTTACGGTTTACTTAGACCACAAAAGCTTGAAGTATTTATTCTCCCAAAAGGAGCTGAATATGAGGCAAAGAAGATGGTTGGAATACCTAAATGACTTTGATTTTGATATTCAGTATCATCCTGGCAAAGCTAATGCTATAGCGAATGCACTCAGCAGAAAACCAATGGGAAAGTTATCAAGTCTTATGATTAGTATGACTAATCTTATTCCTCAGTTTGCTAAGTTGAACTTAGATATTGACATGAAGGAAGAAGATTGTTTTATAACCAATATCCAAGCTCAACCTACATTAATATAAAATCTAGTCAAGCTACAGGACAATGATCTCGTATTACTAGAAATCAAAGCCAATATTGAGCAAAGACCGGATTTCTCTATCACCAATGATTAAAGGTTACTATTCAAGAATCGAATTTGTATACCGGATCATGTTGATGCTAAGAAACTGATCCTGGAAGAAGCTCATAATTCCAAGTACGCCATTCATCTAGGTGGTACAAAAATGTATCAAGATCTTAAAAGGAACTTCTGGTGGCCTAACATGAAAAGAGAAGTGGCAGATTTGGTATCCCGCTGTCTCACTTGTCAACAAGTAAAGTTAGAGTATTTTAGACCCACAGGTAAATTATACCCCTTGAATATTCCGGAATGGAAATGGAAAAGTATAGGGATAGATTTCATCATGGGTTTACCTAAGACCAGAGGAGGACACGATGGTATATGGCTAATCATAGACCGATTGACTAAGTCTGCACATTTTCTACCAATAAAAAGTCGATGGTCTGTGGATATTCTAGCAGCATTATACATGAGGGAAATTGTCAAATTACATGGTGTCCCTGTCACCATTATATCAGATAGAGATCCTCGATTCACATCACAATTTTGGAAGGGTCTTCAACATTCTCTAGGGACCCGACTGAACTTTAGCATAGTGTTTAACCCACAAATTGATGGTCAAACAGAAAGGACAAATCAAGTGGTGGAAGATATACTCAGGGCTTGTGCTATGAATTTTAGAGGTAGTTGGCATGATCACTTGCCTCTAGTAGAATTTTCATACAATAATAGCTACCAAGCTAGTATACAGATGGCACCGTTTAAAGCTCAATATGGAAGAAGCTCCTGATCGCCGATATGCTGGAATGAAATAGGTGACAAACTATTTTTAGGTCCCGACATGGTCAGGGATACTACAAAAAAGATAAAGTTTATTCAGGAAAGACTCCAGATGGCATAAGACCGGCAGAAATCTTATGCTGATAATCGAAGACGCGACTTGGAATTTCAAGTCGGAGACCATGTATACCTTAAGGTTTCTCCAGGTCAAGGTATTCGAAGATTTGGCATTAAAGGTAAGCTTACTCCAAGATTTATTGGCCCATTTATGATTTTGGAAAGGGTCAGTGAAGCAGCTTATCGACTGGCTTTGCCTCCACAACTAGCAGGAGTTCATGACGTATTTCATATTTCTATGTTGAAGAAATATGTGTATGATCCCTACAACATTATCACTTATGATAATTTGGAGATTCAGAAGGATATGACGTACGAGCAAGCACCAATTAAGATTCTTGAACGCGAAGTGCGTCAATTAAGGAATAAAGCCATTCCTATGGTCAAGATTCAATGGAAGAAGTCATGGCCCATGCAAGTGACATGGGAGATGGAGGAAGCTATGCGCAAAAGATACCCGGAGTTATTTAATTGTAAGTAAACTCTCCATAAAATCCATATATTGAATTTGGAGACCAAATTCTCTTAAGTGGGGGAGGGTGTAATACCCCGGAATTTTTATAAAGTATTTTTGGAATATTTAATATTTTTGGAATTATTAAAGGTCCAAATGAATTAATAAATAAATAGTGGGTTAAATAAATCATTATTAAAGCCTAAAATAAGGTAATCAATTAACCTATCCCATTTAATAGAAGCCCAAAAGCTTTAAAAATCAAGCCCATGAAGTTTGACCCATATTCTACAAGGTTAATTAACTTATCCTCGAAATATAAGGATAAATATACCTTATATGGATAATTATAGGGATAATTAAATAAAAGAGTTTGAATAAATTCAAACTTCAGCGCACTATAGCTCTAGCGGTCTATCGTGTAACTGCCAATTGACTCTGGCGCTCCAGGCTTCGACAGCTACATTCTGTCAGTTCCGTAAGTGAAAGAACGAGCAAAAAGATGAGATTTTCAAGACTCTATCTCTTAGAGATCGAGATGGATGAACTAGTAAACATCTAGAGGACTCTCAATAGTCGATCTAAGGTTTAACAAGGACTCTAGGATCGTTCTAATCCTCAAACCCTAGCCAAAACCCTATAAATAGGATCTAGTTTTGACCTGTGCGACCCCTTGCTTAATTTGGCTTGCGTGGAATCAAGGTAAGGAGATAGTATTTTGGGTAAGTTCTTTAGAACTTTTTATTGTTAATACATAGGACTAACATCTCCCAAAATTTTGTGCTAGGAGATCCAGTATCCAAGGAGTTAGGAGCTTCCAAAGTTACTGATCCTACCATAGCGACCCAAGAAATTGAGCAGAAGTCTGGTGAAGATTAAGAAATTAGGCCATCTAAACGAGGTATTTAGAGTTTGGTTCTTTAGAACTTTTTGTTCCCAATTTTATCATCTTTTTACCCTCTAAATTTTACGTCATTAGGACAAGTGGATCAAGAGATATCATGGCGTGAACTTGCCGATTTGCCATTTAAAGGAGCAGAAACTAGGGCTTCCTTCTAACAACAAATTCGAAGTTTCAAAGCCTAAGCAAAGGTAGGTTATCTCATGAACGGCAAGAATATCATGTTAGGATTAAAAGCCCTCTTGTTTTGCTCGATTTCATGCTTTAAATGTGGAGAATTTTATGTTTTAATAGGACCTATGCACTTGTATATCATGCATGCATATTCTTAGCCCTAACTAAGTAAAATGAATTTTCTTGTCAATCCACTGAAAATCCATGTATATTGTTAGCTTAACCTTCGTTCCGTCATGATAGGAAAGTTTTTATATGATTTCCAGACATGATGTGAGTTAAAATAACATTAGAATCTTCTTATTTTATTTACTGTCAAACGTGCTCTAGCGGCTTAAGGTTAGACCGCCAAAATCATCTAGCGGCCCTACGATAAACCGCCAGACACTCTGCAAACGTGATTTTTATGTAATCTCTGGCGGACCATACGTAGAGCGCCACAAGTCTTCTGGCGGCCCCACGATAAACCGCCACACCACTGTGATGCATCTGTCTTTGACCGCCATAGTGCTGTGTTCTGTCCCGAGACAGAATTAAGAACAGTCACTATAGCTTATAAATAAGCTTATTTATCTAAGTTTTAACCTGTTTTCATGACTCTGAGTTTATTTACAAATTCATGGCAGTAATTGCATGTTTTATGGTACTTCGAGGTTATTTTAACCATATGATAGTTTCAAGCCAAAACCATATAATTTTGTACTAACTCTATGGTTTAAATGCTACATTGATGAGGTTTCAACGTGGATTTAATTTCTGCACATAATCTCTCTCATCTATAAATTCATTTTCTGTAAGTTCATGGCATATATCCCGGTATATGACCATTTGTTGCACTTTTGCACTATAGGAACACATTCTTCGGCTTGAGGACCTCTCTATTGGATATTCCTTCTAATGGACTAGGAAATCTTATTTCAAGGCCTCCGTAATTCTCCGCGAGCCTGGGATTCCCACTAGGATGCCGAGTTGGTTGTACCATTAAAGCCCAATTGACTAGAAATCACTTATACCGATGTTTTGTGTTTCTGGATCTAGCAGCCCAATAATTGACCGCCATAGCCTGATAGCGCGCCTTATATAGACCGCTAAAGGGACCTTCACGTATCTACCCTTGACCGCCAAAGACTCCAGATAACCTATTTTCAAATATCGAACAGTCCTATGCTTAACAGCCTAATACTAGACCGCTACAGTCTTGTGACGGCCCTATTATAGACCGCTAAGTTTCCTAAGTTTTCGACCCAAAGGGGTTAATATTCCTATGATCCTAGATGGACTAATGATAGTCTAGGACTTGTAACCTTATTTAAAACATCTAAGGTAAATTATGGAAATTAAAGAACGTACCGTTATGTTGTCGATTTATTTCCATATCATAACCTACTTAATTAAGGTATTTTATTGAAATTCCTTATTTCCTTGTACAAGCGTTCGTATTTTTGGTAACTTTATCTTGAATTATCATTTGAAATTATACATTCTTGACCACATTATTTACATGCGTGGAAGTCGCTTGATTTATACTTGAAGATGCGGTTCGAGCACTGATTGTGTTCAAGGACTCTATGCTAGTCCCCTCGGCTTATTGTCAGAAACATACTATTATAAACCATAGGATATGATGCTACTGGCGTCGCATTGCGCTGGGACTACTTTCTTTATAAATAAGTGAAAATCCATGACATACATGACTTTCTTGCTTGTTACATGATATTTTATAGAAATTCACCAAGTACTTGCTCTTAAGCAAAAGGTATTTGTGTGATTATTACGTGGCTTGCTAGTTCTCGTTACATTCTTGTTCATGAAAGGTCATAATTACATTCTTGTTACATTCTTGCTTAATCATACTTGCTTATTCCTATTCACATGATCATCTTGTTATTTTAGTTATACACGTGATTTATCACTTTCGCATGATGTTATTTTATTCTTTAGAGCTAAAATGTTAATTACTTTAACACTGCCTTCATGTTGATGCGAAGATACTTATTTTCAATCTTTTCAGGAGATAGAAGTGATTCGAATTCGGATTCGAGTTATATGAGTAGCGGGTCCGAGAGCGAATGAAAGTCTTATCAAAATGAGAGTGAAGACTTAGGAAAGTCAATCTTGTTTAGATCGAGTCTTTGTAACTTTCCTTTTTTTAAGTCTAATGGATTGGAGAAGGTTGAAATGAAATGATGTAGTAAGATTTTATCATTTGATATTATTAATAGAAGAGAAAGATAGTTGAATTATTGTGCAATTGCATTTCTATGTGTGATTGTCTTGCGCTCTGATCGTTCTTGCTCGCAAGAGGCTTACCATGCCAACTATTCACGTATCTCGAGATTATCTTCTGCTATAATAAAGGCTGAGGGAATGACACCTAGCAAGCTCTATGGCTTGCCGCTGCTCCTCCAAGGCCATCTGCAAGGCCTCAGCCCTGCTCTTCGCCTCGCTCAAATGCATAGCGCGGTCCCTAGCAAGTGACACGGCCGCATCAGCGTGCCTCCTCTGCTCCGTAGTCGCCAACGCGAGCCGCGCCCGCTGCTCCTACACCTCTCGAATGGCCACTAGTCGTCGAGCCCTCTGCTCCTGAGCCTCCAAGAGTCGCAGGTACTCTGCCCAGATGCAGGCTAAGCCAGACATCCAGAGCTCAGGCAGGAAGCCAAGGTCGTGGTAGCCCTGGGTGCAGTTCCTCAGTCGTTGTTAAAGCTCCTCCGGAGAAGGCAGGGGGTCGCCTCCTATGTACCCTCGGGCTCGCTATAGTAAGGCCGCACCCACGCTGGCATCCAGCAGCGGCTCTGGTGGCAAAATAGACGTAGGCCACTCGATCACCAGCTCTAGGGAAGAGTGGCCCATCTCAGCTAGCACACCGGAAGGACCTGCACAATCCCATCAAACAGTCAGCAACCTCCGGGACTTCCTTGTGATAAGACAAGGTAAAAACCTGAGAAAGATCCTAACTCTCACCTGGTGTGGCTCCCGCCACGCCTGCAACATCCTCGCTCGGGGTCGGTGAGGGTAACCTCTCCCCCACGTCGGCGGCACCCCCGCTGAAGTCAGGGAGGGCAGGGCCTTCTCGATAATCCGACCATCCCCAGCTGCCACCGGGGAGATGGAGGGCTCTCCCTGGTCCTCCTCGACGGGAGCTGGCACGCGCTCCCCCTCAGATTCCAGGCCTGGGCACAACACGATGGCATCAACACCCCGCTATAAACTCTAAATCAAAGCCAATGGGGAGGAGGGAAGGATCTCTATATATCTTCAAAAACCATCTCCATCTCGGCATCCCCGACAGAAGTGGCCTCATAGGAAGAAGTGCTCGAGCTCGAGCTCTCGTCAGTCTCCATCGCTACGCTGCCACTGCTGGAAGAACCAGATGAGGTCTCCGATGAAACCCCGGCCGCAGGCAAATCAGAGGCACCTATACATCAAGAAGCCAAGTCAGGCTACTACCAAATCCAGCCTCACATGAAGATAACTTCCTAGCCATAGGTGTTCGGCAAGAAGCTCACCAGCTGGGGCGTCCCCTTCGGAAACCCCCTCAATGTCGATGAACTCCTCGTCACCCCCAGTAGAAGCTACGATAGCAGGCTCATCTCCTGCTACCCGGGCCATGTCCCGGGGAAGCTCTCCCTCCTCTAAAGGGGAAGAGGTACCTGCAATCAACCCCGATGAAAGCTCAGCACGGGTGGGCAAAGCAGAGCAATCCACTATGAAATGACCAAGTACTCCACTACGTACCTGATGGTCCCACACTGGAGGACACTACCAGCCCCACCGTGCAAGTCGATACCATGGTATGCACAGGTAGGAGAGGCACCTTTGCCAGCGACTGTGGCAGTCCACCCA
Source organism: Amorphophallus konjac (assembly GCA_022559845.1). NCBI lineage: Eukaryota > Viridiplantae > Streptophyta > Magnoliopsida > Alismatales > Araceae > Amorphophallus > Amorphophallus konjac. The sequence continues at coordinate 82,481,839 of CM040123.1, read as the reverse complement.
GGGTGTCCTCAACAATGGGTGGGGGCACAGAAGCCACCTGCCCAGGATCGCCAACAAAGGATGGCAGAACCACAGGGGGGCCAGCGGCAACTAGCTCCTAGATCATCTCCAAGGTGGCCGCCGCATCCTCACCTGCCACACAAACAACTCAAATCAAGTCAATAATTATGGCTTGCTGAAAAAGTCCAACAACAACTGGAAGATCCCCTTAACAGCAATTGGACACTTACCCGGACAGCTACTAGCCACCGTGGGGGCTGGCTCTTCTGCCTGTTCAGGTGCTCCACTCAGTACCACAGCAGGGGCCTTGGCCCCCGACGCCTCTGCCTCCTCTGCACAATCCAGACGGTTATGTCAGTAATCGGAAGCAAGCGAAATCGCAGCTCACACCTAGTATTAGAAGCCCTTACTTGAACGGGCTCCTCCAGCAACTTTCCACGGTCTCAAGATTGGGGGCAGTTTCATCCATCAGACGAAGGAGCCCCTCCATATCTATCTCGTGCTCGTCCCCCTCCTTAGGTAGAGGGTCCACCTCCTGAGGGGGCGAGAAAGCAGCCTCCACACCAGTCTCCAGTGGAGCTATAAAATGCAAATCCAACAAAACAAGATTAGCCAGCTACCATGGCTAAACCAAGCAGGAACAGAGACGGCGAAGCGACACTTACTTAAGGCCGTCTCTGCCTCAACCTGCCCGCCAGTCTCGAGTCCTCCAGGGGACCCACCAGTCTCGACTTCCATAACCCCCACACGAGGGCGCTTCCGCATGGGCTGCAGACCTCCGTTCCCACTTCCTGAGGATGCCTCCATGGAGGGGTGATCCCCCTTTGCCGCAGAACTTGTCAACAAACATGGCATTGTACAATGCCCCAATTACACACCCGAACAATAACAAGATAAAAAGGGGAGGGGTGCATGCTAGAAAGAAGAAAGCCTTACCTGAAGCTCCGAAGGGAGTCAATGGTAAGGGCACTAACTGCTCCGCTTTTAGTGCCAGCACTCGGGCCGCTTTCGCGATGGCCTCCTGAATGTCCCTCAGAGTGCGGGTGTAGACACGCCAAAACTGACACTATGTCGATTAAATCTCATGTCACCATGTGACGCCCCAAAGTGAACTTCAATATTGTTGTAATATGAAGTTTTTTCTATTTTTTATGTGTTTTCTGTGATTTTCTTAGCATTTTTTTAGAATTAACGACTTGACATGGGGCGTCTTTAAAATAACGGCTTAGCCTTGGGCGTCTCTTAATGAAAGAATGACCTTCGTCAGAGGCATCAGTTTTTTGAATTTTACGTATCCTAAACAAATTGTAAAAGCAAGAATTGACGTCCCCCACAGGGTCGTTTATCAACTAACGCCCGTTGGTACAGGCGTCATTTCATGATTTTTTATTAAGGAAAGGATTTTGTTGCTAAAATTAAATCCATGAATTGACACCTTCGTCAAGGTCGTTCTTTTAATTAACACCGTAAGGTAGGTCGTCAATTTCAATTGATGCCCTTCCGCGAGTCATCTTTTCCCCTTCCATGTCTTGTTCGAACGACCCTTTCCTGGAGAGTTCACTGCTCTGATTTGATCACTTGGTTGGATTAGGGAAGTAGAGGCCTTGCCGTAGATGAGTGTTGCAAGTTTTAATCCTACTAAATCTATGGTTTGTACCCTATAAATAGAGCCTCTGTTCTGCTCGCGCGAGGAAGGAGAGGGAGATCCTTTTGTTTAAAATAGAGAGATACACTGATTGCTGCTGTTCGTTGCTTCTTCCTCCTCCCTATTGCAGTAGCTGAAGTCCCCTCTCTTTGGTTCTTTCCCTTTGTTGTTGTTAGGAACAGCAGGGAGTTATTGCATTTAGCTTGTTGCTCATCCTATCATTGTTCACCATCCTCCTTTACCAAATAGTGGTTTGATTCTTCATACGTCTAAGGTTTTAGTCTTTGCATCATATCTCCTCTCCCTAATTCTCTTAGGGGTTTTAAAAGGACTAAAAGGTGTGTTCTTCATGTTCATATTTCATTACCTTACTCTTATTGTGGATTGATACTACACTTGGCTAATCCTCTTCTATTTTGGTTGTTTGTGTTTTTATTTAAGGGTAATCAAGAAAGAGAAACCCCCTTCATCGGCCGGCCGATAGAAGGAGGAGGAGGAAAATCACAATCCATCCCGCATCACTTTTCTTACCAGGTATTCGCGATCATTCTCCTTTCCTTTTGAGGTAATCTCTCTGGCGATCACACTCCATTAGCAATCTCTTGCTCCTTTTCTTTTACTTAATAATTTCTTCTTAATTTTTTGATGTCGGTGTGACACGGTTCACTAATTGGCGATCACGGTGGGACTTCCACTATTTTTCTTTTGATTACCCTCTCTTATTGGCACCCACGTGTGCCCTTTGCCTTGGCACCCACGTGTGCCCCTCCCTTTGGTACCCTCGGTACCCCTCCATTGTGCCCCATGCGGCACCCTCCATTGTGCCCCACGCGGCACCCTCCACCATGCACCACGTGCACACTCCCCATCGGGATTAGCCAGTTTGTGATCATCCAAAATTTGGTTACTGATTGCTATTTTCTATCATTTTCGTAATTGACGCCTCCCCCAAAGGCGACTTTTCTCAATTTAACGCCTTCATCAAAGGCATCTTTTTAGCATATCTCGTGTTTATTTCGTCTCTACGTGTGATTTCACGCCGTATGCTGCGGGCGTCAGTTGTCCATTCAGTGCCTAACTCCAAGGCGTCTTTTATCTTGAGGTTGTGCCCCTATATCTTTTGACGCCCTCTGTCGAAGGCATCCTTTTCACATTTAGCGCCTCACACCAAGGCGCTGCTTCTGCACTATCGGTGCAACTTATAGTGATTCGCGACAGCCCCTTTGTCGTGTTTTCTGCTCGTAGCGACTTCTGCCAAGTCGCTAGTTTCCTGTGTGTTGACAGGAACCTGATTGCTGCGGCTATTTCTGCTGGATTGATTCCTATATTCATTATTTGATTATACTTGTTTGATCTGATTATATTGTCTTGCATTTTGTGGCATTTGGTTGAGAGACCTCCTCCCTCTACACTAGGATGCCACACACCTCTCTTGGAATTGGAACGACCCTCCATTGAGCATTCCGTCTCTTTGGATTGGAAATTCCTTTTTTAAGACCTCCGTAAGTCCCCGCACCCGTGGATTCCCTCACTGACGTCGGGCTGGTTGTACCTTGAAGTACCCGAAGTTTAGATAACCCATCGTTGGTGAGGAGAGAGAAAGAACCTAGTTAATCCGGAGATTACACTCAAAATCTACAACTAGGATTCACATTGCAAAGGGAGTGAATTGCTCTTCAAATCCACCCTAACCTCAAACACAAATCTAAAAGCTTGCGTTCATTACAACTTTTTTGCATAAGCTTGATTGGATTGAGTGATTGTTGTGGTTATATTTCCTTCAAGAAAAAAGCTTTCTTTCTTCTTAAACATGCAACTTCGTTCAGGTTAAATCATCAACATGGTAAGCTACGGGTACTCTTATGATGATACAGATGAGAATGCTTTCAATCAATCTTATGAGGTCCCCCTCCAAGATTCCATCTACCATGAGGGAAATTATCCTCTCTCTCACGCACATTTTTCTCAAGTCCACGTGGTTGACACCACAACTCAAGAGGTCGACACCTCTTCTCAAGATCTACGCTCCAATCAAAACACCTCGGGGAACACCTCCCCATCATTCAATGTCAATGATTTAATTCAAGCTTTATCACAACTGGATGATTCCCAGCGGCAGGCAGTTCAGGCCGCTTTGAAAGGGAAAGTTGTTCCCTCTTCATCTTCCAACCCCCCTCCGGTCGCGAGTGGCCATCATGTTGCTAATGACCCGGCGGTCTTACACAAAATTCCTTCACGTCCACCAACGCCTATTGTGGCCATGCCAGCCCAACAGGCAAGTTATTCTGCGGCTAGGTCCCAATTCCTCCACCTCCTCAAATTCTAAGGACACCTATGCCGAATTCCTTCATTCCAAACTCGGCCCCAGTCGAGTCAGACACCAATGTTCTACTTCTTCAAAAGTTGGCTAGCATGGAAGAACAACTCAAGAAGGTTATTGCGATGAAGAATGCCCCAGAGATTTCTCTCCCTACATTGCCAGTTTTTCATCTACCACCTTCTAAGATGCCAAATTTTCGGTGATATAACGGAACGGGCAATCCGTTTATTCACTTGAAGGACTTTATGTATGAAACTTTTTTTTGGCAGGGCAACAAAGCCTCATTAGCTTATCTGTTCAGATGGTCTCTAGAGGGGCCAGCCCTTGAGTGGTTCTATTCCTTAGAACCGGCAGACGCTAGTGACTTTGATGTTGTTCAAAAGAAATTCTTGCAGAAATATAGGGACCGGGTCGGACCCTCCCTATCAGTTACTGATCTGGTCGCTGAGAAAATGAAGCTCAAGGAGGACGTCATTATATTTACCGATAGATGGTGATTGATGGCCGAAAAGTTGAAAGATACACTATCAGAGCCAGACCAGGTTAAGATGATCATTTCAAATGCAACCCCTTAGTTCCGACACAAATTGGCCATGAACAGGCTGACTGCCATGGAAGAGCTCTATGAGAGAGCTCGATATATTCAAACTCAGATGACAGATTCGCCCATCATGGGCATGTTTGAACAGAGACCACGGTTGGTCAAGAAGAATGCAAATGTCAGCAATAGCGGCGCCACAACTAAGGGCACCGTCACGAATGAGATGGTTGGCGTGGTTGGCCACCCCACCCCTTTCCGCCAATCTAACCCACGACCTCCACAACAAAACCCCTTCTTCAACGCACCCCCACAACACAAATTTGCTCCTCAACATTCCTTTGCTCCTCCACAAAACCAAATGCCGCACCCGGAACCCCCAGCTCCACAACAATACCACCAAGTACCACCACCCACCAACTATGGCCCACCACAACACCAACAAAGGAGACCACAAGGCCCCAAAAGGGCCCAGTATCCACCATTGCCGGAAAGTCTCCGGACATATTCAATGCCCTCATGGCCGCCGACCTGCTCATATTGCCGAAAGAAAGGACGACGTGGCCCGCTAACATTGACACGTCCTGCTACTGTGTTTTCCACCGCTCACCTGGTCACAATATTGACCACTGCTTTCATTTCAAATACTATATCTATGATTTAAATGACCAAGGCGGTATTAATTGGGACGAGATGAGGCATTTTATCACCACTCTAAAAGCAAGAAGGCCTCCCCGGCAACACCAGGCACAGCAGCCGCAACAACCAGCTCCACAAGCACAACAGCAAGCTCCAGCACCGCAGTAAGATATGGGGATTGTCCACAATCCACTGCCGGACCACCCCCCAAACCAGCATGTAAACCCTGTCACAACCCTCCACGAGGTGGATAGAGGGCAGGGATGGCACGAAGAAAACAACTCTGTCAGGGCATTTAATCACAATTCAAACCAACCGCTGCGCCTCTTACGCATACTTCCCACTTCTACTCCCCAGTTGGCCCACTCCCTTCTATGCCCTGTTAATTAAACCCCATCTACTCCAATTAATTCCCCATTCTTGCCAACCCGGCCTCTCCTTATCCGTCCTCCGCCATCGCAGCTTTTGACACAACAAACTCCACCACCCCTTACCAACCCTTCACCCTTGCCATCTAGGCCACTCCTCATCCGCCCATCATTGACATCCGTTACATCCCCCGCCATTACTCCTCCACCGGCAAGGATCCCTTCACCGTTAGTCCACCCCCAATTTGTGCCCAGACCTCTCCTTATCCAACCAGCTACTTCCTTCCACACTCAGGCGCCCCTTACTCCTCCTACGCCTCCTACGGGGGCTTCTTTTCTGAACCCTTCCCCGACACCCCCTGCGGGGGCGTCTTCTTTGAACACCCCTCCAGCACCTGCCAACACTAACACCCCTTCTTCTTCCGCCAACCATCCATCCACTCTTCACCCGACAGAGGCGCCACCGAACCAAACTATGGTACTCCGCAGTGGACGGATATTCCACCGCATTTTTCCTCAAATGGAGCAAGAGCCCACACAAGGGCCCAATGAGCAAGAGCAGGAGCAGGAGTTTGTACCGGGCACTCAATATGATTTATTGAAACATCTGGACAGGACTCCAGCAAGAATTTCTATTTTAGAGCTGATTAAAAGGTCAACAACCCATCAATTGGCCTTAAAAGAATATCTGCAGAAGGTCATGGTTAATGAAGACATTCCTGCCGAGCACATAACCATAGTCCTGACGCCCGCTAGCGGTCAGCCGACAATTATTTTTCATGAACATGAACTAGCACCGCAACCAGCTAGAAAATATGCTCTGTGTATCACAGTGGACATTAACAAGGTGGCAGTAAAACAATGTTTGGTGGACACTGGGCATCCATCAATGTATTGCCGCCCAGCACTTTAAAGATGTGCGGCATTCCGGGAAGTCAGATTCGGCCGTCCACTATAACAGTCACAGCTTACGACAACACCAAGAAGCCTCCTTTGGGCATGATAACACTAAAGGTCAGTTTGGGCCCAGCTACAGTCACAGTAGATTTTCACATCTTGGACATGGATCCAACACTCAATGGCATCCTGGGCCGCCCCTATATTCAACAGCTGGATGCAGTGCCCTCTACGAATCATCAATGCCTCAAGTTTCCACATAAGGGCCGCATTATTAAGGTCACAAGTATGCTAATTCTACCAGATGAAGACATACACTTAGCAATGTCAGTTCCTTCTATTTGGCCTTCCAATAAACCATTGCTATCAGTGTTAGATATTACTGACCCATGGTCGAGGCCATCCAAGACGGTTACAACAGTTGCCATGACACCCCTGACTTCCAAGGGGAAGAAGAAGAAAAGCATACTGAATACCCCTGGTTGAAATATTATGATGAAAATGGGGTATCTGGCCGGTAAAGGTTTGGGTGTTAATTTCCAAGGCAGAACTTAACCCATTATGCCATGAAAATTAATGGTACGGGGCGGCCTAGGCTATCTAGGGCCGAGTAAGAATGAAGAAGAACCATGGGCAGTTATGACATCCACTTTGAAGACAGATCACCAACCGCTTACCTGGACACTGCAAACACATTTTGTCAAAGGTGGCATTCAAAACGATGAGCAGACTACAATAGTCACTTCTATGCTAGACTGCCAAGATGTGCATGCAAGACAGTTCGCTCGTCATATTGCCCCACTGGCCACTTACAAAGCCTTGGAATCTTTGCGGTCGGACAAAAGAAGAAAAATGGATGATCCAGAATGTGACTGGTATAGATGGTTTGATATGAATGATATTACTATTGCCTTGAGCCGTCTATTTATGCCAACTAATCCGGAATGGCCGCCGCTGATTCATGAGCTAATTGAGAAGCCAGCAGTGATTACGGACAAGAGGCAGTTGCTAAGTGATTATATAGATACTGGAGAGCCCGATGTGCCGTTCGAGGAGGGCTTCACTACAGATAGGCTGTGGGCTGGCCTTTTCTTCACCAAGTCCATTCACCCGACTGCTGTTGTCCGTCTGATTGATCGATTGTTTTTCCCAGACATTCCTAGACCACCCGTGGTCTTAATAATTTTTTCTCCAAATTCACTTCAAGTCTCTCCTCTAATTCCTCCCTTGCTCCTCGAGCAATCTTCTAGGCTCTCCATCACACCCCCGCGCGGGTCGTCACTCATTTAATCTTTTGCCAACTTGTCAATTTCAACTCCACCTCCTGTTTCCTCCTCGCATTGCTTCCTCCTTGAAAATGAAAATGAAAATAAAAATGAAAATGAAAAAAATGCCAAAAATCCAACTTTTCAATCCTCCATCTCCATTGAGGAGACCTCCTATCTCCTTTCTGAGTGTGTCCCGACCTAGGGGCCGCTCCTCCAGGATTCATTGATAAATCTTTTCTACCCCTCTGGCGAGGGGTCTTCGTCTGTATCCTCTTCTGTACCCGCTTTTTCTCCTCCGTCAAGTTCTAGTGATCAGGCTAGTTGTTCTTACTCTTCTGATAAGATTCATGGGGTAGCTTCATATAAGAAATCCAAGGGTAAGCAGATTCCCCGTAGATTTCTCAGAGAGTTAGCCATTAGATGTCAGGCTTGCTTAGCCATCCCCGAATTTGTGGAGGACCCGATTATCCTGCCGAAGTTAGAATATGAGAATACTTGTGCTTCTTATGAGGGTTTTGGTGTTTTTGAGATTATGAATGATGAAGACCCTGTTGAAGAGGGGGATGAAAGTTATGAAGAATATGAGGACGAGGCTGATGCTTTTGCCAGTGGCATGAGGAGATTTGATGAACCATCAGCCTCAGTAGAAGAGCCTACCAAAGAAATAAATCTGGGTACTGAAGAAGACCCTAGGATTGTCCTCATTAGCAAAAACTTGCCGCCATCCGAAGAGAAGGCGCTTATTTTGGTTCTTCAAGAATACAAGGACACGTTCGCATGGAGTTACGAAGATATGCCTGGACTAGACCCTGCGCTAGTTGAACATCGGCTTAGACTCAAGCCAGGGTCTATTCCGGTCAAACAATGGCTAAGACGTTTCCACCCTAACATGGCATTAAAGATGAAAGAAGAGGTCGATAAGGTTCACAAGGCTAGATTTGTTAGAGTTGTCCTCTATCCCAATTGGGTGGCTAACATCATCCCAGTCATGAAGAAGGACGGAAAGGTCAGGATTTGTATAGACTTTCGGGACCTCAACCGTGCGTGTCCTAAAGATGACTTCCCCCTCCCTCATATTGATGTTTTAATTGATAATACGGCCGGATTTGAGACTCTCTCCTTCATGGATGGTTTTTCAGGTTATAATCAGATTCGCCTGGCTGAGGAAGACCAAGAGAAAACATCGTTCACTACACCATGGGGTACATATTGCTATGTGGTCATGCCTTTTGGACTTAAGAACACTGGAGCCACCTATCAGAGGGATATGATGGTAATTTTTCATGATATGATCCACATTTATATTGAGGTGTATGTGGACGACCTGGTAGTAAAATCAAGAACAAGGATTGAGCATCCTGGGGTTCTAGCTAAAGTCTTGCAAAGGTCACGAGAGTATCAGTTGAAAATGAACCCCAAGAAGTGCGTATTTGGCGTTTCATCAGGGAAATTACTTGGATTTATTGTCAGTAAAAGGGGAATTGAAGTTGATCCTAATAAGGCGAAGGCCATCAGAGATATGCCTCCTCCCAAGAATTTGAAGGAAGTTCGAGGATTAATCGGGAGGTTGCAATTCATTCGCCGCTTTATCTCCCATCATTCATAAAGATGTAGGCCGTTTTACGAGCTTACTAAGCCGGGAGTCAAGTTTAATTGGGATGACAAATGTCAGGCAGCTTTTGACGGACTGAAGGACTATCTGGCCAATCCTCCTGTCCTGAGGCCTCCAATTCCAGGTAAACCGCTCATTCTCTATGTCTCTGTCCTGAATGACTCTGTAGGTGATGTCCTTGCGTAGGTAGATGAAGAAGGGAAAGAGAGGGCAGCATACTACTTATCTAAACTTCTCAACCCCTGTGAGCAGAGGTACTCAGCTATGGAGAAGACTTGTGCTGCTTTAGTCTGGGTAGTTCAGAAGTTAAAGCATTATTTCTTAGCTCATGAGGTTCATCTCATTGCTCGCATGAATCTGATTAAATTCCTCCTTGAAAAATCTGTCCTTACCGACCAATTAGCACGCTGGCAAAGTTTCCTTTCCCAATTCAACATCACTTACATTCAACAGAAAGCTGTCAAAGGCTACGCCATTTCCGAACATCTTGCTCACCACCCTCTACCCCGATTTGATCCAGTCAATTCAGAGTTTTCAGATGAGGAACTAATGTCCATTAATCAACCCCACGATCCTATGTGGACGTTACATTTTGATGGAGCTCTAAATTCCCAGGGAAAAGGGATTGGCATGGTTCTATTAACACCAGAAGGGGTCACCATCCCATTCGCCGCTCAACTTACTTTCCCTGTCACAAACAATATAGCTGAGTATGAAGCTCTTTTGACCAGCCTGCAAATCGCTCACGAATATGGTGTTACCCAATTACGAATTGTTGGTGACAGTCAGCTCATTCTACGCCAGGTGCTTGTCAAATGCCGCACTATCAATCCTAAGCTCAAGCCATACCAGGAACTTGCTTTAGCTTATGCCAAACTCTTTACCAAGTTGATTTTTATCCATGTTCCTCGAAGCCAAAACATCTTAGCTGACACCCTTGCTTCATTGGCTTATGCTTTAGTCTTCCCTCCTGAACGAGATTTCCATGTTCCCCTCATTCATCAGCGTGACACTCCAGCTATTAAGGATCGTGCGTTCATCGACATTAGGGATAAGGTGCTTGAGAAGGTCAGGCAGAGTGAAGCTCTTAAAAACAAGGAGGTCATGTTGTTAGATTGGGAAGAGGAATTGGCTGATGAGGAGAAACCATGGTATTACGATATTGCCAGATATTGCAATGATCAGTCCTATCCCGAGGAAGCCATTGTTTCTCATATGCTTGGTTGCATTCTTGTATGGGGCATCTTTTGATTTCAGTTAGCATTTGCTTACTTGCATGGTGCATTTTATATCTACTCTTTGCCTTCATTGATTAAAGGCTTGGCCCCTTGACCCATTATCAAGGTCAAAGTAAAGACATCCCTTGCCTATTGAGCAAGGGGCCAAGTCGAACAGATGGATTAACCTGTTTGTTCAAGTGTGAACTACACGCGCAGGGCAAAAGTAAAAGGTGAGAAGGAAAAGAAGATACAAGTACACAACTACACAAGTGCTCAGGTAAAAAAAATTTCAATCTCATATATATATACATCATAAATATCTGAGTACAGGTGTGAGGGTGGAGGAGTACAAGTACAGTCTCTCAGCTCTCGCCTCCACCCTCCTCTCTCCTACTCTCTGCCTCACTCTCGTCCTCCCGACGAGGCGCTGGTGGAGGGGGCACGGACCCCCGGGAAGTAGCTGGAGCTCGAGCCCGATCCTCTGCCTCGCTCCTCTGCCGGAGAGAGGAACCCACCACAAAAGTAGAACTGGTGAAGGTGTACCCTGCAGCTCGCGCCCGCTCCCGGCCTCGCTGAAGCTGCTCCTCGGTCGCTCGTAGCCGCTCCTGTGTAACGGCTAGCTGGGCCCTCAAGACTGTAAGCTCCCGATCACAAGCTGAACGCTCCTCACGGTCCCGGGCATGCTCCACCTGGTGCTGCTCACGATCCCGAGCATGCTCCGCCTAGTGCTGCTCACGGTCCCGGGCACACTCTGCCTAGTGCTCCTCGCGCTCCGGAGCACGCTCTCTCCGCTCCATCTCGAGGGCGACCCGCAGCTCCGCCACGTCCTGGGGTAGCTCCTCTCGCCGCCTCAAGGCCCGCTCAAGCTCCAGGACCCTCTGCTCGCGGATCACCAACTCTGCCCCGGCCAGGGCAGCCCGGGTATGTGCCGACTGTAACTCCGAGGTCTGCAAACATTTAAACAAATCATTAGTTCCACACTTAATGCAATAATTCAATAATTCATGGAATAAGCAATATACAACTGAAAATAAATAAAACTCACCCGCGTGGCCATCGCCTGCTGCCCCTCCTTGATGCAGGTAAGAGCGGCACGGAGCTCCTCAGTCTGTGAACACAACTTTTCATGAGCATAACATATAAACAATTAAATTGAGTTTAAGTTTAAGGCATACCTGTGTGGCGAGGTCGTGCTCTGCTGCCTCTACCCGTGCCACTGCTCCGGCAAGTTGCTCTGCTAGTGCAGTCGCCTCTGCACTAGGCCCTCTCGAGCTAGAGGCCTCTCCTGTCTCTCTCCCTGCTGCTCCCTGCTGGGCACGCTGCATTTATTGAGATTGTCAGTGGCTAATCATCATATAATCCAAACATTCATGTGCATATAGATAAATTAAACACTCACCAGGGTCTCAAGGTCTGCCCGTGTGGCAGCCAACTAGGCCTCCAAGCTATGGAGGTGGGTCTGCATGTCCATCGCCGCTATGTCCCGTGCATCCTGCATTCACCACATATTAGTCGCATAATAGATATACATAAGCATTTGTATTAAATAAGTGCATTCATACATACCCCTAAGACCCTCATCTGGGGTCGGCCGGCATAAACCTTCCAGCAGCGTCGGAGGTACTCGGAGCTATCTGCTGCCTGGGAAGTGACTCGGGTCCCGCTGCGCTGCCAGTTTGTGTACTAGTCAGAGAACCGCACTCTCCAGTCGATCGCCTTCATGCGACCGCGCGTCTTCTTGCCTATCCCACGCGGCTCTCCTACCTCGATCCACTCCTGGTGTAGGTCGAGTGTCCTCATCACCAGCCTAAGCTGTAGCGGCTCGATCTCGCTCAAGCAATGAACCCAAAGCTCATATCCGAAACGAGGTCGGCCCGCTACGACCCACGGCTGGCCCTCATTAGTCATCCCCTCGTAGGGTCTCCACCGCACCTGCATCCATAAACATGCATATCATCATCATCTCATCATAATAATTAATAAATAAAAAAATGCATCACATTAATCATATGCACCAGTGAGGCAGGGAAGTCTTAGAACTCCCTCCGTAACACTCGCAACTCGTAGGCGAGTGGGGCTCCAATCAGCACTGGTAGCCAGCGCCAGGCTAGAGGGAAGGATCCCTCACCGCCGGGCCGTGGGTCCGCGCGCCCCATCGGCATGTACAAATGGCTCCAAATCTGCATTCATGCATCGCATTAGCAAAGCATTCATATGCATATGCATTCTAACAAGAAAATAACAAAAAAAATGCATACCTGAAGAAATGGTGAAAAGCCACTGACGGTCGTCTCACGACCTATCCCCGTGGACAGGTCGGCTATCAAGTGCGCCAGCAGCGCTGCTCCCCAGGCGTATCGGTCAACTCCCTCTAGGTCCTTGAGAATCCCTAGGAATCGATAGTTGATGACATCACCCTTCGTGCCAAGCAGCAGCCTCCCGAGCATCAAGAACAAGAACCTCCTCAGATCGCCGTCTACCCTCAACCCGGTAATCCTAGCCACATCCCATAGGCTGGGGACCATGTGACCCCACGGCATCAGAAATGCCCGGCTCGACCTATCCCATCTCTCCCTCAAAACCTGGATCAACGGTAGGTCGGGTCTCACTGGCTCAATGCTAAGGAAGGCACCAAACCCCATGGCATCTACCCTAGCCCTCTGGAACTCGGGGAGGCCGTAATACGCTGCCCGGACCTGGACCCAAGAAATCTGCGTCCTCATCAGCCCCTGCATGCATATAAAAGAAATTTTTGCTTAAGTTTTCATGTGGAAGTTCATTTGTTGTGATATTTGTTGTTTGGTCAATTAACGACCTACCTAGGGTCATGGTTTTCATGATTGACGCCCCTAAGGGCGGCGTTATTTCCAAATGGATTTCTGGTGATGTTGTGTGTTCTTTGAATTAACGACCCAGCCTAGGTCGTTGTTTATTTAAAAGATGCCCCTGTGGGAGGCGTTGTTCTGAAACTAATTTCCTAATTTCTGAGAGATTTTTGAATTGGCGCCCATCCCTGGGTCGTCAGTTGTTTAAGTAACGCCCCTGTGGGGGACGTTGCTCCAAATGAGCAATTTTGGCATAAAAAAGAAATTCTGGAAATTTTTAATTGACGACCATTCCATTGGTCGTTGTTTATTGAATTGACTCCCCGATGGGGGGCGTTGTTTTCCCAGGGTTTTTAAAATAAAACAGCATGCGAAAGAAATAAACAGGGGCGTACATATATTGAAAATGATGAAAAGAAGGCATGGAAAATAACAGCATGAAGTTAAAACATGATAATTTTTAAATAACGACATGCTGCAAGGCGTGATTCATGAATTAACATTTTTCAGAGAAAAATTAATTGAAATTGACGCCCCTGTGGGGGGCGTTGTTTAATTAGCGACACCCCTGGGGGCGTCTTTTCTCTGTGTCACCCGAGAGCTATAGGCCATCGTGGAAAATGGAAATAAAATTGAATAAAAATAAAAAAAATGGGGGTAAGGCCTACCTTTCGTCGCTCGGGCACCACTAGTCCTCCCCGGAGTTGGGGCCGGGGTTGCCGTGGCTATCGTGGCTGGCCGGGGCGAGGTAGCACCGCCGCCGTTGCTGGTGGTTCTTCTCCTCCTTCTTCTTGTTCTTCTCCTTCTTCATCTCCTCCTTCCTCTTCTTCTCCTTCGTCTTCATCATCCACATCTTCATCATCATCCTCTTCATTAGCCGCTTCCCCTTCCTCTTCGTCGTGCTCCGCCGCCGGAGCCTCCTCGGCCGTCGTGGGAGGAAGTTCCTCCATGGCTTCTCCGCCTTCCAAGTCCACCACGTCGGGGGCCGAGACACGTTGGCGCTTGAGTCCACCGCCGGTCATGGCTCGAGGATAGAGAGAATAGAGAGAGTAGAGAGACGGAGAGAGATGGGAGAGGGTTTTGCGGTTAGGGTTGCAGAAGAGGGAAAGAGGGAAAGAGGGCGAAGGAAGAAGAAGAAAGGAGGGAAAGAAAAATCAAACGGTCGAAATTAATTAACGACCTAAGGAAAGGCGTCTCTTTTTGAATTGACGGATATATCTTGGGCGTTATTTAGAGATCTGACGACATGCATGGGGGCGTCATTTTATTTTTGCATGGGAATCCGTAACCGTCATCAGGCGCATTTAATGGAATTGATAGATGTGATTGAAGTCATCATTACAGCTTTCTAATTGATGACTTTGTTGCAGGCAGTATTTACATAAGAGGTGGCTCATCTGAAGGTGTTATTTTTAGATTTTTAACGGTTAATCTTTGGAATTTGAATCAAATTAACGTCGTGACTTGAGACGTGAATCAATTAGCGCCACTCGCTAAAGGCGCCAATCATGGGAATTGATATTTTGGATTTCGGAAATTGATTAATGATTGACGACGTGTGTGAAGGCGTTACTTTTGGAATTGACACCATTCTCTAAGTCGTTATTCAGAACAGAAACACTGTTTGTTGGAGGAATTAATCAGAAGCATAATGATTGGCTCACTCAGAAGATTATCATTGTTTTATTGATGAAAAGATTACAATCCATCTAATGAGCCATTTTGGGCCTTAGACTTCTTAAAGCTATTACATATGCTTTCCACTGATCTTTGTCTTCTTCCAAGTCTTCCACAGGTTGATGTGCTTTGCTGATTCTCCATAAAGCTTGAACTGTGGTGGTTTCTTCTCCATCTTCTTTGTTGCCGATGTCCCTTGTCTTGATAGGAGGGAGATGAGATAAATCCTCGAATAATCACCGTGGGAGCCCGAGTTGCGGAAGGCACCTATGAGAATTGTATAGTGCAAATTCCGTGGCACCTATTAGCCGAAGATCCGTCCCGGGACAGAATCGTGCGCGGAGTTATTAAGCCTTGAGTAGTCCCGGGGCGCATGTGAAGAAATTCTTAGGCATCACCTTGAGGTGCTCCCTCCATTCCACTCTTTTCTTGATTTGAGGAATCCGGTCCATCACTCTATTGCTCAACCCCAATGAGCCAGTCATATAGGAAAGAGGGCTTTTAGAGAATATCCTTGATGGCTGTTGGGCCTCCTCACATGAGTCAAATTTGAAATGGAGATCTACCCAACAAGAAAGAACGATCATGCATCCATAAATCGGTCTCCCCATTGCCGCCGAGGTAAGCCCACTATATAGGTAGGCTAAAATCGCCGGTCCCGCTCTCTCTCCTTCCTAAAGGCTAGCTAGAGAGGGGGATTTCTGCAGCCCACTCAAAGAGCAGCCCAACAAGACCTAACAGGGTCCAATGAGGCAAGCTCACCTGAGTGACAGCCCACAGGGCCCACTTAGGAAAGAAAAGCCCAATGAACAAACACTCGAGGAACCAACTCTCCCCAGCGGCCCCTAGGCTCGGAGGGCTCGAGTAATGGTCAGGTCACAAGGAGGGTCCGGCCCAAGCCGTTTCCCCGATCGGGAGAGATAGGCATTCGCCGACCTATCCAACCCCTCTTTCGCCGAGCTATGCTCATCGCCCAGACAGGGCTGGCGTTTCAGAAGCTCGGCCAGACCAGATATTATCCGTTCGTGCTGCCGTTAAGAGTCCCCAACGGACAGGGGAATCAAGGAGCCGTCGGACTTCGAGGCGATAACGTTCCCACGATAAGGCCATGAAAGCCCACGTTGAGGACGTAACTCCCGCCGGAAACCCCTCAGCTTGCAGGACTCCCGAAGGCGGCGTACTATTTAAACCAGGGATACCCTCCGGTGGAAGGTAAGGGCCGTTAAGGCACTCATACACCCAAACTCCTGAGCACAATCCGCTTCGCCCCTCTGGTGGAGAGGAATCTCGCGCACTAGTTTTTCTCCTCCCCATTATTGCTTCCACCACAGCTCTACTGACTTAACCATCGGAGGGTTTTTCCTCAGGGAAACCCCCTGGGCCCTCTGATATGTTTCCCTGTCTTGCAGTTCATCTTCTGGTGATCCACAGCCCGCTCAGGACACAGCGCGAGATTTCGCCTCTTCATCTAGCGCCGTCTATGGGAAACGCACAAAGAGCCAAGATGGTGAGAAGAAGCTCAGGGAGGAGGTCCGCCGGTGAGAGGGGTAAGGCCATGGTGGCGGCAGGAGATGGCCCCTCTAGGGCCTCACAGAACCCTCCCTCCAACGCCAGCGTCCCCACCAACGGGCTGCCGCCCCCTCCGACGGCGATAGGGGTACCCCCCAATGGTGGTGACGAGGCCTTCCAGGCCCTCAATAAGAAGCTTGACGTCCTCGTGGAGCTCATGAGGGCCCAGGCGGCAAGGGATGCCAGGTCCCACGCCCCGTCCGGGAGCCCCCCCCGTCGAAGTGCGTCCCAGCATACCGCCGGGGGCCGCTTCACCCTCCGCGGTCAGCAGCTCATCCGCAACAACGTTGGAGGACCCTCGCAAGCTCCGCCCCCGGAGCAAGAGGCTTCCTCCACGCCCAGAAAAGGGAAACAGGGGGCGAGGCCTCCGCGCCCGGGCGCTGACGTTCCTGAGGATCGCCACGACGCTCCCCCCAGTCCTACGGCACGACCGCAGTCGGAACTATCCCTCCGACTGAGGGATTTCGAAAGACGTTTTACAGAGCAAGAGCGCGCCCTCCGCGCCCTGCAGAAAACCTCTTTCCCGGAGGACGAGGAGAAATCCCCTTTCTTCGAATACATCTTGAAGGCAGAGGTGTCTCCCAGAACCTCCATTCCGACCTTCAAGGTCTATGATGGCCTGGGCGACCCAGTCGACCACTACGACAGCTTTGACGCCCTGGTAACTCTGCATGGAACGCCGGATCCTATCAAATGCCGAGCCTTTGCGGCCACCCTGGTCCAAGGCACTCAGGCATGGTTCCGGGCCCTCGCCCCTGGGTCCATCCGGGACTTCAAGCAATTCGGGAGAGTCTTCAAGGAAAGCTTCGTCGGGAGCGCCCCCCCAAGGTCAGTAGCGGGGCTCCTGGCCCTCAAACAGGCGCAAGGGGAAAGGCTCCGGGCTTATGTCCACCGATTTAAATCGGAAGCCCTTAGAATTCCCCGCCTGGATGTGGCCTCGGCCACGACCGCTCTGACCAGGGGCACCTGGGACGAGAATCTCCGCCGCGAACTGGTCCTCCACCCTCCCTCGACCCTTGCCGAGCTAGTGACTCTGGCACTGCGCCACGCCGAGTGCGAAGAAGTACTCAGCGCTTGCCGAGACACAACTGGCTCAGGTCGGGAGGGGGACAAGAAGCGGGCCTCCGAGCCAAATCCTGGCTCGGGCAAGAAGCACGATCGGGAAGGAGAGCGCAAACGGAAGTATGAGCGATACACCCCATTGACCGTGCCAGTCTACGAGATCTATGAAGACATCAAAGACTCGGGACTCCTCCGCCAGCCCAAACCAATGAGATCGAAGAACCGCAAGCGCGACAGGCATTGTCTATTCCACGGTGACCACGGGCACCACACCGGCGACTGTCACCAGCTCCAAGACGAGATCGAGCGTCTCATCCATCAGGGGCACCTGGCCCGGTTTGCATCCGGGCACAAAGAAGACCGAGACGCCGTTGAGGAGATCGACAACGCCCCCTGAGGGGTCCACATCAACGTCATCTCCGGAGGAACGGCATCGGGCGGCAACACCAGCCGAGGAAGGAAGCGTCATGCCGAACGGGCCAGCCAGGCCTTAGAGCCCTCCAGGGGCCCGCCAAGGGAGCCCCAGGTCATAGTCTTCTCCGACCAAGACCTGGAAGGGCTGAACACCCCGCATGATGATGCCCTCGTTATCTCGGCCACAATAAACCATTGTAACGTAGATAGAATTCTGGTTGACAATGGGAGCGCCCCCGATGTATTATCTTATGACTGTTTCCTCAAGATGGGGGAAGACCCATCCAAGCTCCGCCGGATCCGAACACCCCTTTGCGGGTTTAACGGCCTGGCCACCTACCCCAAGGGAGCCCTAAGCCTGCCGGTCACCATCGGCACCCCACCCAAAACCGTTACGGTCATGGTGGACTTCATAGTGATCAAGGGTATGATAGCGTACAACGCCATTTTCGGCTAGAAAATCCTCAGCCAAATAAAGGCCGTACCATCTACCTATCACCAGAAAATGAAGTTTCTCACCAAAAACGGGTTGGGGGAAGTCCGAGGTAACCAGGCCACGGCTAGAAGGTGCTACAACATCTCGGTGGAAGCCTCAAGGCCGGACGGAAAGCAAAAGGGCCCCAAGGGAGTCGAAGGAAAGACCGTAACCACCGAGCCCGGTGGCGAATTGCTAACGGTATTCCTAAACGATGACCCGGCCCTCGGAGTAAGGATCGGAGCCGACCTACCACCTAAGGAACAGCAGCAATACAAGAAATTTCTTTCTGAGTACATTCAGGTCTTTGCTTGGTCCGATGATCAACTCCCTGGCATACCAGAGAAGACCGTGATGCACAAGCTCAACCTCGACCCCACCGTGAGGCCCATACAGCAACGGAGAAGGAAGCATGCGCCCGAGAAACAGGCGATCATCAAGGCGTAGGTCACCAAGGGACAAGAGACTGGCCTCTTCAGACCAGTCCGGTACCCAACGTGGCTAGCCAACGTCATCCTGGTGCCAAAAATCACAGGCAAATGGCGAATCTGCGTGGACTTCACCGATCTGAATAAGGCTACCCCCAAGGACTGCTATCCGCTACCGAGCATCGACCAATTGGTTGATTCAACCTCGGGCAATGAGATACTCAACTTCCTAGATGCCTATTCGTGTTATCACCAGATCAGAATGAATCCAGAAGACGTCGAGAAGACCGCCTTCATCATCGACTGCGACGTGTATTGCTACACCCGGATGCCCTTCGAGTTGAAGAACGCTGGAGCCACATATCAGCGACTAGTAAATCACATGTTCGAGGGACAGCTAGGTTGGAACGTCGAGGGTTACATCGACGACATGCTCGTCAAGACCCCCAAGGCCCAAGACCACTTCACCGACCTTGCCGAAACCTTCGGCACCCTCCTGAAGTACAACATGAAGCTCAACCCCCCCAAGTGTGCCTTTGGAGTAAAATCTGGGAAGTTCCTGGGTTTCCTGGTCACTCAGCGCGGGATCAAAGCCAACCCCGACAAAGTCCAGGCCATCCTGGACATGCGCCCGCCCACGTGCGTTAAAGACGTCCAACGTCTGACAGGGCGTGTCGCCGCTCTCAGCCGTTTCCTGTCCCGTGCGGCCGAACGATGCTTGCCCTTCTTCAAACTGATGAGGGGACCCAAGCTAGCATCTGCTACATTCGCATGGGATGAGGAATGCCAGACAGCATTCGCCGAGCTTAAGAAGTTCCTGGCTTCGCCACCGGTGCTCTCCAAGCCCGTCCCAGGCGAAGTCTTGCTGCTCTACCTCTCGGCGACGCCATCCACGGTCAGCTCGGTCCTAGTCAGAAATGACTCGGGAATCGAAAGACTAGTCTACTACACCAGCAAGGTGCTCAATGAGGCCGAACGGAGGTACCCCGCAACCAAGAAACTCGTGCTAGCGTTGGTTACCTCCGCAAGGCGCCTCCGACCCTAATTCCAGGGGCACCCCATCACCGTGCAAACCGACGAGCCGTTGAAGAAGATTCTGGCCCACCCCGAGGCCTCAGGGCGACTCGTCAAATGGGCCATTATGCTCGGGGCCTATGACATCTCGTACCGGCCACGATCAGCAATCAAAGGCCAAGCGCTCGCCAACTTCATTGTCGAAAACACCATCCCGGCCGAAGACAGGCCTCCGACCATGACCGGGCCAACATGGGAACTATTCGTCGATGGATCGTCCAATTCGGCAGGCAGCGGTGCGGGGATCCTCCTGAGGTCCCCCGAAGGGACAGAGCTACAGTACGCCTTGAAATTCAACTTTCAGGCATCCAACAATGCTTCCGAGTATGAGGCCCTTATCTCGGGAGCACGCATGGCCCGACGGTTGGGGGTCGAGCGAGTCAGGATCCACACCGACTCTCAGCTGGTCGCAGGTCAGGTCAACGCTGAGTACGAAGCTCGGGAGGCACCCATGATCAAATACCTTCAGTTGGTCCGGAGCCTGGCCCAACAGTTCGAGAAATTTGGGGTAGTCCGGATAGCTCGAGAGCAAAACTCTCGGGCGGACGCCCTCTCTCGATTGGCCTCCTCCCTAGACCCGGAAGGTACACGATCGGTCCTCCTAGAAGAGCTAGAGCGCCTGAGCATCGACACGGAGCTCCTCGCTGTTGACTCGGCCACTCCAAGTGACTGGCGCTCCCCCTACCTGTCCTGGCTACAGGACTCCCAAGAGCCCTCCGACCCTCGGGAAGCCCGCCGAATGAAGTATCAAGCTCGGTGCTTCGTCGTCCTCGACAACACTCTCTACCGAAGATCGTTCTCCGGTCCCCTCCTGAAGTGCCTCAGTCCCGACGAAGCAAGCCGAGCCATCCAAGAGATTCACCAAGGCCTATGCGGAGCGCATGCAGGAGGTCGGCCGCTAGCCAGGATCCTGCTACGGCAGGGCTACTGGTGGCCCACCCTGCAGCGCAACTACACGGCTCACGAACGGCAGTGCGACCGTTGCCAGCGGTTCGACCATTTGGTCCATCAGCCAGCTACGGAACTTGTCACCCTAGCCGAGCCTTACCCTTTCGCTCGGTGGGGAATCGATATCCTTGGGCCATTCCCGACAGCCCAGTCCCAGAAGAAGTTCATCATCGTCGCCATCGACTACTTCACCAAATGGATCGAGGCCGAGGCTACGGCAAGGATCACCGAGACAGTCGTTTGGGGCTTTGTTTGGAAATCGATCATTTGTCGCTTTGGCATCCCCCGAGTGATAGTAGGCGATAACGGTCGGCAATTCGACTCTCGGTATTTTCGAGACAGATGCGCCGACCTAAATATCCGCAACCACTTCACTTCGGTCGCCCACCCTCAGGCCAATGGGCTGGTTGAAAATGCCAACAAGACTATCTTAAAAGGCATAAAAACCAGACTCGGCAAGGCTAAGGGTAGCTGGCTCGAGGAATTACCTAGCGTACTATGGTCGCACCGAACGACCCCCAGGACGGCAACCGGTGAAAGCCCTTTTCAGTTGGTATATGGCACCGAAGCCGTCGCTCCATTAGAGATCGCCAATCCGTCTCTCCGAGTGATCAGCTTCTCACCCGAGGTAAACGGACAAAAGTTGCTCGAGAACCTCGACCTGGCAGACGAACTCTGAGAGATCGCGAACGTCCGAGCAACGGAGTACCAGTGCCGCCTCACTCGATACTACAACGCCAAGGTCCGAGACAGACGTTTCCAACCGGGGGACTTCATCCTCAGGAAGGCCGAAGCCTCTCGACCACTGGAGGCGGCGGGCAAGCTATCCCCCAACTGGGAAGGCCCCTACCGAGTGCTCGAGACGCTCGGGAAAGGTGCGTACAGGCTAGCTACAATGGAAGGGGAACCCATTCCCCGGACATGGAATGCGACCACACTACGCAGATTCTATTTCTAAAGTTGTTTAGCAAGATTGAATGAAATAAAATTCCCTCTCCATTCATTTAAACAATTGTTGGTACATCAGATAGGCGAATGCCAGTACATCACATAGCAAAAGCAAAAATCCGTCTAACACCGCTTCAAGAGGCCATCGCTCGGCTGACTCGGTCTTGATCTCCTCGTGTCCAGCCACTGACTCTGCCTCGTATGGAAACTGACTCGAACAAGAGGTGGTCAAGCCAGTTGGCTCAGGTGACCCGTGACAAAGGTGACAGAGGGACTGCAGAAGGAAGGCCACCTTTAAACGTTGAGGAAGGCTACCTCCCAAGTTGGCAACAACCAGGAAAAAGGAGCGCCGTGAAGGCCTCCCCTCTTCCAATCTGCCAACTCCTTGGAAGGAAGGAGAGAGCAAGCAGCCCCCGAAGAGTGAAAAAAATGAAGAACAGAAGAGGGAAAAAGAGGCTGCTGGGAGAGGATAGGAGGGAACTTGAGTCGCCTCTTCCCCTCACACGGAGGGGAGTGGCGGCAGGCACCCCTAATCCCCCCATCCGCCCTCCGCCTCGGCGTCCACCCGGAAGCCTCGCCGGAGCTAAGAAGAGGCAAACGGCGTGCTTTCACACGCCGAAGCCCTCCCCAGATCCGCGCGGCGACCGTCGGACCCGTCTCGTGCATGCACGGCGACCGTGGGATCCGTTCAACATTCCACGACAGCGGGAGCCCGCCGCTCCCCGTCGTCGGCAGCATCACCCTCCGCGGGACCCTCCATGCTTAGATTGCAGTGGCGTAACGCAGAGTGAAGAAGAAGGAGTAAGGACAGATCGTCAGCGAGAATCCTTAGCGTTAAGGAGGAAGGGGCGCCCTTCGGTCTCTCTTATAGGCCAAGGGAGGCCGCATGCCTTAAATGACTCCCCCCTTTAAAACACGCCAAGGGATTCCCCTGAATGGTCACCTCCAACTCCTCGATCCCCGCCCTAGCGGGATTCACGAAGCGGCCTGGCATTCAAAGCGTGAAGGAACGAAAGGATGCCCCGTCAGAAGTCTACCAAATCAGCATGCGAAAACCGCGCAGAACATATCGGCACCTCCCAACTACTCCAGATATGCCAACCAAATCACGGCAAAGATGGTACTCAAACAGAGTAAGTCGTTCATTATCACACAAAAAGGAAACTCTCTAAAAAGAGGAAAGAGAGACAAAAAGGGAAAGAGGCGAAACAAGGCAAAATACATCAGGTCTCGGGCCCACTTTGACGCTCGAGAACGGCGGAAGGGGACGCGTCATCCCCGGCACCTTCGGTGACGGCCGGCTCGGACACTGACCTTGCCTGTGCGAGAACTGTCTCGGTCGTGAGCCCTCCCGAAACGCCCGGAGCCGGTGACCCCGATGGAGGCGACCCCTCCGAATCTTCCCCGACCGACGATGAGGAGCTAGAAATCGACTCATCCGTGTCATAACGCTAGCCAAAGGGGAACTCGATCTCGGAGTTTTGCTCGTCGGCGTAGTTTATCGCCCGGCGATAGCCCTGCTTGAACCCCTTTCGAGCACCCCGGCGAAGTGCTACCTCGTAATAGAGTAGGGCGGCTTCCACCAGGTCGGCCGAGTAAGCATCCGAGCTCCTATAGCGCTCGATCGCCTCCGCCTCGATCTGCCCCGCCCTTCCGACGAGCTCGACCCAAGCCCGCTCCGCCTCGGCCGCACGCTCCTCCACCCTCGCCAGACGCTCCTCTACCTCGACCATCCTCTGCTCGACTTCGCTCGCACGCTCCTCCGCCCGGACCCGGTCCACCTCAGCCTCAGAACGAAGGCGCTCCGCCACCTCCGCCCGATCTAGCAGCTCGGCGCGTTCGAGCTCCCAGCGATTGTCTAGCTCGAGGCGACGCAGACGCTCCTCCTCCAGGGATCGGCTTGTCCTCTCAAGAGACTCTCGGGTCTTGGCGAGCTGTTCGGTCAGCACCCCGACTTCCAGTCGGCTCACCCGCGCCACCTCCCCGAACGCGGAAAACTCCTGCCGGAGCCCCTCATGCTCCCCCTTGAGTCGGGCCAGTTTCCTCTCGCATCCCCCAAGGGCCCAGGCGAGGTTCGACCGCTCCGCCTCCATCCGGGCGTGCGCCTCCGACATCAAAGCCGCTGACCGAGCTATGACCAGGCCGCCCTCCATCAGAACATCAAGGATCCTGGGGGGGTATTGCGCCTTTCTCCCCCCTTCGTCTTTGCGGCGATCGACCGGCAGACCCGATACAGGTCACCCGTAATACCGAGCCTTTCCAAGGGCTCCAGCAGAGGGAACCGCTCCGCCCTGGGCACCCCGCCAGAAGGCTCTGCTCGAGCGACGGAGCTGACCGCCTCGAGCACCACGGTCGGTTGGGGTTGCGACTCCTCCCCGGGCGAACCCCCAACCTCGACCGGTGCCAAGGGATCGACCGCACCGGGAACTTCAAGCACTTGGGGCTGCAACGCCCTCGCGGGCGAACCCCCAGCCCTGCCTGTCTCGGCCCGCACCTCGCCGACCGAGACATCACCGACTCCGACCGATCCCCCGGTCTCAGCGTCAACTACTTCAACATCGGCCCCCTCTACCCCCGTGGGGGGGAGAGCCGACCCATCGCCGCCCTCTGAAGGGCCCCCGGTCTCCTCGGCCCCCTCTCGCCTGGCAGGTGGGGGAGCTGGCCCCGAGGGGTCGGCCCCATCTTTCCCCCGAGAGGGGAGCACCGCCGAGCCGGAGTCACCCCCGGCGGTAGTAGGAAGACCTGCCTTCTTGGCCCGTTTCCTGGCCTTCGTGGCCTCCCGCAACTTTCCCGCCGTGGGATCCTTACGCTTCGTACCAGTTGGTCGTGAAGATCCCTCGGGGGCCACCCCTTTGCCCTTATCTCGGGCTTGGGTGCGACCCGCAGAAGCATCTAGTTCGTCGGTCACCGAGTCATCTCCTAGATCAATGACCTCAGTAGCTTCCTCCACAGGTTCCCGCCTCACGTCTGCAACAAAGGAAGAAGACCCGGTCAGGAGAAAGAAAGTAACTACCACCCCAGGAGAAGAACCTCGAGAGCTGTACCTGTCGACGTCAACCGCGTAAGAAAACACCATTCGATGTTTTCCGGCGTCACCAGCTCCTCGGTCGACTGGCGGTTATCCAGCAGACGAGCGGCCTGCCGCTCCACCTAGGGAGGGAACTCCTCCTGGCGAGGGGGAAGATTCGGATGAAAATTGGGCGAGACCAGACATCTCCAAGACTCGTCCGTCGCCTCCGCCTTCACCCAGAAGAATTGGGTCTTTCACCCCTTGTGCGAGGAGTCCTTCGCTGCGAGTGAGATGCAACTCCTGTTCCTCCTCGCCTGGATAAAGTAGAAGCCCTTCCCCGCCGACGGGTGCGCTTTCAACTCAAAAAAATAGTGAAAGGGGTCCAAGGAAGGAAAATTGTCGTGCTGACGACAGAGAATCCGAAAGGCGGCAAGAAGGAGATACGAGTTGGCCACCAACTGAATAGGCGCCAACCGGAAAAAATCAAGAAGCTTAAGTACAAAAGGCTCGAAGGGAAGGCGGAACCCACTCTTCCAAGCCAAAAGAAAAGTGCAAATGTGCCCCGTACGGCTGTCCAGACTCGTCTCATACGGGGCGGCGGCAGCAAAGCTGTACCTGAGAGGCACGCGAAAATGATGCTCCAGCTTCCTCACCTCGGTTTCCCCCAACTCACTGCAATTGGGGACGGGCTCCCGCCTCACCTGCTCGATTTCCAAAGGCAGATCTGCCATCGAGCTGGAAGATGATCCCTCGCGTGAGCTCGATGACTCCGGGGGGAAGGAAGTTGCCGGACCGCCTCCTCGGTTATCCTCGCCAACTCCTCAAACGCCGCCGCAAGACTTTGCATCTCCACTGTGCTCTCACGGCACATCAAGGAGCCCCAGAAGCAAAGAAACTAAGGAAAGCCTAAAATCCTGAGAAGCCTAGAACGACGAACAGCGCCCAACGCCTATAAAACCCTGGAGGAAGGCGGCGCGTCATTCCGTGCTCCGAGAAAAGGGGGGCCCCTTCATTTCAAATCCGTCAGGATCATCATTACAGGCCCAAGCGACCACTACACGTGGCTCCATAACACCAATAGAATTCCACCCACCTGAGCCACGCCGGTCCAAAGCCTCAAAAACTACACGACCGAGCCTCCATGGCTCGGGAGTAGGAGGGGGACAAGTGGAGAGGGGGATTTCTGTAGCCCACTCAAAGAGCAGCCCAACAAGACCCAACAGGGTCCAACGAGGCAAGCTCACCTGAGTGACAGCCCACAGGGCCCACTTAGGAAAGAAAAGCCCAATGAACAAACACTCGAGGAACCAACTCTCCCCGGCAGCCCCTAGGCTCGGAGGGCCCGAGTAATGGTCAGGTCACAAGGAGGGTCCGGCCCAAGCCGTTTCCCCGCCCGGGAGAGACAGGCATTCGCCGACCTATCCAACCCCCCTTTCACCGAGCTATGCTGATCGCCCGGATAGGGCTGGCATTTCAGAAGCTCGGCTAGACCGGATATTATCCGTTCGTGCTGCCGTTAAGAGTCCCCAACGGACAGGGGAATCAAGAAGCCGCCGGACTTCGAGGCGATAACGTTCCCACGATAAGGCCATGAAAGCCCACGTTGAGGACGTAACTCCCGCCGGAAATCCCTCAGCTTGCAGGACTCCCAAAGGCGGCATACTATTTAAACCAGGGATACCCTCCGGTGGAAGGTAAGGGCCGTTAAGGCACTCGTACACCCAAACTCCTGATCATAATCCACTTTGCCCCTCTGGTGGAGAGGAATCTCGCGCACTAGTTTTTCTCCTCCCCATTATTGCTTCCACCACAGCTCTACTGACTTAACCATCGGAGGGTTTTTCCCCAGGGAAACCCCCTGGGCCCTCTGATACGTTTCCCTGTCTTGCAGTTCATCTTCTGGTGATCCACAGCCCGCTCAGGACACAGCGCGAGATTTCACCTCTTCACTAGCTATAGCACTTAATTGGGACTCTTCTAGAAAATCCTCCGTGCAAGGGAACAAGATTGCTCTCGCCAAGCATACAACGAAGGCCTTTGCCACCCGCTCTACCTCATCATCCTCTTTAGCTTGGTCGGCCCTTTTGTAGACCCATGAGGCAAGCTTTAAGAGGTTAATCCCTTTGGTGGCTTTGATTTGGCTCACTAGGTTGGGACTAGGAATCAAGCTTGATAGTAATTCATGTGAGGTGATTTGCCTTGGCATGATGGACATCTTCTCCTCATCCCCTTGTTTCATCTTCTTTAAGCCTAAGATCATTTCTAATTCTTCTAATAAAATTGTGACTTCAAAGGTAGAAAAAAGGAAGGTGTGGGTAGAAGGGTGCCATATCTCCACAAGAGCGCCTATAGCTGCCCAATCTAGGTGAATTTGGTCATAGTGTTTGGCATGGGTGATCAAGCCTAGAAGATGCCATCTAGAAAGGAAGGCCCTCATGTCAGAATTGAACTTGGAAAGCAAGAGGGGAAGCCATTTGTTCTTTGTGAATCTCCTTGCTCCTGGAATATTTGGATAGTCCTGTGAAGAGAAGGCACGGAGTAGAAGAGAAAAGGATGAGAGTTGAAGGGAATAATGCATGAACAGGAAGCAACAGAAGAAGCACCGAAACAAGCAGCTCAAGTTTTAAATACCTGGTTCATGGCAATTCGGTTGCTGATATGACCGTTAAATTCGAAAAGCCTGGGAGTGGAAGTCTTCGGTTTCTTAATAGCTCTCTGCATACTTCAAGAGTGTGTTGCGGTACTGATCTTCGCGAAGACAGCAGCAGCTTGTAGCACCTGCACCTGTGAATGAACGAAAAGAAGAAAATAACAAAACAGAAAGGATCTCGTTGAATTGCTGAAGCAAAACTCCTCCTTTTATAGAAGTTTGAAGGTTCTTATGGATGTTCGAAGTTGAGGGAAGTTTGAAGGTTCTGATGGATGTTCGAAGTTGAGGATTTGAGTACGAATAGGATTGTGTTTCAAGCTTTTTGTTTCTGGAACGGAAGTGTGCTAATTCAAAATTACAGTTAATTAACGACAACGTTCAGGGCGCCATTTATTGAATTAACGACTTGCTTCATGTCGCCTTTTATTTAACGCCTTTCTGAAGGGCGTCATTTGCTTTCCAATTCCTAATCGAACCTTTAATGCAATTAACGCCTTTATGCTGGTCGTCTTTTATAATTTAGACGCCGCTTCCTATGGTCGTCAGTTCCTGGGCTTATATGTTGGATTGCTTTATAGCATTTTTATGAACTTAAGTGCTATCTTTTATCATTATAGGCCTTTGTATTATACACTTATGATCATGTGATAGTTGAGAATTCTTTCATAAGATTGATCATTTTTTTATGTGGACTGATGAATCTTTAAGTGCAGAAGAGTGCAGATGTGTGGTTGACTCATTGGGGTAACATCACTCCATCTTTTGTGTTTCTCCTGTAAGCATTGTCATTTATATGGTATCTACGCTATTATAGTATATCAAGGACCTTGTGGTTCTGATGAACCTAGAATTTGAGTTCCCCTTCATCAAAAATAGTGATAATTCCAAGAAAGTCTTGATCGCACGGATAGGCCGTTGAGTCATTCAAGGTTTGAGACGATGGTTCCACTTTCTGAGTTGATGCGTGGACAAATGGGCTTCGACTTAGTATCAGCTCAGAGATCTGGATTCTTGACCAAATCTAGATGGCTTGACAATATTATCCTTGATTATTTTTTATTTTTAGTTTGTTTTAATTTTTCATTTAGCCCAGCATGCATCATGTAGGACCTTTGAGCTTAATGATGAAAATCCTCATATTGCGCCAATAATGAAGGTCACTCGCTCCTAATCAAGTTGTCATGAGATATTCCATTCCAAATCAAGTACTTTATTCTCCTTGAAGCCGCTCAGGCTGGTTCCTTGAAAGTGTTCATTTGTTGGGTCTCTATCTTAATTCATTTTTACCTTTTCTTACAAATCCACCTTGGTTGTAGCACATCCACATTGGCTGGTAACCGCTCTCCGATGGTGTCACCCTTTCGTGCCATCGCGCACATTTTTAGTTCCTTTAGCTTAATCCTTTCGGCCCAGCTAATCAATGCTTTCTTGTAATCATCCAAAGTTGTTTCATTCAGAGTCTTGGAAAGATTTCCAAACGCTTAGTGTCAAAAGTGTGTCACATCACACCTTGGCATCTACTTATCAGTACGCTCCACTTCATTTCAATTGTTTCACTTTCACTTTATTCTGTCTCACTCCCTTGCAAAGCAGACGCCAAGGCGGGGCAACTGTAGACACGCCAAAACTAACGCTATGTCAAGTAAATCTCATGTCACCATGTGACGCCCCAAAGTGAATTTCAATATTGCTGTAATATGAAATTTTTTCTATTTTTATGTGTTTTCTGTGATTTTCTTAGCATTTTTTTGCAATTAACGACTTGACGTGGGGCGTCTTTAAAATAACGGCTTAGCCTTGGGCGTCTCTTAATGAAAGAACGACCTTCATCAGAGGTGTCAGTTTCTGAAATTTTATGTATCCTAAACAAATTGGAAACGCAAGAATTGACGTCCCCCACAGGGTCGTTTATGAACTAACGCCCCTTGGTACAGGCGTCATTTCATGATTTTTTATTAAGGAAAGGATTTTGTTGCTAAAATTAAATCCATGAATTGACGCCTTTGTCAAGGTCGTTATTTTAATTAACGCCGTAAGGCAGGTCATCAATTTCAATTGACGCCCTTCCGCGAGTCATCTTTTCCCCTTCCTTGTCCTGTTCGAACGACCCTTTCCTGGAGAGTTCCCTGCTCTGATTTGATCACTTGGTTCGATTAGGGAAGTAGAGGCCTTGCCGTAGATGAGTGTTGCAAGATTTAATCCTACTAAATCTATGGTTTGTACCCTATAAATAGAGCCTATG
Source organism: Amorphophallus konjac (assembly GCA_022559845.1). Lineage (NCBI taxonomy): Eukaryota > Viridiplantae > Streptophyta > Magnoliopsida > Alismatales > Araceae > Amorphophallus > Amorphophallus konjac. Next base: position 82,452,010 of record CM040123.1, on the reverse strand, counting down.
TTCTGCTCGCGCGAGGAAGGAGAGGGAGATCCTTTTTAAAAAAATAGAGAGATACACACAGAGACACACGGATTGCTGCTGTTCGTTGCTCCACCCTCCTCCCTGTTGCAGCAGCCGAAGGCCCCTCTATTTGGTTCTTTCCCTTTACTATTGTCAGGAATAGCAGGGAGTTATTGCATTTAGCTTGTTGCTCATCCCATCATTGTTCACCATCCTCCTTTACCACATAGTGGTTTGATTCTTCATATGTCTAAGGTTTTAGTCTTTGCATCATATCTCCTCTCCCTAATTCTCTTAGGGGTTTTAAAAGGACTAGAAGGTGTGTTCTTCATGTTCATATTTCATTATCTTATTCTTATTGTGGATTGATACTACACTTGGCTAATCCTCTTCTATTTTGGTTGTTTGTGTTTTTATTTAAGGGTAACCAAGAAAGAGAAACCCCCTTCATCGGCCGGCCGATAGAAGGAGGAGGAGGAAAACCACAATTCATCCCGCATCACTTTTCTTACCAAGTATTCGCGATCATTCTCCTTTCCTTTTGAGGTAATCCCTCTGGCGATCACACTCCATTAGCAATCTCTTGCTCCTTTTCTTTTACTTAATAATTTCTTCTTAATTTTTTGATGTCGGTGTGACACGGTTCACAGCGGGCACACTCGATCTGGGACACGATATCCACGGGCCCGACTGACCCGATCGTGTGACCGATGTGCCGCCTCTAGTCGTCGATCGCCGTGTCGGCAAAGCTCCCGTCGTGGAGCGCCCGGTCCTGTGAACCCCTGCTCTGGAAGACGCAATCGGCCAGGAACTAGGTCCACCAGGTCCTAGGTGCCCTCGGTCGAGGCACCTTCACCCCAGTCGTCGATGTTGTTGTCGGTACTTATCTCAAGGGCTTCAGTGCCCCTCTGTTGCCTCGGCTCACAGACGACGAGCCCCGCCTACTCCAGGGCCACTGCTCCATAAGTCGCTCGACCTCCCGATGGATCCGAGCAACGCGGGTCCTCAAGTACCACTCATCCAGTGCAATCGGAGGCAGATCCTCCCTCAGCAAGCGACTCTCCTCCGCCTTCCTGATCGCAGAGGCCTTCTGCCAGTATAGGTGGCTGTACTCGAACCAGCACCTGGCGTAGTGTACGTAGAATCACCCTCGACGTCCCTGTCCTGGCATCGGGTGTCGCACGGGCTCCCGGTGACAGTAAAAGTCCCACCATAATGCTACAAGTAGGTGGGTATCCCTGCCCCTCTACTGCCTGCCTGTCAGAGGAAACTCTCAGTTCGGCGGGATCCCCTGGTCATATCCGAAGTTCCTTGCAAACCGATGCGGGTAGTACGGCTCTAAGGAACTCGTTGTCGATCGGTGCAACGTCAACACTGCCGACCGGGTGCTCAGTACCCACTCAGTCCTAGGCCCTGCATCAACTGCCCCCTGACCGGGGTGGGCGCTGATCACCCCTCTGCCAAAAGCCCCTAAGAAAAGGCTGGAGTCCCTCACAACACTGTCAAAAGGCAGTCCCTCCTCGTCCCCGGCGGGCAGGTAGTAAAGAGCTCTCCTGGCCCCCTCCAGCTATGCCTCTGCATCCCCGTCTAGTTGTCTAGTGAAGCTGAACAAAAGTGGTGCCGTTAGGTTCGCCACGGTCCCTCGCGTCACCAATCCCGGAAATAGCAGCCTGGCCCACGCACTGAGATAGTGGGTCGGAAAAAGTATACTCCTCTCTCTCGACGCCGGGTGCGCCACCAGAACTCCTAGTCCCTGATATATGTTGGCAAGTGCAGCAGGAGCTAGGGCCAACTGTCTCCCCTCCGCCAACAAACAGGCCGGCCATAGCAACTCGGCCCTTCACAAACCATCCTCTCTATGCGGGACCACAAATGTCGCTAACCAGTATGCCAAGTAGGCGGCAAGATGTGTCACGTCCGATAAATCGTGGGGATTCCACCCCTCTAGTGGAGCATATATGTATCGGGAGTACGTCCGAAATCGTAGCTCCACCTCAGTATATTCCTCCCACAGAGTTTGATCCCTGGCGAATTTCTGATAGAAACAGAAGGGTCCGTTGTAGAAGTGGCGGACCCACACATTTAGCGGCACCCTGGGAGTCTGGGTGGCTTTGTCTCTCCCAGCCAGGGCCAGGTCCCTCCAGGTCTTCAGAATATACCGGTAACTGTAAGGTACCCGGCATCACCCCTGTCCGTCTGGAATAGAGACCACAAGTCAAGGGTGGTCTCTCCCTCTGCTGTTACCACTGTGTTCCGTCGGTGATTGAAGCGCTCTAGAAATCCCTGTAGCAATCCGGTGTAGCATGGGTATGCGTACAAAGCGGCAGTCACCGCATACCTAATCCCAGCTCGATCCAGCAGCACCCGATAGTGGTGAATAATTCCCATCAGCCACTCAGTGGCGCCCTAACGGTAGTAGTGTGACGAGATCACTGCCCAGCGACCATACAAGCTGATGACGGTCTACCGCATAACTCCATCCAAGATGTTGTGGTAGTCATAGCGTTCCCCAGCATACTGCGAGCCCACCGGCTCCAGCACCAACCCAGCGGTCCCCTCTGTCTCTGCGTGATGGTGACCGTGTAAGTCCCAAGAAGCAGGGCCCAGTGGCCCAACTCTGACACCAGACTGCTCCGCTCTGCCAAAGAACCCCAAGCACTCAACACTGGGGAATTGATGCTGCCTCCAATAATCCTCAGAAAAGCTCGGGTAACTGTAGAATGCTACACCATGCAGGCTGTCCCTGCCAATCAAGATAACCCACTCAAGTCGGCGATGGGTTCCTAGAATCTGGGTGTCACCCTCCTCCATGTCGGGAGGGACATAGCTTCTGGTGAACTCAAATAGATGGCGATCCAAGGGGAACTCCAAAGGATAACCTCCTCTCCGGTCATAGGTGTATAGATCGCCTGCCCCCGAAATCCGGGCCACCTCTACGGTCCCAACTCCAGCTACCCTCTCACCAACGGGGCCCTCAGCTACTACTATATGCCCCAAATCCAGCCATTCCACACTAGCCACAATAACCACCGGTGGACATAGAGGAGGCATCGGCCGCTCAGTCCGCCGCACCCAGGGGTCCTCCTCCCGAGCCACACGCCTCGGGACCTACCCATCTCTGCCGAATCGTGCCATAGCTGCAAGATAGTGCACCTAAAAAAAATAGTCAGAATACCAGAAAATCAACATATACCGCACAACAAAATAAAGGCACATGAAGTGTCAAAATATAACTACAACAGCTTGAAATAGGGGTCTCATGGGCCGTACGCCCTCGTCTCCGCCTCCGACGCACGCCTCATGGGGGGCATTTGTTGTACCCGGACTATTTCCCGACAAAATAATAAAAAATAAGGGTTTGGGCATTTCCCCGAACACCTTCAAGGCATGGGCTACCTAGCCCTTTCCACAGCCCTGTGAGTCCCTACAAGGGTCCTGACCAGCTTTCCGTGACACGCGGTGACATAAACAACTGTCTGGGGCCAACCCCGGCCACTCACATACGAGCTTTGCCCGTATCCTACATGGCCGCCCGGGACCACCCGGGGACGCCCCGACGTTAACCCACGCCACGTGGCACCCAGTGAAAGGGCTGAGGGCCCACCCCGAGGCACTTCTCTCAACCCTCCAAGGTCAAAGGGAGACCTAACCAAGTCGACCACGGGCTTTGGAGGCCTACCGCGCACATATACGGCTCGCACGGGTGTGTTCGGCATTCTATCGGACACCTTATGGGCGCGTGTATTCCAACCTGTCTACACCAAACCATGGGCTGCCCCATGGTTCCAGCACATCAATTGGGTCCTACAACGACCCCCCAGCAAGTCAGGGTCAACCCCGACATTCAGACATGTGGCAATAAGCCACTTAACTCTAGCACTCAGGCCAACCCGAGGCTACCCTGCTGACCCACCGCACAACGTGGCATGTAGCTCGAGGCATGACTCACATCCCTGAGATTCCTCCCCTTAGCTCCCATGAGCTCCCATCCTCAACCCAAGGCCCACCTTGGGGCCCCTTGGCCAGCTACCCAAGCTATTCGACAATCCGGGGTGTGCCGGGCATTTACCCGAACGCCTTACGAGCGGCTACAACAACCCGATGAACAACGGCCCCCACAGGCCCATCCCAGTTTCCCGGAGCTTAACGTCCTTCAAAGAACACTGGCAGAAGACACAAGGAGACCTCGGGGGCCATCCCTCGGGGTCACGACCGGCCCCGGGGCCATTTCACCCTGGGGCACGGTCGCGCGCCCCCGGGGAAGGCGAACTCCCTGGGGGTTGTGCCCTCTCTCCATCCCGGTGGTCCCACGACCCCACTCAGCCCCAGTTTGTCCAGTTTGTGGTCCTACGACACGGTTCATGTACCGTACTACTTCAGGAAGTCGACACGTGGACGCGGGAGCACAAAGCGATAGCACGGGGAAATTCCTCAAGTTTGACACGCTCGTAAGCTTCCACGTATCCTCCCAGCCAAGTTGTCCTTTTTTAGTTAATATAAAAAGAAATAGACCCAAAAATTCAATTTTATAGTGGGGACCGCCCCCCTCTCTCACCCACAGCCCAGTCTGCCCAAACCCCCCCCCCCCCCGGGGGGGTGGGGTTTAGGCGGACCAGGCTGGACCCCCAGGCGGGTCCGCCTACACCCCCAGGGGGGGGTTTACGCGGACCAGCCTAGCCCCTTGGGCTGGTCCACGTAAACCCCTCCCATTCAATAAAAAAATTACCTTTTTAAATTAAAAAGGCCAAAACCGGCCCGCCTAAACCCCCCGGGGTGGGGTTTAGGCGGACCAGTCTGGACCTCCCAGGCTGGTCCGCCTAAACCCCTTGGGGGAGGGGGTTTAGGCGGACTAGCCTTACCCCTGAGGCTGGTCCGCCTAAACCCTTCTCGACCCTTTTTTTAAAAAAAACACCCTCCGGGGAGGGGTTCACGCGGACCAGACTAGCCTATTGGGCTGGTCCACCTAAACCCCACCCCGGGGAGGGGTTTACGCGGCCCAGCTCAACCCTATGAGCTGGTCCGCGTAAACCCTTTCTCCCTGCACTATTCACTTAGGTTTATGCGGGCTGGCTTGACCCTATCAACCTAGCCCTCCTAAACCCATTCTAACCCTTTCAACTTCTCTATAAAAACCACTTAGAAGCTCAAGGGGTAAAAGGATGGATGGAAGACAAGAAGACAAGACGGCCTTCAAGCTTCAAGCAGCTCTAGGCAACGAGCTAAGGAGAATTGTGTGTGGGTGACTTGTTTGTCGGCTTAGTACGCTGGGGGTATGTCGTTTGCACTCCCCTCACGCCGTATTTAGCCGTAACACACAAGTCGACACCCACCATGTGCGAGACATTATGACAAGGGCGAACGTCTTCTCATGCCGGGATTCCCCCTCACATGCCATTCGGTTGCAACCACGCGCGTATCATGACGTCACGCTCCTTCGCAGTTACGAGGCCATGTTCGACCGCTCTACTCGAGTCATGATCGGCCCTCGCCCAGGCACCAGATCGATGCATCCCTCCAGTCGTCCAGTCATAAGCCCCCCATTCAGTGTCGCCACCATGGCCCATGCCACGGGAGGGGCCCTATGTAAAACACACATGTGTTCACCCGTCATGCATTGACCCGGGGACTGATCATCACATCAGAATTGTCCCGTGGCATGCCCTAGTTGTACCCTGGCCACTACGGCCTACCTGTAAAGACATGCATATCTCAAAAATTACACCACCAATTGGACAAATGCTCTCGCATCCACGTTCCGGCCCCCAGCTTTCTACCCACACCACTCGACATCCGTGCCCAACATCCTCACCCCAGTAAACATTCCTCAGTCGAAAGCGCACCCCCAGCTGTAGAATGCTCACGGCCCTCTACCTACGACTTCAGGAATATACAGACTTTTCTTCAGCTCAGAACGAAGGTGTTTGGATTCAATCCGATGTAATAAACACCGGTTACTTGCGACCGGTGGGGAAAGACGTCTAGTACACGATTCCCACAATTGCCTACGCACTCGCTCCCGTGGAACCCCCTTATCTCCACGTGTCACCCGCTCGCTCGAGCCCACGTGCCGCGCCCTGGTGGCGCTTCCCCGGTCAACCCTTCGTTCCATGAGTGATTGTCAAGAAATCGACTGGCACACCCGCACCCCATCCGGTTAACCCTTATCCTGACATTTCCGTGCCATTCGACCCTTTTCGGCTTTCTGTAAAAGGAGTGTGCCAGATACCACCGTGAGAGGCATGCAACTGCAAGGAGGATACCCGAGACATATCAAACTCCCGTGTCTTTCTTCCCTGTTGTATCCCTTCCTTCACCCGGTCGTCGGCATAATAATAATAAAAAAAACCCGCGTAACAACGTTTCACTCAGAGATTCAATAGACCACTTAAAGAAACTGGCAATGATGAAGATGAAGGATTGGACTCAGCAGGAAGCAATTATCACTGAATATTCAACCAACCGGCCCAGGGTGGAGATCTAAGTCTAGAGGCTCTCCTCACGTAAGGTGTGTAAATACATCTTTTGATATGTCGGCAGGAAACTCGTGACACATGCTCACTCGTGAGAGTTAATCAAAAACGGTTCAAGCAATCACACAATCATACCATAGAACACATAAGATTTTTAGGTGGTTCGATCTGCCAAGCAGATCTACGTCCACCCCACACTCACACCCGAGTGTGGCTTCCCTTGCTCCAAGCAAGAACGCAGACTTAGTCTGTAAACATATGCTGCCAAACAACTTTGAATCAGAGGGAGACAAATCCCTCAACCCACTCATCTAGCCCACCACTAGCTCAGCACCTCACTACTAGCGTAGTGACTAGAGAGACCTACTCTCCCTTCTTCTGTGATTGCAGAAGGAACCAGTGAGATAGCACCCAGCTGCTCACAAACCCAGAGGACTAACGCCCTCTCTTCCTCTGAATCCTCAGAGGGAATCCGGAGATCAATCTCCCTTCTTCTGAATACTCAAAAGGAACCCGATCCCTGAATAGGGGATCGGAAAACTAGTGGAAAAAGAAAGTTAGAATCGAGAAATCAACAAAAAAGAAATGAAACAAGATGAATACAATGTAGCTCAAGTGAGCAAACTGGCTCTGGATTTGATCCACGAGACCAGGCAACCACAGATCTCAGAATGGTCGAACCGCTTGGATAAAGCTCTCTCTTCCTTCTTCTTCTTCTCTCAATTCTTTCTCTGAATTTTCTCTTTGAAAGGATCTACTCACCAACTCTCATAAGGACGCTCAGATTTTCTTTTCTCTACTCCTCTATTCTCTCTCTGCTTCTCACTACTTCTCTATTTTATATCTGCTCACTCTCTCTTCCGAAGAGACGAATGAGTGAATATATATTACCTAAGAATTGGAGATTTTTCTCCTTTTCCTTCCTCGGATTCTGATTAGTCCAAGTGGCCACGAAAAAAGGTCTTCATGACTTAACTTCATTGGCCCAGGTGGACATCGAAATATACCTTAAGAAACATCTTTCATAAGTGATGCCACGTGGCCTAGGATCACGTGCCAGAAGATGAGTCAGAGAACATGTGAACTCATTGAAATCTTCATGTGCAACGATGTCAGGTCGCGGCATCTTCAGATGTGTAGATGCAGATGAGCTTCAGAATAGGTTCTGAGCTTGATGCGTCGATGCATCACTGAGTTGCTTTAGTGTTGCTATCTATTAAGTCCTAGAGGAGAGTTGACTGCACCGAGGTAATTCTTTTATTGTGTCGGTGCAGATGAAGACACAATCTGTGTTGTGGAAGACTTGAAAAGGCTTTTGGTCTTGATGTGTCGAGGCATCACAGCTGATACGTCGGTGCAGCGACTTGATACTTGGAGTGAACCTCCAATTTTTGATAGGAATCAACACCGAGCCTGTACTTTTTCTTTTGCATTTATGTCCTTTTAGTTTGTGTATATATCCTTGGGAAAGTATGTATGCAAATGTAAGGCTTAGCCAAGGAGTCATTCCCATGGATTGTGTGGGTTTTTATGCAATTATGCCGTAGGACCAGCAAGGGGGTCCTCAGCCCTCTCCCATTGGTCCATGTCACCTTGTGGGGCTGGTCAACCTTCCAAGGTGGACATCTAGAAGGGTGGGCTGGTCATATGGACACATGGTAGACAAGTGGCTCATTTTGTCCAAGGTAGGCCACCTACCATTTCAACCTTCCATTCAACCCCCCCTCTAGTCAATAGGCCGCCCCCCCCCCCCTTGCATATTATATTCATTTTTTTTGTTTGTGGCATGCAATCCCAGCCCTTCAATCCCCACCCCTAGATCCAAGGGTTCACATTGCATTTGATGTGAATCATATAAAAGATTGTATTTTCATATGAATATTAGTGAAAATTCAGAAATTTTGTTGAATGCCAAGAAGACTCTTGCGCCCCCAGCTCTCTCCCCCTAGTTTCCTCTCCTTAAAACTCCAGTTCTAGAGTGTATCAATCTTCTATCTCCCCCTCTCAACCTCTGATCTTCATCTGTGCCGCCGCCGTTCGTGCCGCCTTCGAGCCGCCGCGAATCCGTCTTCAGTTTTCTGTCCTGCTGGATAGAGGTGTCTTCACGAAAATCCTGCTACCAGCCACGGCCTCTTCGTGGTTTGTAATTTTTATGGTGTGTTCCTATCTTCCATCCCATCATCCAAAAAAACATTCTGGTCGAAAATCCTTCGTTTGATATTTTTGCAATTTTGGTCTTCAATCACTCCCAGATCTGTTCTGTCTCTATCTATAGTGATAGCAACTCTGAGTTTCCCATCTCCGACCTTCTTTTTGATTTTTTTTAGGGCTATCAATTTTATTAGGAGTTCTGTCTATCATCTCCTATATCCACCATTTTTCTTGATTTTTGATCCACCCTCTATCCATTTTTTAAAATTCTTGTTCTATCTCTGCTACAGTGTTTTCAGCTAATTCCCAGATCCGACCACCTTCTAGTTCAAAAATCAGAACAAATCACAGCCACCTCCAAAATCCTTCATAGAAAATAGTTTCGATTTTCTAGCTTGAGTTTCTACAACTTTGCTGAAGACTACCACTTCAGATTCGGACGTTCACATATCGGTCAAAGGCAGTTCTCAGACAAGTTCTCTGCAGATCTGAGAGTCTGGTCATTATACAATAGCAACTCAAAAATTTATTAAAGCCAAGATTCGTGCAGATCTAGGTCTGATCTCTAGGCCTAGGTTGAAGTATTTGAAGAGAGCTTTCTAACGGTGTCAGTTTCGTGTCGATCCGACATCGGGGCTGATCGCAGCGTCCATTCTCGCCGGAGCGCGCGCTGAAAACCAGAAGCTACAGATCCGTGGCCGGTTATTCCGACCAACGCCGAACGGAGCCGCCCGGCCTCCGGCCGGTGAACCAGCGTGCCGCCAGCCCGGGGATCACTTCCCTAAGTGTCCCCACTACAGCAGTGCCACCGGGTCCCACACGGCCACTCCGGACAGCACGTGGGCCCCACCGTCACTAGTTCTGGTGTTGCCGAATCAACCCGAGAAGCCGCCCGTCAACCCGAATTCGGTCCTCCCGGGCCCCATTGTGTAGCCCTTTACCTCCCTGCGTGGAGTGGGCAGTGACGTGTATTGCTGTAATATTGTGTATTATTGTTCCGGGAGAACGAGTTTCGGCCGGGTCCGTCTTCCCCACGTCGAGCGCGTGGAGGTATCGTTCTCGCTCCCTACACTCGATATTTGCTTATTTTCATATATACTTGTTTATGCCATTGCTAGAGAGCATGTTCTAGGATCGTAGCTCGCTTTATATTTATATCACCGCTGCTACGAGAGAGAGCATTACCGTCCCGTGACCCGATCCGGGCACGAAAGTGTGAATTGACCACCCTAGCTCTAGCCGGTTTCTCAACCATGCACGTCCGACGCTTCCCTCGTTAAGGGACGATTGCGAGCTTGTCGTGTCCGTGGTCTCGTCCCGCATCAATTTGGTATCAGAGCATGGTTGAGTCTAGGGTGTCCAAAATAAAAAAAAAAAGAGCGTCATTTAAGTCTAAGTGTCTAAGTTGGTCTTAGGAGTTGCATTTGCATACCATTAATTGGTATATAAAAAGGTGTTGTCCGAACGTTAGGCTACGCCTATCGGGAAGGCCGCACACTTGCGCGAGTGATCTTCGGATCGATTAACTCCGCCACGTACCGAGTCTTGGTGTCTTGTCCTTAGTGTGCATGCATCCCAAACCGTGCATAGTCGGTCTAGTGTCTTGTCTAAATGGCCTTGCATACCCATTCCTAGGGATCCATTCCCATCTTTTCGGCACCAATGGCCAACCCATGTCGACCCGTCCAAGGTGATAGGTCCGTGTCCGAGTACATCTGGGACTATGATAAGTACCGGTTGGAATATGGCTTGGGAGAGGAGAGCACCACGACCGCATTTCAGTTCCGGAGAGGTTTGCGGTTTCACTTCCAACTTGAATGTCTTGTCCGCGACGCGTTCTCGCTGGCGCAATCTTATAAGGTTGCTCTAGAGGTCGAGCCCTTTGAGTCTCATTTTTCTCGCTCTAGAGGTCGAACCATTTGGAAAACATCTACCTCCCAACCAAGTCCCGAGCCGATCGGACTACCTACGCCATTGCCTTCACCACCCGTGAGTGCTCCGTTACCACCCTTACCTTCTGATCCACATTCGGAACCATCATGCTTGGAACCACCTCACCCCGAGCCACCCGTGTTTCTTACGGGTACACTATATATAGCCGAGCCGCTTCTTAGTTGGCTCAAGGATGGCTTGGTCCCACCTTCCTTCCCACCTATGGACCCCATCCTCCCTTTAGTGCCGGCCAACGCCTTCCATACCACATTTCAATCTCGTCACCATGTTGATACGTTGGACGATCTTGTCATGGGATTAGATTCACAATGGGAGTTGACGTATCTTTTGGCCCGAGGCTTTGACCAACCCGCTAATCTTAGCTTCACCCATCCGGCCTTCGGGTCCATTACCTCCGAGTGCACCGTTGGTTGTGTTACCACGGAGGTTCTTCTACTTCTCCCGCAACCCGATGAACCCGACTTCATTACTTTTCTTCCGAGGGAGGAGTCATATCTTTTATGCACGGTCCCATCTATCACGATGGATGGAGGTGATCATCACCTTCATGAATGTCACCCATGGGACTATGTAATGGAGGAATCAAAGGGTCACACATTCTTGGACCCATTCGACCCCTTCTCTAGTGGGCCTAGTGATCCATCACTTCCATCATACCTTATCGGGGAAGTCCACTTTCACACCCCTTTCCCACAGGTCGGGCCATCTATACCCACCAAACTAATACTCGATACACCCACACCCGGCTCTTCCACATCCGGGTCTTCTAGCTCTCTCAAGTTCCCCAAATCCAAAGGGCCATCCATACATGATTGGGTCATACTTGGACGTTTGGATGTTCCCCATGCCACCCATCTCCGGTTACATAACATGCATGCATGGCACACATTCGGGTGTCCTGGTCCGCCGTCACCCATGTACGGGTCGGACTAACATTAGGTATGTCTAGGGTCATATATGAGTCAGTGTGTTTTTTTTCTTGTGTGGTTTGTTTGTGTGGTGTGTTTTGAGTCGATTGTTTGTGTGTAGTGCATAGTGCGTCTGCATGTGTCTTGTGCAAGCTCGTTGTCGTTCTCTTATGAGTGTGAAGGGAGTCGCCTCACTCGATGAGTATGGGATCGGTTCCACATCTATACCCGGATCAGTCACCTACAGGAACTCAGCGGTGATTCCTAGTGAGTCTTCGAGCTGCTTCCTTCCCTTTTGAGAGTGTCCCACCCGGAGTGTCCACCTTTAGCCCATAGCAGTTCGCGCATGTCGAGTATATATGGAATGAGCAGGTGACGATCACTTGGAGTGGAGCATACCCGCGCTACTTGGCACGGTGACGGATCCGCCGGAGTACTCGAGCATCCATACCCCTACTCGATGGGGTCGAGTTCCTCCCACCCGGGGAGAGTTGATGGGAATCGACACCGAGCCTGTACTTTTTCTTTTACATTTATATCCTTTTAGTTTGTGTATATATCCTTGGGAAAGTATGTACGTAAATGTAAGGCTTTATAAGCCAAGGAGTCATTCCCATGGATTGCTTGGGTTTTTATGCAATTATGCCATAGGACCAGCAAAGGGGCCCTCAGCCCTCTCCTATTGGTCCATGTCACCTTGTGGGGCTGGTCAACCTTCCAAGGTGGACATCTAGAAGGGTGGGCTGATCATATGGACACATGGTAGACAAGTGGCTCATTTTGTCTAAGGTAGGCCACCTACCATTTCAACCTTCCATTCAACCCCCCCCCCCCTCTAGTCAATAGGCCGCCCCCCCTTGCATATTATATTCATTTTTTTGTTTGTGGCATACAATCCCAGCCCTTCAATCCCCACCCCTAGATCCAAGGGTTCGCATTACTGAATGCCAAGAAGGCTCTTGCACCCCCAGCCCTCTCCCCCTGGTTTCCTCTCCTTAAACCTCCAGTTCTAGAGTGTATCAATCTTCTATCTCCCCCTCTCAACCTCTGATCTTCATCTGTGCCGCCGCCGCCGCCGTTCGTGCCGCCTTCGAGCCGCCGCGAATCCGTCTTCAGTTTTCTGTCCTACTAGATAGAGGTGTCTTCACGAAACTCCTGCTACCAGCCACGACCTCTTCGTGGTTTGTAATTTTTATGGTGTGTTCCTATCTTCCATCCCATCATCCACAAAATAATTCAGGTTGAAAACCCTTCGTTTGAAATTTTTGCAATTTCGGTCTTCAATCACTCCCAGATCTGTTCTGTCTCTGTCTACAGTGACAGCAACTCTGAGTTTCCCATCTCCGACCTTCTTTTTGATTTTTTTAGGGCTATCAATTTTATTGGGAGTTTTGTCTATCATCCCCTATATCCACCATTTTTCTTGATTTTTGATCCACCCTCTATCCATTTTTCAAAATTCGTGTTCTATCTCTGCTATAGTGTTTTTAGCTAATTCCCAGATCCGACCACCTTCTAGTTCAAAAATCAGAACAAATCACAGCCACCTCCAAAATCCTTCATAGAAAATAGTTCCGATTTCCTAGCTTGAGTTTCTACAACTTTGCTGAAGACCACCACTTCAGATTCAGACGTTCACATATCGATCAAAGGCAGTTCTCAGACAAGTTCTCTGCAGATCTGAGAGTCTGGTCACTATACAACAGCAACTCAAAAATTCATTAAAGCCAAGATCCGTGTAGATCCAGGTCTGATCTCCAGGCCTAGGTTGAATTATTTGAAGAGATCTTTCTAACGGAGCCAGTTTCGTGTAGATCCGACATCGGGGCTGATCGCGGCGTCCATTCTCACCGGAGCGCGCGCTGAAAACCAGAAGCTGCAGATCCGTGGCCGGTTATTCCGACCTGCAGCGAACGGAGCCGCCCGGCCTCCGGCCGGTGAACCAGCGTGCCGCCAGCCCGGGGATCGCTTCCCTAAGTGTCCCCACTACAGCGGTGCCACCGGGTCCCACACGGCCCCTCCGGACAACACGTGGGCCCCACCGTCACTAGTTCGGGTGTTGCCGAATCAACGTGAGAAGCCGCCCGTCAACCCGAATTTGGTCCTCTCGGGCCCCATTGTGTAGCCCTTTGCCCCCCTACATGGAGTGGGCAGCGACATGTATTGCTGTAATATTGTGTATTATTGTTCCGGGAGTACGAGTTTCGGCCGGGTCCGTCTTCCCCACGCCGAGCGCATGGAGGTATCATTCTCGCTCCCTACACTCGTCATTTGCTTATTTTCATATATACTTGTTTATGCCACTACTAGAGAGCATGTTCTAGGATCGTAGCTCGCTTTATTAATATCACCGCTGCTGTGAGAGAGAGCGTTACCATCCCGTGACCCGATCCGGGCACGAAAGTGTGAATTGACCACCCTAGCTCTAGCCGGTTTCTCAACCGTGCACGTCCGACGCTTCCCTCGTTAAGGGACAATCGCGAGCTTATCATGTCCGTGGTCTCGTCCCGCATCAATTTTCCTCTGATGCTTTGACGTGTTGAGATTGTGTTTAATCTTGGACTGAATGTGTCGGTGCATTGATGACACTTTTCCTCTGATGCGTCAATGCATCTCTGCTGATGCGTCGATGCATCTGTCTTCTACGTCGAGGCAGTGAAGACTTTTCTCTTCTATTGCGTAGATGCATTGGCTTCGTTTTTCCGGATGCGTCGATGCATCGTGCCAATAAGTCAACTTGTATTTGTGTGATCCATTAGATATCAAAGAGTCAGTGTGCCTATTCATTATGTAAAAATTCTTAGTCCATTATCTCTTATCACAATAAATAGTATGTCATCATCAAAACCAGAGATCCAACAGAGATAACCGTTTCTTTTTTTTCTCCCCCTTTCTTTTTTTATCTTTTTTTGATCCCCCCTTTTTTAAAAATAAGGCTAGGGGAAGGCTTTCAGTGGGGGATATCACCTACTATGTAGAGGTTGGAGCGGCCTGCTTGTTGATGTAGCCATGCAAAAGGGTTAAGTCATTTGCTCGAACAGGGAGCCAATTTCAAAGCAGGTGTAAGTATTGGTAAAGGAGAGAAAATATGCGACCATCAGTAAGGACGAAAGGTCCACCATCCGAGAGTCTTTTCATTCACATGTGTCATGCCCCGAGCGCGGAAGGTATCCAGAATGCGACGGTTTATATCATTCATGTCAATCATAGCTCATGGCGTTCAACACACAAGACAGAGTATGCTAAATAGAATAAACATAAATTCCTTTAATAATAATAATAATCCAAGTTACATTCACAATTCCATTCAACTCCACATCCACCAAACTCAATAAAATAAAATTACAATAGATGACAAGAACAAGACTCTTAGAACATCTGGGTACAACTCTACTCTCTTCACTCCTGGCCATCCTCGTCGGATTGGGTATCCTCATCAAAATTACCCGAAACATAGGATAACACACTGGATGAGCAAAAAGCCCACTAGGAATTACATCTCTATTATCAGACTTGCTTAAAGTAATTAACAGGTTACATGAGATGCAATTATATCTATGCATGACAATGCTCAAGATAGAGTAGAATAAAGAATCATCAAGGTAAACAATATATTGAGGCTAGCAAGTTAACATGTAATAAAGAATTGGCTACTCATGTACAAGTAAATACCCTTTTCAATTCAATCATATCAAGTCATTAAACAATAGCAAGTCTAGAGTGGAATGTGATGCGGGACGGACACGGGAGACGACACTATTAGGTGCCACCCTCGGACTCTAGATGAAGACGCGACCAGCAGCACACACCAAAAATCATATCTAATCGCCACCACCTCCAAATCCAATTCCAAAAATTGTCCCAGTTTCGTGGTTTGATTTTCTACAACTTTGAAGAAGAGCTCGAAGCCTGATTCCAACGGCAAGCAGGCGGTCAATGGCCATTTACAGGAAACTCATATGCTGATCTGATATTTCAGGAGCTGTGCAACAGAGGATTGAAAAATAGTTAAAGCCCAGGTCCACAGAGGTTCAGAAGATTCCACTGGCCCTAGGTTGAAGGATTCTGAATCCTCTTTCCAGCGGCGCTGGTTTCATCGCATTCCGACGAAGGGGCTGATCGCAGCGGCCGTTTTCGCCGGAGCGCGCGCTGCTAAAACAGCAACCTCAGCTCGTGGACAGCAACTTCAAAGCTTGGAGATCGGGACCGATCGACCCCTGATCGGTGTTCCCGGCTGACCGCCGTCCGTGGAGGCGCGCCACCAGGGGTCCCCATCATAGTGGGTCCCACCCCCGCAGATCCGGAGGACAGCGCCATCCGTGGGTCCCGCGGACCCGCAGAACCCGCCGTTCGGAAAGCACGAAAACGCGGAGTTCGGCACCGCCGGGCGACATCAAGATGCTGCCCGTCAACCCAATTCGCGTGATTCTCGGGCCCCGCATGTGACCTTTTACCTCCCTGCGTGGAGTGGGTCAAATTATTGTACTGCTGTAAAATTGTGTTAACCGGGAGTCCGTAATTCGGACGGGGTTGTCTTCGCCACGCCGGGTGCGTGGAGGTAATGGTCCGAACCTCTTGGCGTTCATTTGCTTAGCTAGTATACGGTCTTTTGCCGCTGCCGAGAGTGTAGGTACTAGCCCGTGTGTCCATGTCACCGCTGTGAGAGTGAGTGTGACCCGTCCCGTGACTCGATCCGAGTCCGGAAGTTGAGTTGGACTACCCTTGACCTCCGCCGGTTCCTTAACCGCGCACGGTCCGCGCTTTCCCTCGCTTGGGACGACGAGTGAGCTTCCACTTCTGATAGCGACGTTTTGCCACTAGGAGCTCGTAGTGTCGGGCTTAGTGTCTCCCTGGTGTGTGCTGCTAGTCGCGTCTTCATCCAGAGTCCGAGGGTGGCACCTAATAGTGTCGTCTCCCGTGTCCGTCCCGCATCAGGAATCCAAGGGAGCATGCGTCTGTCCCAAGGACTGGCCATTTCCTGCTTCTGCTAGCTTGTGTTCTTCTGGTTGGTCGAGGGAAAGACATTTGAATTTCCCCCACGATGGTTGAATGCTAGCCTTTGGCACTTTTCCTGGCAGTTGTGGATATGAGGCAATCATATTTATTGCCTGCTTCAAGGCGGGCATTTCATGAGGTTGTGGCGGGTCCACCTTATATTCACCCATTTGCAGCTCACCTTTCTTGATCAAGTTTTCAATAATATTTTTGAATACATAGCAATTTTATATTAGATGTCCAAGTATTTGGTGGTAAGGGCAAAAGTAGGGGTCCTTCTTTCTCCTGGGATCCACGGGATTCTTTGGTTCAAGGGGAACCACTTTATCATATTTGCAAGCCCACTCAAAGAGGACCTGTGTCTTATCTTTTGGGAAGGAATATAATTTCTTCAGCCGGTTCCTCAATGAATGGCCTTTTTTTCTTTCAGTTTGTTGGGCTGGAGGAGGTGGAGCTAATGTTCTACCACTCCACTTCTATTGTTCCGAAGTCTCCAGATTGACAGCGTGGGCTTCCTTTGGAGTTGTCTACCGGTCCACAGTCTTCCCCTTTTGATCAGTATTGGTCTCAATCGAACCATCTGTGCCAGGAAAGATTCTATTTCAGCCGCCACGTTGTTCACATCGTCAAAGGACCTTATATAAATCCCAATCATCTTCTCCTGAACCCCCCTCCTAATGTTCTATTTACAAATTTGTACAACGCCCTCCTGGTGCGGGGGCCGCTTACATCTCATGCTGAGGTTTAGCCATCTTTTGATGTAATCTGGAGTAGTCTCATCATGCCTTTGCTTTGTAGAGTACAACTATACTACTGTCACTTCTCTTTCAGTCATGTGGAATCTCTCGTCAAATTTCCGCCACATATCCGACCAATCCAAAATGGATCCGACCGACAGATTGGAGTACCACTCAAAAGCGGGTCTTGTAAGGGAAGACCTGGAGAACTTTAGTAAGTAGGACTCATCAGTTGCCAAGTCGCCCATGATTGTCATATAATATGCAATATTCTCCTTGGGAGAGCCTTGTCCATTGAAATTCTCAAGCTTGGGCGGTTTGCTGATGTCGGGCGGGAGTCGCTTCGCCGCATGATGCGGCAGGTATGACACTTTATAAACATCAAATGTGACAAAATCAGTGTCAGCCCTCTCGGCCAGCTTCATCTCGATCATCTTCTCAACCATCAACTTGCTCATCATGGTTGGATCTACCGGCTGAGGGTAGAGGTGAGCAGGCTGCATCAGTGGCGTGGCCAGGGCTATAGCATGGGGTGCTAAAGGCCCCGATGATGGAGCTTGTTGCTTCATTTGAGGGAGTATCGGCCGCGCTGGCAGGAGCCGCCGGGAGTGATGCGGGGGAGTAGCCCGGCTATGGTCTGCAGGTGATGAGGAAGCAGCCAAGGGGTCGGAACCTCCCCGCGATGACTTAGCTTGTGCCCCCCAATTGCTTGGGTGCCGGAGTGTGTCTAACTCTTTCAATTAATTGTTTCCTCCGTAGTTCTATCTCCTGTCAGTATCCCTGCAACAACATCAGAACGATAGGGTCCATGGTTGTCATGCTAATGACGTTCTCGAGCGTTTCACCCGTGGCACCTTCGGTTGGTGGAGGTGCGAACACTTCCTCTTTTTCAGACGTTATCACATTAGCAGTGGTAGTGGTGACGTCCTTCTCATCAGCTTGCTTCCCACTGGCGACTCGCAGCAACTCACCAGCAGCCTTGCCCCATCTTGTCAACGGACCTTCTCTATCGGTCAACTTGGACAGTTCTTCTTGCTCAACTGACAGGGCACCATGCACGCCCATCACCCCTGACATATTGCAGGTGAAAACCTGCACCATTCTTCCATGTTTTCTGGCTCCCCTTCTAGCCTGACGAGGGAAAGTTAGTCTTTCAAACACTGAAATCTTTTTCATCTCTCCATACTGTGGAGGCACTTCAAAGCCTTTAGCCCCAACTTCGTCCCCATCTTCATTTGCGTTGATGGGTGACACTCCATCCTCTTTTTCTTCTTCGGTCCTGATGACACGCATTATTCTTTGCTGGCCTAGGGCGGGGTTCCCCAGGCCACGGAAATATTCTCGAACCATCTTTGTCATATCCTCCTGGCTGTGCCCTAGAGAGATGGCAAAAGGCAGTGTCTGGTCTCTGGCAGATGGCATATATGAGAGCCATGACAACCTAGCAAATTGATTTGAGCTTCTTGAATATTTGAAAATATCAACCTATCTTGCAAAGGCCCTGGCGGTGGATGAAGGAGCTACAGTCACGGCTTCCTCTGTAGGTATATTCTTCTTGCTCCCTTTCCTGGGGGCTTTGGCTAGATTGTTAGAGCTTTGTGAGACTGGTGTAGGGCCCCAGGTCCTCTTGGGGATCAAGACTTGCTTAAACTTCGGTGGTTATGGGGCTAGCCTTGCTCGCCTTTTATTATTATAATTTTCCCTCCAGCTTGCTAGCAACTGGAAGGTGTTGTGGGTAGGCACGGTCGTGATGACTCGATCCGGTAGAACTTCGGTATCGCGGCCATTGAGGTAGACCCGGACACCACCAATCATCACGGACTTCCCAGAAATCGAGAGTTTGCCCCGGGGAGCAGCAGGGACTTTTCCTCTTCTGAAGTTCTTCTTATTGCCCCCAGCGGGCCTCTTCTTGGGCTCCCCAATCTGGCGGGTGATGTGGTGAACGTGACAGCTCACGATCACCGGGTTCTTCAGCATGGCTTTCTTGATCCAACCTTTGCCTTGGCAGGCTACAGCTTTGTTATCCACCACCTTTGTAGGTTCCGGGCCTTCCACGTCCAGGAGACCCACGAATGCAACCCCCAAGAAGTTGGGGAAGCCAACAACCGGGGGAAAGTTGCCGAAAGTAGTTGGTACGGTGAGATAGCCATATGCAGCACGACTGGCCACCACCTGGGGCCGAAGACAAGTCCAGATAGTCTGTTCGCCATTACTTCAACCTACACGAAAAATAGCAGGACGAACAAATTGTCAGTATTTGGATGGGGGCCCTGAGGCCCTCCATTTTGGTAAAAAGATGAAGGGAGGTTAAGTCCCACCGGGCATGCCAACTTATGGGGATGGGTTATTTATTTTTTTATTTTTTATTTTTTATTATTATAGTGGCCTTTATTTAAGCGCGTGGGCGTGCTAGTCACACTTGTGACAAGTTTATTATGCGCACCGTGTTAAAGAAAGAAGAAGAAGGAGGCTAAGTGTTAAAGAAAGAAGAAGAAGGGGTTTAAATGAAATAAAAAATAAAAAAATTGGCGGCAGCCCACGCGCGCGCGGGTGCGCGTGGGAGGCATGCTCGAGAGCGCCCCCCCTCCCGTTCGGCCGCTTGTGGCGGGTTATTAATAAAAATTATTTTTATTATTTTATTAAGCCATTTCTATTAGTTTAAATCATTTACTTTCTTATTAGTCAAAAGCCCATGTGCCCTATATATAAAAAAATGAAAAAAATATGCGGTACTCAAAAGTAATGGCCTGGGTGGGTTGGTGACGCTTTGAAGGTCAAATTATTAATTAAATAATATTAAAATAAATATTTAATCTCCACCCTTGATTTAAATCAATGGCTAAGATTGATTTAGTAAAAATCTCTATAAAAAGGCTTGAAGGGGGCTTCATCTGCCTCCTTTGGGCTGGATACGTGAAGTGCAGAAGGAGAGAGTGCAGGGCTAATTAAGGTGGTGTTAAAGTTTCATTAAGGTAAGGGATTTAACAATAATCCTCTTGATTAGCATGATTAGCATATTTAAAATGATTGAAGGTGTGTTAATTAGCATCTATAGAGATAATTAAATCCAGAGATCTTTATTTCACCATGTGTGATCATATATTAGTCGATTTAGCATGAGATCATTAGTGTTAAGGCATGTGATTAAGGGTAAAATCGAGGTTTTAATACACTATAATTAGCAACGGTGGATGCATGATAAATTTAGAATGTTTCAAGAATAATGAGATCTGATATTCTAAGGTCTCCGTAAAAATTTCAATGTCTGATTCAAATTATTTTCATGTTTAAAAATATTTTAATACTATCTTAAAGGTGTTTAATTATACCAAAAGACTAAAGGGGTGATACAAAATCATCACAAATTGTAGGAATACATATTAATGTGAGATACACATGTAGAAAAAGTTTCATTATTTTTGGATCACGATATTGCTGTTAATAAAGTTTTAATACATGATAAAAAAATAATTATATAAAAATTAGAGATCCTACTCATAAAAATCGTAGGATTTCACAGTATGGTTCTTACATTATGTGTGTTGTATTCTTAAAATACCAATAATTATAGATGTATGTAAGTAAAGTTACAGAATTGTTAATATTTTATTAGAAGTATAAAATTATGAGATAAATAGAAATACTGCATAGAAAATTTTTGAACTTTACCAAAAAACTTAAATGCATGTTATTATTAATTGAGTAAAAGATCATCTTAATTTGATCACTTAATCGTGACTTGTATAATTTTTAATGTTTGGACAAATAAGTGAAAATTTTAATAAATGTTAATATTCTGTGCAAAATCCTAAGAATATTTTAGAACTGATATTTGATGATTATAAGTTAATTTTTAATATATTTTAGTCATTGTAAACATTCTGGATAATTTTCTCTATTTAAAAGTTATTGCTATATATTTTAAAAACTGATATAATATTTTATAAATTAGAAATACTGAATGAAAATTAGTGAAGTTTCTTACATATGATACTTCTGTCTGGAGCAACGTTCTGTAAATTTTCTGATCATTATAGAAATATTTAGTTAATTTACTATTCATGATACATTTTTATTATTCTATCAAAATATTAGTAATGCAGTGTGAAAAATAATAAAAAGTTTCGAAAATGATATTTCTGTTATAAAGGATGGCTTGAAAAGTTATGGTGATTTTCAGAGTACTGTGATTAAATTTAGTTAATTTTCCATGTATAGGAGAATTTAAATAATTATGGAAAAATTCGAATCCCTATATGAAAAATTATGAAAAACAATTTGTGTAATGTTACATACAACTGTGATCTTCAGTAAAATTATAATGGTTTTCTATATATGGTAGCCAAATCTAGTCAATTTATGATGCATGATTGAGTATAAATAACTCTGGAAAAAGTATGAATACTATCTGAAAATTGATGATCATTTTATGTTTCGATCCTACATGTCAATGTGTTAGTTATCTCAAATTACAACCAATTCTGAGTTTTATGAATAGAATTAGAAGTTTTTGATATAGATATGGAGTATAAATAATTTTGGAAAAAATTATAAATATTGTCTAAAAGTGATGATAATTGTTTATTTTGATCCTTCTTGTAAATGCATTGATTCCCTGAAATTTCAAGACATTATGATCTCTGTAAACAGAATTAGCAATTTCTGATATATATATATATATATGCCCTTATATTTGGATAAGTTGAGAATTTCAGAAATAAAAAAAATATTTTTAATAGTGACATATTTATACTTAATGTTCACAGCATGAATTTTTGAGTGACATGTGTCCATTTCATATAAGTCACATATATAATTATCGTACTATTATTACTGCCACATGGACACTGCCACCATAGGGGGAGACTAGAACCAAGCCATAGAAATGCCTCTATGGAGAGGTTCACACTATTTACTGGCCCCAAGGGTAACGGGGATGAAATCCTGGAGGTGGGCAAGTACCACTGGCTAAGGTGGACATGACTTCTCCCGGTTCTATGCAGTAACCAAGACTCATCACTATTTTTACGTAGATGACCGAGTACCGACTGACTGTCCTTCTAGTGGTGATTTGGGCACAGTGTCTTGACTATTTATCACTATTACTACTCACTGAATTGAAATTAAAACTACTGTTACTGCTTACTGAATTGATATTGAAACTACTGTTAATGCTTACTGAATTGATATTGAAACTACTGTTATTGATCACTGAGTCGTTATTGAAACGGCTATTACTACTCACTGAATTGAAATTGGAACTGCTATTATTATTCACTGAATCGATATTGAAACGACTGTTACAGTTCACTGAATTGATATTGAAATTACTGTTACTGCTCATTGAACTGATATTGAAACTAGTGTTATTGCCCACTGAACTGTTATTGCATTTCATTGTTATCACACTATAAATATTTACTATTAATGAATCTCTAGTATATCAAATAGTGATTTGGAAAAGGGCAGATTAAATCTATTTGGATCCTTTCAGTATGCGTGAGACTTTACTCCGCCTTGTAATGGGATCATTCTATTGATAAATGAATTGAATTATATTACATGGTAATGTTTACTAATGTTGAATTCTCATTTACTTTGTCATTGATAGAATACAGTTTTAATGTACATGCTTTATTTTTAAAATGTTAACATCATGACTTATGATCATAAACAAATTGAAATTGGGTTAAATGTATTAATCTCATGTGTTATCTATTTGAAATTATGCTTGAGAATGACTTATAAAAAAAAGGATACCGTAAATCACTTTAGATATGTTTATACATGTTATGACTGAGGACTATGCCTAGTCTCTTACTATGTCTATTCGTAGACTCACCATGTTGAACATTTTCAAAAGAAGCGGTAGAAGAAAGCGATGAGTGATCTCGCAGAGTTAACTCTGCAGCTTGGATTTACTACGTGTCATTGTCATATGTAGTTAAGAAAAAAAAATATGTGTGAAATTTAGTTATGTAATAAATGACTTGTTAAATCGTTACCTTTATTTCGATCTATGTGGATGAATTCATTTGAATGTAAGCTGATGATTCGAGTAATTTTATTTCCGCTGCAATGATATCTCAGTATTTATGTAAAATTCTCTACAGTAATTGTACCGTTTGGGTTTTCCCAATATGACGTTTCGATCGGAATCCAACGTGAGTCTTTACGACTGGACCGGGTTTACGAGTCAGGGTGTCACAGAGAGTGGTATAAGAGCCATCGCGGTTGAGAATTTACATGAATGGTCATCAGCTTAATCTACATTTTAAAAGACTTGAACTTGTAGGTTGTTATGACGAAAACTTAATCGTATGATTGTATTTTTAGACCATCGTAGGAGGGGTAACCATAATGGAGAGATTTTGGTGGATGGCGCCATCCTCTTTTAAGGGGGAGAGTCAGCCAATCATTGCTAAAAAACTGGCTCCGCGAGATCGAAAAAGATTTGCTGGGTAGACAAGTCTCGCAGCGTACATACTACAGGAGAGAGCGGACGTATGGTGGACGTCTGTTCTAAGGAATCAACCTGACAGACTAGAGCATGATATTTCTTGGGAGGAATTGAGGAGGTATTAGAATGGGAGACTCCTAAATCATCCACGGAGATTCGAGTTTCTTAGGGTTAGCTAGTTATTATCGCTGCTTTATCGAGGGATTCACATCTCTAGCGGCACCACTAACCAATTTGACCCGAAAGGGAGTCGTTCGGTTCGAAAAGCGTGGGAAGCTAAATCCACGATTCGTCGGACCATTCGAAATTCTGGAGAAAATAAGGAATGTGGCATATCTGTTGGCTTTACCTCTGTCTCTGGAGAGAGTGCATCCCGTGTTCCACGCGTCCATGCTGAGGAGATACGTCCATGATCCGGCACACGTGATCAGTTCTGAGCAGATGCATTTTTAGCAGAATCTATCTTATGAAGAGCAACATGTTCAAATTTTGGACCGCAAAGAGCAGGTGCTGAGGACTAAAGTGACGCGGACGGGCGTCGGGGAACGGATCGACGACAGCTCCTGTCGGCACGGATGGAACAGATATCTTGCTACCTCGCGCAGCTCGGCCTCACGCCGGACGGTCTCACACCGGGCGACTCTCGAATCTCACAAAGAGAAGGAGGGAAGGGAAAACACAAGAGAGGAGCTCTCTCACGTACAACAACTTTCTTTTCTATTCATCATGCAACATACGTAACACATTAGCCTCTTTATATAGGAAGAGAGCTATAACAATATGACCTTCTAACTTTCACTAATTAGATTCATATCCTAGCCTAACAAGATAAACCCCACCAACCATCCAACAACCCTCATTTGACTTGGGGGTTAAATAACAATAAAATACAATAACTTTTGACCCAAATAAAATATTATGGTGGTTTAAAAATACAAATACCATCATAGTAAAATACACACGTACACACATACGTATGGATACGTACTCAGGACGCCGAGTCTTCTCCGAGCCACAAACTCGGTGCCATCGGGGTGGTGCGGCGTCGGTTCCAAGTAGTGGGCCCGACAGTGGGTCCGGTGTCCCCACCAACCCTCCCGGGGTGGCTGGAACTCGACTCCGTCGAGTAAGGGGGGACACTGCTGTGGTAGTGCTCCAGCAGATCTGGGTCGAGATGTTGGAGATCTTCCCGGCTGATCCAGGAATCATCAGAGGGCGGTCGGTCCCGCCAGCGGACAAGGTAGCGCTGGTACACCCTGCTCCGTGTAGTGGTCACCTGCTCATCTAGTATCCTCTCAATTTGCTCGCGCGGTGCTCTCGAGGCTACGGGACGCACAGGGGTGGGATCACTCTCAAGGGGAGGAGAAGGCTCGAAAGGGTCACTGGGAATCGTTGTGGGTTCCTTGTAGGCCACTAGGTCTGCCACATTAAACGTAGAGCTAATCCCATATTCGGGAGGTAAGTCCACAACATAAGCGTTGGAGCCAATCTTCCGCAGGATTGGGAAGGGACCATCACTTCGGGCTTGAAACTTTTTAAAAGCTCCCGAGGGGAGTCGTTCGAGTCGGACCCGTACCATAACCAAGTCACCTTCGTGAAATTCACAGTGACGCCTATGCGAATCAGCCATTTTTTTGTAGGTCTCATTACTGAGGTTGATTTGCTTTCTAATCGACTCATGCAGACTCTTGACATGTTGTGCAAAATCCTCAGCTGACTTGGATGTTCTAGACTCGAGGGGAAGGGGAATGAGATCCACGGGTTTCCTAGGTTTGTAGCCATGCACGACCTCAAATGGACTCATGCCGATAGACCTATTGATGGAGCTGTTGTATGCAAATTCGGCTTTGGGCAGAAGAAGATCCCAAGTGCCAGAATGATCCCCTACAAGACACCTCAGTAAATTCCCTAAACTCCTATTGACGACCTCAGTTTGCCCATCAGTTTGGGGGTGATAGGCAGTGGACAATTTCAGCTTAGTGCCAACTAGGTGCCAAAGTGTCTTCCAGAAATAACTAGTGAACCGGACATCTCGGTCAGACACTATGGTTTGGGGAAGGCCATGTAGATGGACGACTTCATCAAAGAATAAGTGGGCCACTCTAGATGCATCAGAGGTTTTGGAACAGGCAATGAAGTGGGCCATCTTAGAGAACCGATCAACTACCACAAAGATGGAGTCATACTTATGAGTAGTACGAGGTAAGCCAAGGATGAAGTCCATGCTGATGTCAACCCATGGTCTATCAGGAATAGGGAGAGGAGTATGGAGACCAGTGTTCTGTTTGACCTGTTTGGCCATAGTGCATGTTCGACACTGGGCTACAATCTTGGCCACATCTTTCTTCAGGCCAGGCCAATAAAAATGCTCCTCTACAGAATGGATGGTCTTGTTGCGGCCAAAGTGACCAGCAAGACCTCCGACATGTATTTCCCAAATCAGAAAGTCCCGAACAGAAGTCCTTGGGACACAGAGTTGCTGTCCTCGAAATAGAAAACCATCCTGGAGTAGATAGTCAGAAAAGGCTACCGAGGGTCCAGCAGATAAGGCAGAGTGGGCATGGCCAAAATCAGGACACTCTCCATAGAGCTCCTTCATGCGGTCGAATCCAGTGACCTCTACCCGAACAGTGGAAAGAAGGGAGACCCTTCGACTCAAGGCGTCGGCCACCTTATTTTCTTTTCCAGTCTTATGTTTTAGGACAAATGTGAAAGACTGGAGAAATTCTATCCACCGACCATGCCTTGGGTTTAAGCTCTTCTGAGAGCTAAGGAATTTCAGAGCCTCGTGGTCCGAATATAAGGCAAACTCTTCAGGTAAGAGATAGTGTCTCCAGTGTTTGAGGGCTTGGACCACAGCATAGAACTCCTTATCATATGTGGAGTATCGAAACTTTACATCAGAAAGTTTCTCACTGAAATAAGCCACAGGGTGGCTTTCCTAGCTAAGTACTCCTCCTATTCCTACGCAGGATGCATCACAGGATATCTCGAACACTTTGGAAAAGTCTGGCAGGCGGAGGACAGGGGCTTTGGTCATAAGCTCCTTTATGGCAAGAAAAGCATGTGAGGCGGCTTGGGTCCACTCAAAGTTCCCTTTACAGATGCAGTCTGTAATGGGTGCCATAATGGTGCTAAAACTCTTTATGAAGCGTCTGTAAAAGGTTGCTAGCCCATGAAAACTTCGAACGTCATGGACGTTTTGGGGCTCAGGCCAGTCGACCATAGCTTGGACCTTGGATTGGTCCACAGATACTCCGTGACTCGAAACCACAAATCTGAGGAAACTAACCCGGTCGGTCATGAATTCACATTTCCTAAGGTTGACATACAGGGTTTCTCTCCTCAAAGTTTGGCAGATTTCCCTCAAATGATGGATGTGGTCCTGAGGGTTGTGGCTATAGATGAGAATGTCGTCAAAGTAGACGACAACAAAGCGACCAATAAGGGGACGAAGGGCTTCTGTCATAAGTCTCATGAAAGTGCTAGGGGCATTGGATAGCCCGAACGGCATGACGAGCCATTCATACAGACCTTCTTTTGTTTTGAAGGCCATCTTCCACTCATCCCCTGGTCGGATTCGGACCTGGTGGTAGCCACTTTTCAAGTCAATCTTGGAAAAGATGGTGGCCCCACTCATCATGTCAAGCATGTCATCTAAGCGAGGAATGGGAAACCTATACTTGACAGTGATCTTGTTGATGGCGCGGCTGTCAACACACATCCGCCAGGTGCCATCTTTCTTGGGTGTGAGCAAAGCAGGGACAGCACACAGGCTCTTGCTCACCCTGAGGAAACCCTTTTGGATAAGGTCCTCGACAATCCTTTGGAGCTCAGCATGCTCCCTGGGGTTCAACCGGTAATGGGGGAGGTTGGGGAGCGTGGACCCGGGGACAAGGTCGATAGCGTGTTGTACATCACGCATGGGAGGGAGTTTAGAGGGCAAGTCCTCGGGGAAAATATCTTCAAAATCCTGCAAGACTGCCTGGACTTCGGGTGGGACTGAGACTCGGGACTCCTCGGGTGTGATGGTGATGACAACAGCCCAAACAGGGGCACCCTCGGCAACCTCTCTATTCAGCTCACGGACACCTATGAAGCTAAGGCGCCTAACTGGGTCATGACTAACCTTGGGGGCCTTAGGAACGGACGTGATAGGTGTAGGGGAATAGGGAATGAGAAGTTTCCTTTCATTGGGAGTTTGGGGACTCTCTGGAACCTTGGGGGTCCCAGTGGGGGTGGGGGAGGTGGAGCTCTTACCCGGAGTAGAAGTGGGACTCTTACCCGAGGTCACCTTTGGGGGTGTCGGGTACAACTGGATCTTCTTCCCATTGTGGGAGAAAGAACATTGGTTGGATCGACTGAAAATTGTGAGGTCTACATCATAGATCCACGGTCGTCCTAGGATGATGCTTCCGACCTTCATTGGCACTACATCGCACTAAATCTATCCTTGGTAGGACTGGAATTGGATGGGAATGACACATGTAGTGGTGACTGTGATCGAAGTGTCGTCAACCTAAGCCACGTTGTAGGGCCTAGGATGAGGGTGTGTAGGTAGACCTAGACGGGAGACAAAGTCTGAAGAGACCGCATTGATACAACTCCTATTGTCAAAGATCACCTTGCAGGGTTGGGTTTTCACCATGATGTAGGTTTGGAAGATGGAGTTTCGACGCCAGTCATCCTCCTGGGGGTGTGTTAGGATGCAGCGAACTACACCTAGTCTACCCTGGCTAGAGCTCTCGGCAATATCTCCCGCTTGCATGTATTCGACATGCGTTTCATCAAACCCTGCATCCATTTCCTCAAACTGGGCGATGAGGTCAGGATCGGCCATATATCTCTCAGTGTCTTCTCCTTCCTGAGGTGGAGGCTCCATAGGCTGAGGGTCGGTGATGACCAAGGCTCGGGTGGGACAGTTGGTGGCAATGTGCCTTAGGTTGTGGCACCTAAAGCAACGGACTCCTGAGATAGGGGCTGGTTGGGAAGTGCCAGGGGCGGGTCCCTTTCCTTTCTCATCCCTTTTATCAATCGGTGGAGTATACTCCAGCCTGGGCAATGCAGCGGGTGCAGGTGAGGGGTTCCTTGTGAAAGGAACGGTAGGGGCAACGACCCGTAGTGGGGTAGCCGCAGGGGCATAAGAATTGGAGGGGCCAACTCTCTCGGTGTAACGGACCATGGGGTTTCGAGACTCAGGTTGGCGGTAGGTGGGAACCCGAGGTGGGGCCACTCTTTGAAATCGCTCAACATCTCGGGCAACCTGGTAGGCGTGCTCGAGGGTGTTGACCTCTCGCAAGAAAAGCTCCCGTTGGATGCTCTCGTGTAGACCAGCCCTAAATCGAGAGAGGGTTACAGAGGCGTCTTCCATGACTTGGCTCCGAAGGAAGAAGTCATCGAATTTGGCGATGTACTCGTCCACGGATTTTCCATCTTGGGTGAGTTTCTGCCATTGGTCTAGAAGACGCTGATGGTAGGAGGGTGGTAGATATTTCTCCCTCAGTTTCTCCTTCATTTCTTCCCATGTATTTATGGGCTCCTCTCGTCTCCTGGCTAGGAGATTCTCCACATTACACCAGTAGGTTTTGGCTTGACCCAAGAGTTTCATTTTGGCAAACCACACCCTAGTGGCAGGGGCCATGCGGTGATGCCAATCAAAATATTGATCCATCCCGGCCTCCCACTCAAGGTATTTGGCTGGAGTGAGGGACCCATCGAAACTGGGAGCGTCAATTTTGACGTTCCATAGTATGATCTCCTCATCATCGTAGTCCCTCCTTCGAGGTGTACGATCATCTTGTTCTCTACCTTGGGGAGCCTGATTCGGGCGGGCTTGCTCTCTATCCTCCCTAGAATTGGCTACGGGATTGCCGTGGCCATTCACTCGTCCTTCCTCTCCCTTTAGTCGATCCTCTAAAGCTCGGATCCTCTCATCTAGCTCTGCTCGTAGTTGGCCTATGGACTCTTCAAAATGGGTCAGAAGGTTATGCTCGAGCTGAGCCAACATAGCACTCACGCACTTCTGATCCATCGTTGGTTGTAGTGTTGAAGGGCGCTCTAGACGGCCAGATGAATTCTTATACCAGCGTGGCATGCACGGGCTCGGACCTAAATGATGCTGTCCTGGGACTGAAGAATTTAGCAAGCAGTGGACCCGGCTGATATGCAAAGGGTCAATTTGAAGGAACCGATCGGGAAACGTTGTTCGCCCGTAGGCGAAGTAGTTGTGGAACTACCTTCTGACAGCTATGGTGCCCTAATGTGGCAGTCTAGGGCCTATAGGATAGGCTCAAGCAAGCTCTCGCTTTCCGTCCACAGCGATGCACTCAGGAGGCTGGCTACATGGATCGGGCTCTCTCTTACTTCGTCGCGCGGCAATTAAAAAGATACTAAATGAGCAAGTTTGGAGCACGCACCTAGCTGACTGAAAAGTCAAACTCCGATCGGAGACGAAGGCGAGCGGGGACGTGTAGGCCCGCACGGCGTCGACGAAGCTTGAACGGTTACAAAACATTCACTCCACACAGGGAGGGTTGAATTATTACAAAACCACGTGACTTAAAATTTCCCATGCAGGGGAACAAATTAATCACAAATTTTCTCCGCACATGGAGACTCTGAGGTACCCACGTTCCGTAATTGACGGACCGTGTGTCGGCGACCGGGTGACTTGGGCGCCGATCGAACCGTCGTTGTGGACTTCGGGTGACGCCTCAATAAGTTGAAAGATATAAATATGTATATATATATAGAGAGATATATGAAATTATATATATCTCACATATATATAATATATATTTAACTCTTTTTTAAGCCCCCTTTTTTATCACATAATATATATAGATATATATATAGACATATATATAATATTATATATATCAAATTTGACGCGGACGGGCATCGGGGAACGGATCGACGGCAGCTCCTGTCGGCACGGATGGAACAGATATCTTGCTACCTCGCGCAGCTCGGCCTCACGCCGGACGGTCTCACACCGGGCGACTCTCGAATCTCACAAAGAGAAGGAGGGAAGGGAAAACACAAGAGAGGAGCTCTCTCACGTACAACAACTTTCTTTTCTATTCATCATGCAACATACGTAACACATTAGCCTCTTTATATAGGAAGAGAGCTATAACAATATGACCTTCTAACTTGCACTAATTAGATTCATATCCTAGCCTAACAAGACAAACCCCACCAACCATCCAACAACCCTCATTTGATTTGGGGGTTAAATAACAATAAAATACAATAAATTTTGACCCAAATAAAATATTATGGTGGTTTAAAAATTCAAATACCATCGTAGTAAAATACACACGTACACACATACGTACGGATACGTACTCAGGACGCCGAGTCTTCTCCGAGCCACAAACTCGGTGCCATCGGGGCCGTGCGGCGTCGGTTCCAAGTAGTGGGCCCGACAGTGGGTCCGGTGTCCCCACCATAAAATCATATCATTGGTGAAGGTGCTATGGAGGAACTTCTTACAGGAGGAAGCCACGTGGGAGCCAGAGATAGAGATGAACAAGAAGTATCCTCATCTGTTCGGTATGTGATCTAATTCTAAACTTCGAGGCTGGAGTTTTCTTTAAGGGGGAGAGGGTGTGATGCCCTACGAATATATAGTTTTGTATTTTATTTGATTAATAAAAATATATTTATTTATGCCTAAATGTTTCAATTATTAGTCTTATTAAATTTAGTTAAGTCATGGTAAAAAAATTTAATCTAAGAGAAAGAAAGATATTTAAAAGTTAAAGAAGTAAGAAAAAAAATTGAAGAGGCTAAATAAAAAAAAGGAAGGAGGCTAAGTGTTAAAGAAAGAAGAAGAAGGGGGGTTTAAATGAAAAATAATAAAAAAATTAACGGTCGCACACGCGGGCACGCGCGCGTGGGCAGCGGGGGGCGCGCGGGAACCGCGCGCGAGAGCGCGCCCCCCTCCCGTTCGGCCGCTTGCGGCGGGTTATTAAAAAAAATTCTTTTTATTATTTTACTAAGCCTTTTCTATTAGTTTAAATCATTTGCTTTCTTATTAGTCAAAAGCCCATGTGCCGTATATATAAAAAAATGAAAAAAATATGCGGTAGTCAAAAGCAATGGGCTGAGTGAGTTGGTGAGACTTTGAAGGTCAATTTATTAATTAAATAATATTAAAATAAATATTTAATCTCCACCTTTGATTTAAATCAATGGCTAAGATTGATTTAGTAAAAACCTCTATAAAAAGGCTTGAAAGGGACTTCATTTGCCTCTTTTGGGGTTGGATATATGAAGTGCAGAAGGAGAGAGTGCAGGGCTAATTAAGGTGGTGTTAAAGCTTCATTAAGGTAAGGGATTTAGCAATAATCCACTTGATTAGTATGATTAGCATATTTAAAAAGATTTAAGGTGTGTTAATTAGGATCTATATAGATAATTAAATTCAGAGATCTTTATTTCACCATTTGTGATCATATCTTAGTCGATTTAGCATGAGATCATTAGTGTTAAGACATGTGATTAAGAGTAAAATCAAGTGTTTAATACACTATAATTAGCAACAGTACATGATAAGTTTAGAAAGGTTCTAGAATAATGGAATCTGATATTCTAAACTCTCTGTAAAAATTTTAATGTCTGATTCAAATTATTTTCATGTTTAAAAATATTTTAATACTATCTTAAAAGTGTTTAATTATACTAAAAGACTAAATGGGTGATTTAAAATCACCTCAAATTGTAAGAATGCATATTAATGTGAGATACACATGTAGAAAAAGTTTCATTATTTTTGGATCACCATATTGCTGTTAATTAATTTTTAATATATTATTAAAAATAAAATAATTATATAGAAATTAGAGATCCTACTCATAAAAACTTTAAGATTTCACAATATGGTTCTTACATTGTGTGTGTTGTATTCTTAAAATATCTTTAATTATAGATGTCTGTAAGTAAAGTTACAGAATTGTTAATATTTTATTAGAAGTATAAAATTATGAGATAAATAGAAATATTACATATAAACTTTTGAAACTTTACCAAAAGGCTTAAATGTGTGATATTATTAATTGAGTAAAAGATCATCTTAATTTGATCACTTAATCATGACTTGTATAATTTTTAATGTTTGAACAAATAAGTGAAAAATTTAATAAATGTTAATATTCTATGTAAAATCCTGAGAATATATAAGAACTAGTATTTGATATTTATAAATTAATTTTTAATATATTTTAGTCATTATAAATATTCTGGATAATTTTCTCTATTTAAAAGCTATTGTTGTATATTTTAAAAACTGATGTAAAATTTTAGAAATTAGAAATACAGAATGAAAATTAGTGAAGTTTCTTACATATGATACTTATATTTGGAGCAACGTTCTGTAAATTTTGAGTAATTTTCTGATCATTCTGGATATATTTAGTTGATTTATTATTCACGTTGTATTTTTGTTATTCTATCAAAATATTAGTAATACAGTGTGAAAAATAGTGAAAAGTTTTAAAAATGATATTTCGGTTATAAAGGATGACTTGAAAAATTATGGTGATTTTCAGAGTACCGTGATTAAATTTAGTTAATTTTCCATGTATAGGAGAATTTAAATAATTATGAAAAAATTCCAATCCCTATATGAAAAATTATAAAAAAATTTCTATGTAATGTTACATACAACTGTGATCTTCAATAAAATTATAATGGTCTTCTGTATATGGTAGTCAAATCTAGTCAATTTATGATGCATGATTGAGTATAAATAACTCTGGAAAAATTATGAATACTATCTGAAAATTGATGATCATTTTATGTTTCGATCCTACATGTCAATGTGTTAGTTATATCAAATTACAATCAATTCTGAGTTCTGTAAATAGAATTAGAAGTTTTTAATATAGATATGGAGTATAAATAATTCTGAAAAAAATATAAATATTGTCTGAAAAATGATGATAATTTTCTATTTTGATCCTTCCTATAAATGTATTGATTCCCTGAAATTTCAAGACATTTTGATCTCTATAAACAGAAATAGTAATTTTTAATATATATATATATATATATATATATATATATATATATATATATATATATATATATATATATATATATATATATATATATATATATATATATATATATATATATGCCATTATATTTGGAGAAGTTGAGAATTTCAAATATATAAAAAAGGGATTTTTAATACTGGCATATTTTATACTTAATGTTCACAGTATGAATTTTTGATTGACATGTGTCCAATTCATATAAGTCACATATATAATTATCGTACTGTTATTACTATCAAATGGACACTGCCACCATAGGGGGAGACTGGAACCAAGTCATAGAAATGCCTCTATGGGGAGGTTCACACTGTTTACTGGTCCCGAGAGTAACGGGGATGAAATCCTGGAGGTGGACAAGTATCACTGGGTAAGGTGGAGAGGACTTCTTCCTATTTTGCGTAGTAACCAAGACTCATCACTATTTTTCCTAAGTGATCCATTACCGACTGACAGTCCTTCTAGTGGTGGTTTGGGCACTGTGTCTTGGCTATTTATCACTGTTACTACTCACTGAATTGAAATTGAAACTACTGTTACTGCTTACTGAATTCATATTGAAACTATTGTTACTGCTTACTGAATTGATATTCAAACTATTGCTATTGATCACTGAGTCATTATTGAAACAACTATTACAGCTCACTGAATTGAAATTAGAATTGCTATTACTGTTGCCTGAATCGATATTGAAACGACTATTACAGTTCACTGAATTGATATTGAAATTACTGTTACTGCTCATTGAACTGATATTGAAACTTGTGTTATTACCCACTGAACTGTTATTGCATTTCATTGTTATTACACTATAAATGTTTACTGTTAATGAATCTCCAGTATATCAAATGGTGATTTGAAAAAGTCCAGATTAAATCTGTTTGGATCCTTTCACTATGCGTGAGACTTTACTCCGCCTTGTACTGGGATCATTCTATTGATAAATAAATCAAATTATATTGCATGGTAATGTTTACTAATGTTGAATTCTCATTTACTTTGTCATTGATAGAATAAAGTTTTAATGTACATGCTTTATTTGTAAAATATTAATATCATGACTTATGATCGTAAAAAAATTAAAATTGAGTTAAATGTATTAATCTCATGTGTTATCTATTTGAAATTAAGCCTAAGAATGACTTATAAAAAAAATGATACCGCAAATCACTTTAGATATGTTTATACATGTTATGACTGGGGACTATGTCTAGTCTCTTATTGGGTCTATTCGTAGACTCACCATTTTGAACATTTTCAGAAGAAGCGGTAGATGGAAACGAGGAGTGATCTCGCAGAGTTAACTCCACAGCTTGGATTTACTACGTGTCATTGTCATAAGTAGTTAAAAAAAATTATGTATGAAATTTGGTTATGTAATAAATGACTTGTTAAATCGTTACCTTTATTTTGATCTATGTGGATGAATTCATTTAAATGTTAGCTGATGATTCGAGTAATTTCATTTCCGCTGCAATGATATCTCGGTATTTATGTAAAATTCTCTACCGTAATTGTACCGTTTAGGTTGTCCCACTATGACGTTTTGATCAAAATCTGACGTTAGTCTTTACGACTAGACCAGATTTACGAGTCGAGACGTCACAAGGACAACCCTTGATTAATCGCCAAAATAGAGGGACCATGGGGGCCAAATAATTTGAAAGAGAACATAAATTGGAAGACGTGTATTGAATAGAATAGAATTTGGCATGCGATCAAGCAAGCAATGAGATGATATTTTTTTATTTCTAGGTGTATTGATCCCTAGTATGAAGTAAAGCTTTTGCTCGTGCAGAGTGAAAGCTTTCCTCCAGACTAGATCTGACCTTCCACAAATCACCATTTGATATACCGGGGAATCGTGGCATATAGGCACACAATAAGATATATATATATATATATATATATATATATATATATATATGCAAGTGTGCCCTGGTTGATTCTATTATTATTCTTCCTTTTATTATGTGGGTGGCCATGGGCCAATCCGAGCGAGATGGTGAGGGAAGGCAAGGGGGGTGATAGATGAACAAGGAATCATGATGGGTGATCGGCAAATGAAATAGCAATCAGTTGATTGATGGGGCCTGTAGGTCGACTTAGACTCGCAGAAGTTGACTTGGGGCATAGGGTTGTATCGGCGCGCGAGAGAAGAGAGAGAGAGAAAGAGAGAGCGAATCGGCGCGGAGAGAAGAGAAGGAAGAGAGATAAGAGGGGGCAAGAGTGAATCGGAGGGGGGCGAGTGATCCGAAGGGGATCCACCCTTCACGCCAGATCACCCCCCCACCGGATTACTAGGCTGGAGAGGGGTGGCCGTCAGATCACTATGGCTCATAGCCCCCTTTGTGCTCCAAGTGATTCCAGTTGTACTTAAAAGTGATTAAAGTCCAAATCTGGCCCATTACCCCAGATTAGGGTGTCCTTAGGCACATTAAGAATTTGATTAGCATAATTCCCCTTTTTTTGTTAACAATTGATTATCAATCATTACACAATTCACTTGTTATTCAGTCAATTTGATTGTTCAGGAAGCTTAGAGTCATTTCCTCTTATTCAGATCTTACACATGTGTGTGAATACTGATGATTTCATGGGCCGTGGTGGCCACAATATCAGAGTCCTCACGGTCCTTTTACATGTTAGTCCCATCGACCTCAAGCTCGTATATCACAACCAGAAAAAGCGGGATTTCAGACGGACGTTATCCGTCTCAAATCCGTCTGAAAATCCGTCGCAACACATATTTGTAACGGATTTCCGACGGATTTAAGACCGAACTCGACCGTCTGAAATTCTTAGTCACAAATTTGTGACAGTTGACCATTCGGTCTGAAATTCCGTCTGAAATTAAGACACAAATAATTTCGGTCATAAATTCCGTCTAAATCTCTCACGATAAAATATCCGTATGTAAATATCAGTCTGAAATTTCCGTCTGTATTTCATACGGTTTTTAAGACGGATTTATTATCCGTTGTAAATACCGTCCGTAATCCGTCTGAAATATTGTCTGAAATCTGTCTCTATTTCTGCCGGATATTACGACGGATTATTTTGTCGTCGTAACTTCCAACGACGGTTCTATATGTTGTTCGTCCTAAATCCGTCGGTGTTTAAAACGTAATTCACGACGGATATAAATTCCGTCTGAAATTACCGTCTCTATTACAAACGTCATTTCAGACGGATTATAAATCCGTCTGAAAAAAAATATATATTTTTAAAAATTTAAGTTTATTTATCTAATAAACCTGTTAAAAAAATTATTGGAACTAACCACAAAAAAAAACTCAACATCAACATACCCAAATAAATAAACACCACCGAAAAAATCTCAACATAACATAGATGTTCAAATAAATAAACACCACCAATAAAAAAACTCAACACCATGCTGACAAAATAAATACAAAGAAAAACACATTAACCCTGCTGATCTGTCTGAATAACATAAAACAAATATCATTAAACATCAAGAAATATCTGGTACATCGTCAATATCCTCATCATCCATATCGTCACTGCCCTGCTCATCTCCTCTGTCGCTGCCCGCAGAAGGATCCCCCTACATTAAAAAAATAATAACATTCATTCATAGATAAAAAAATTAGTGCGAAGAAATGAGCATAAATATAAATCAAACATATCAAATTGATAACTGCAGATTTTATAGATCAACTACTAGCTTGAAACAATATTTAGACCCCCGGACCTGACCTGGGAGTTCATTTAAACTAAGTTTATTTTAAAACTGAACTTTGAGTGCCGAGCTCAAACCGGACATCCGATTTGGATTCCGTCAGTTCTGACAAGTCACTTTCATCTCCCCGGTCGCGTTGGAATGATCGGCACGGCCGTCCGACCGGTATTTCCAATTTTAGACCCCCGGATCCGACCTGGTAGTTCATTTAAACTAAGTGTATTTTAAAACTGAGCTTTGAGCGCCGAGCTCAAACCGGACATCCGATTTGGATTCCGTCAGTTCTGACAAGTCACTTTCATCTCCCCGGTCGCGTTGGAATGATCGGCACGGCCGTCCGACTTGTATTTCCAATTTTAGACCCCCGGACCCGACCTGGTAGTTCATTTAAACAAAGTGTATTTTAAAACTGAACTTTGAGCGCCGAGCTCAAACCGGACATCCGATTTAGATTCCGTCAGTTCTGACAAGTCACTTTCATCTCCCCGGTCGCGTTGGAATGATCGGCACGGCCGTCCGACCGGTATTTCCAATTTTAGACCCCCGGACCCGACCTGGTAGTTCATTTAAACTAAGTGTATTTTAAAACTAAACTTTTAGCGCCGAGCTCAAACCGGGCATCCGATTTGGATTCTGTCAGTTCTGACAAGTCACTTTCATCTCCCCAGTTGTGTTGGAATGATCAGCACGGCCGTCCGACTTGTATTTCAAATTTTTGACCCCCGGACCTGACCTGGGAGTTCATTTAAGCTAAGTTTATTTTAAAACTGAACTTTAAGTGCCGAGCTCAAACCGGACATCCGATTTGGATTCCGTCAGTTCTGACAAGTCACTTTCATCTCCCCGGTCGCGTTGGAATGATCGGCACGGCCGTCCGACCGGTATTTCCAATTTTAGACCCCCGGACCCGACCTGATAGTTCATTTAAACTAAGTATATTTTAAAACTGAACTTTGAGCGCCGAGCTCAAACCGGGCATCCGATTTGGATTCCGTCAGTTCTGACAAGTCACTTTCATCTCCCCGATCGCGTTGGAATGATCGGCACGGCCGTCCGACTTGTATTTCCAATTTTAGACCCCCGGACCCGACCTGGTAGTTCATTTAAACTAAGTGTATTTTAAAACTGAACTTTGAGCGTCGAGCTCAAACCGGACATCCGATTTAGATTCCGTCAGTTCTGACAAGTCACTTTCATCTCCCCGGTCGCGTTGGAATGATCGGCACGGCCGTCCGACTTGTATTTCCAATTTTAGACCCCCGGACCCGACCTGGTAGTTCATTTAAACTAAGTGTATTTTAAAACTGAACTTTGAGCGCCGAGCTCAAACCGGGCATCCGATTTGGATTCCGTCAGTTCTGACAAGTCACTTTCATCTCCCCGGTCACGTTGGAATGATCGGCACGGCCGTCCGACTTGTATTTCCAATTTTAGACCCCCGGACCCGACCTGGTAGTTCATTTAAACTAAGTGTATTTTAAAACTGAACTTTGAGCGTCGAGCTCAAACCGGACATCCGATTTAGATTCCGTCAGTTCTGACAAGTCACTTTCATCTCCCCGGTGCGTTGGAATGATCGGCACAGCCGTCCGACTTGTATTTCAAGTTTTTGACCCCCGGACCTGACCTAGGAGTTCATTTAAGCTAAGTTTATTTTAAAACTGAACTTTGAGTGCCGAGCTCAAACCGGACATCCGATTTGGATTCCGTCAGTTCTGACAAGTCACTTTCATCTCCCCGGTCGCGTTAGAATGATCGGCACTGCCGTCCGACCGGTATTTCCAATTTTAGACCCCCGGACCCGACCTGGTAGTTCATTTAAACTAAGTGTATTTTAAAACTGAACTTTGAGCGCCGAGCTCAAACCGGGCATCCGATTTGGATTCTGTCAGTTCTGACAAGTCACTTTCATCTCCCCGGTCGCGTTGGAATGATCGGCACGGCCGTCCGACTTGTATTTCAAGTTTTTGACCCCCGGACCTGACCTGGGAGTTCATTTAAGCTAAGTTTATTTTAAAACTGAACTTTGAGTGCCGAGCTCAAATCGGACATCCGATTTGGATTCCGTCAGTTCTGACAAGTCACTTTCATCTCCCCGGTCGCGTTGGAATGATCGGCACGGCCGTCCGACTTGTATTTCCAATTTTAGACCCCCGGACCCGACCTGGTAGTTCATTTAAACTAAGTGTATTTTAAAACTGAACTTTGAGCGCCGAGCTCAAACCGGGCATCCGATTTGGATTCCGTCAGTTCTGACAAGTCACTTTCATCTCCCCGATCGCGTTGGAATGATCGGCACGGCCGTCCGACTTGTATTTCAAGTTTTTGACCCCCGGACCTGACCTGGGAGTTCATTTAAGCTAAGTTTATTTTAAAACTGAACTTTGAGTGCCGAGCTCAAACCGGGCATCCGATTTGGATTCCGTCAGTTCTGACAAGTCACTTTCATCTCCCCGGTCGCGTTGGAATGATCGGCATGGCCGTCCGACTTGTATTTCTAATTTTAGACCCCCGGACCCTACCTGGTAGTTCATTTAAACTAAGTGTATTTTAAAACTGAACTTTTAGCGCCGAGATCAAACTGGGCATCCGATTTGGATTCCGTCAGTTCTGTCAAGTCACTTTCATCTCCCCGGTCGCGTTGGAATGATTGGCACGGCCGTCCGACCAGTATTTCAAATTTTAGACCCCCAAATTTTCTCAATTATTCTGAAGTAAATGAGTTTTAAAATTAATAATGAACATAATTGAGTAATTCCATCAAAATAAAAACTTGGCTAGAGACTCACCTGTGCGGGCTGTGCTGTGGTGGTTGTTGATTTCTGAGGGACCATTCCGCTCTGGGAGAGGAGGCCACTAATTGCCTGCAAGAATACTGACACTTGGCTAGAGATCTCTTGCTGGAAATGCTGCTGCTGCCGCTGCATATCAGAAATCTACGATCGGACCATGTCCATCATGTCGCTGGCAGAAGCGCTGGGGGCAACGGAAGGTATAGTGAAGGCACTGCCACTGGAAGAAGTATAGCTAGAACTCGCACACGCTGATGTCACCGCGCTTGCGTCTAGGCTCTCCCCAAAACCATATATTCGGCCTTTCTTCGGTACGCCAGCTGCTGCCACCCACTCCACCGGATCGAACTCCGGCTGCTGCGTGTCTCCCTCCCCGTACTTCTCTGTCACTGCTTTGCTATATGTTTCCTACAAATTGAATAAAATAACTAGTCAATTTCATATGAATTACATGCCGATTTAAATGAACGGTACAAGTTACATATGTAGATAAACTTACCGCTGCTGACTTAGCTGTGTCACTCACAAAATCATTAGTCCCCTTCTTTTTGTGTGTTCTGTCGAACACCTCGAGGAACGACGGAGGTCGATTAAGCTCCACAGCCTGTTATACAATTCATAGTAAAAAAAAGTCAAATATTGGGATAAATTGTAAGAAGATAAATTGGTATATTACTTACCAATTTTTGTTTATGAGCCGCATAAGAGATGGACCCACTCGTATGCAAATTTGAACCTGGTTTTGACGCCCTGTTTGCTTTGGCTTTTTCGGACTTTTCTATCCACTTGGGGTCGGCAAAATGGTCACAAGATATCTCCCAATCCTCCTGCCTCATCCATAGAGGGCGATGCGCCTTCCACAATTGTCGGTCTTCACTCCCCCCACTCAATTTTTTAGCGTGTGCTCGGGCCTCATGTATTTTCCTCTTGTAACTTGAGAGCATAGTAGACTCCCAGGCACGACGACATCTCGCCGCGTCATGTCCACATGTGAATTGAAAAGACCGCTGTAAATCAATTGCTTTTCACACTTAGTATAAAGTTGTAAATAGACTTTGGGAAATACTTGAATTAAATGACGTAATTACTTACTAAGAACATGTTGTACAATGAATCGCGGACGGACATCGGAAAATCTCTGAAAGTGGAAGCTGCCCCGGGCACATGTGCCAACATGAGTTCGGTGGAATGATGGACAGCGCCGTGGGGTTCAAATTTCATACTGCAATTGCAAATGTCAAAATATTCATATTACACAGTTGAGGGCTAATTAATGTAATATAACCTTATAGATTTACCCGGATACCCAACACGGGCGACGTCTATCATGGGTCGTGCCTCCCTCGTGACAACTGCCGACATCGTCAAGGGGCTGACTGGTGGGGGTGGGCCCTGTACAAGTGGGAGGTGGTGGGAGGGCACTGAGACCTGCAAGAATTTATTGTCATGTGGAGTGATACATATACTGCGAACATATAATTAAAATATACATACCTGCAGCGGGAGGTGGTGGGGTTGGCGTATGCACAAGATGTGGGAGGCCACTGAGACCTGCAAGAATTTATTGTCATGTGGAGTGATACATATAATGCGAACATATAATTAAAATATACATACCTGCAGCGGGAGGTGGTGGGGGTGGCGTATGCACAACAGGTGGGAGGCCACAGAGACCTGCAAGAATTTATTGTCATGTGGAGTGATACATATAATGCGAACATATAATTAAAATATACATACCTGCAGCGGGAGGTGGTGGGGGTGGCGTATGCACAACAGGTGGG
This sequence comes from Amorphophallus konjac, assembly GCA_022559845.1. NCBI lineage: Eukaryota > Viridiplantae > Streptophyta > Magnoliopsida > Alismatales > Araceae > Amorphophallus > Amorphophallus konjac. The sequence goes on along the minus strand of CM040123.1, from coordinate 82,409,993 downwards.
AGGCCACTGAGACCTGCAAGAATTTATTGTCATAAGTAGAACAAATATTGAAGAATTTAAATTAAAATATACATACATGATCCTCGAGTCTTTTTGCCACTGAGACCTGCAAGAATTTATTGTCATGTGGAGTGATACAAATATTGCGAACATATAATTAAAATATACATACCTGCAGCGGAATGTGGTGGGAGTGGCGTATGCACAACAGGTGAGAGGCCACTGAGACCTGCAAGAACTTATTTTCATAAGTAGAACAAATGTTCAAGAATTTAAATTAAAATATACATGCCTGTAGCGGGAGGTGATGGCGTATGTACAAGTGGTGGTGAGCCGACACTTGCACCTATAAATAAATTCTTTTAAGTTTGTAAATAAATAAAATATTTATATAGCTAACTTATTGATCAAATATACCTGTGTCTGAAGAAGATGGTAGCGAGGAGATAGTAGTGCCCCTCTCACTGCTAGATCTCCTCCCACCCCTACTACGACCTCCTCGCACCATTTCCTTATTAATAACAAAACAATTAATACATATTAATCCACAATTATATAAGGCTAGACAAATGTTATTTAAAATTATGCTTAAAAGTAAGAATCGTCTTACTAAATTATCAAAACATGCCTCCCTCATGTTGATATATCTAGCTCAACTTCATCATCTTCGTCATCCATAGTAGTCTCATGAGATTCAAAATCTTCATCTTCATCTGATTCTTCCTCCCCTCTAACATCAACATTTAGCTCCGTCGGATCGACTTCTTCCACGCCATCTCGTGTACGTAATGACAGTGGCTCATCAGATTCGTCCACATTAAACCTAGAGGAACCGACAACGCCAACTTCGTCTGATTGATAATATTCAGCACGAGCAACCTCTGAGACATCTCCACTCATAGTTAACTCATAAGTGGGAAAGAGTTTTGAGTTAACCCTGCAAACTGCCCACCAATCTCTATTCTTGGATGATGGATAGCTTGAATAGTACACTTGCTGGGCTTGTGCGGCTAAAATGAACGGTTCATAGGTCTTAAGTTTAAACCTATGCTTGACATTGACAATCCCATAATTTGTGTCATGTAGAACAGAATTAGGATCAAACCAATGACACTTAAATATATATACATGATTGTCTTGTCCCAAATACTGAAGTTCTAAGACTTCTTCAATAATACCATAGTAGTCCAATTCCATTTCATTGTATAAATTTCCCTTCACACATACGCCGCTGTTCATCGTAGACTTATTTCGCCCATAATTCCTTGTATGAAATTTGTATCCATTCACAATATATCCCGGATAGGCACGTGTCTGGTTCGAGGGGCCATAACTTATCTGTTGTACTCTTTGATCAGTAATGAGACCTTGTTCAACCTATATTCAAATTAGAGTAGTTAAAATAATAACAATTACCTCAACATACGTAAATACAAACATATATATTCAGAGTTCACACTAACTCGGTTTCTTAGCCATTTGGAAAAAAACTTGTCGCGTTCTTTTTCAATCTCCACATCCTGGATATTTGGACATTTTTCAGCTAATTCTGAATCAAATTGTCTGCAATATAAATGTAGCACCCCGTAAAAAAAATGATTAAAAAAATTGATAAAGCCAATGTATAGACTTTGTGAAGTCAATGTTGTATAGACTTTGAGGAAGCCAATGTATAGACTTTGAGGAAGCCAATGTATAGACTTTGTGAAGTCAATGTTGTATAGACTTTGAGGATGTATAGACTTATGGAGTTGCTGGAAATGTGAATTAATATCTTACTCAACATAAGGTTCAATCTCGAGGCAATTCAAAAGAATATATATCTCAGCGGCGTGCAACTCTCTATCTTCGAGCGTGCGAGTCAAGCAACGTCCGAACGCACGTCCAGGATGTTTAAATATGGAGAGCCGATCGGACGATTCATCCACTCCCCCATCATCATTACGTGGAGGTCGAGTACGACGAGTTTGAATCTCTGGCTCAAAGTACATAGAACAGAAGTTCAAAATTTCTTCAAGAATGTATGCCTCAGCAATCGAACCCTCCACCTGTGCCTTGTTGCGAACTTTCATTTTTAATTCATGCATGCACCTACAACAACAAGTCAGATGGCAACAAAATGTAGCGGCTATGGATGACTTATAAGTTAACAAAAATTGTCACATACCTCTCAAATGGATACATCCATCGAAATTGTACTGGACCTCCGACGATAGCCTCATATGGCAAATGAACTACCAGGTGCTCCATCGAATCAAAGAATGCCGGAGGAAATATCTTCTCTAGCTTGCAAATGGTTGTGACAACATCTTGTTCGATAGTTTGTACATCTCGAAGTCTGAGTTCAGATGCACATAAAATCTTGAAAAATTGACTCATCTCAGCTAGTGCTCCCCATATCTGCTTTGGCAACAAATCACGAAATGCAATGGGCAGTAGCCTCTCCATGAACACATGACAGTCGTGACTTTTCATACCATATATTTTCCCCTCATTAACATTCACACAACGGGCTATGTTGGATGCATATCCATCTGGGAATCTCAGTTGTTTCAACCACTGGCATACTTCCTTGATCTGTGTATCATGAAGCACATAAGTTGCTTTAGGCTGCACAGTTTTGCCATTGACACTTTGTAGTTCCAATTCTGGACGTCTACAAAGCATCTTTAAATCCATACGTGCTTTGGCGTTGTCCTTTGTTTTCCCTTTAACATTCATGATCGTATTGAACACATTATCAAAAAAATTCTTCTCGTTATGCATGACATCCAGATTGTGTCGTACAAGAAGAGTTGACCAATAAGGTAATTCCCAAAAAATGCTTTTCTTGACCCAGTTGTGATCCTTTCCAAAATTAGGGAGTTGCCGTGTGCTACCAGACAATTGAACTACATCTGGTAAATTGTGCACCCGTGACGCCATATGTAGACCCGACACCCGTTGCAAGTCAGTTTCATCCATTTCAACAGTATTTTTTTTAAACGAGTCTTTTTGCCTTCGAAAAGGATGGTCACTTGGTAGCAACCGCCGATGGCAATCAAACCAGCAGCTTTTCCCCCATGTTTCAATACAAATGATTTGGTATCTTCCATACAGTAAGGACATGCTAGCCTCCCATGTGTGCTCCAACCAGATAGCATTCCATATGCAGGGAAGTCACTTATTGTCCACATCAGTGCAGCCTTCATAATAAAATTTTTCTTCCTATATGCATCATAAGTAACAACTCCATCAGTCCATAAAACTTTGAGCTCATCAATCAACGGCCTGAGATATATGTCCAAATTTTTTCCGGGACTTTTTGGACCAGGAATTACTAGGGACAAAAACAGATTTTCTCGCTTCATGCACATGTGCGGCGGAAGGTTGTACGGTGTCATGAACACTGGCCAACAAGAATAAGCTGCCACTGAACCACCGAATGGATTAAAGCCATCTGTGCATAAACCCAATCGAACATTACGTGACTCCCTTGAAAAGGCAAGATGAGTATGACTAAAGTGAGTCCAAGCTTCACCATCGGCAGGATGACTGATTATATCATCGGCACGACGTACTCTTTCGGTGTGCCATGTCATATGCCGAGCCGTCTTTGAGGACATATACAGTCGCTGCAGCCTAGGCACAAGAGGGAAGTATCGCAACGCCTTGTAAGGTACATCTTTTGCCTTTGAATTGACCCCCCCCTTAGGTTTGAATCTGTCATGGCCACAAACTGAACATGATATCTTATCTGCATCATCTTTGTAATATAACATACAATGATTCGGACATGCATCTATTTTCACATATCCAAGTCCTAAGTCATTGACCATCTTTTTTGCACGGTAAAAAGTTTCTGGCAACTTCTCGTCTCGAGGTAACATACTCTTGATCAAGAGGAGGAGACGGTCAAAACAAGTCTCACTGATGTGAAATTCAGATTTCAAGTTCAACAACTGTGACACTGCAGACAATCGAGTGTGATTTTCACAACCATCCCACAGCGGCTCATCAGCATCCCTAAGTAGTTCATAAAATCTTCTGGCTATCTTATTCGGCACTTCATCGTGAATATTAAAACTAGGACCAGCAGCATCTACAACCATATCCACGTACCCACTTGTGCCTGCAATATTGTCGGGATCATACCTCCCGAATTGCTCACCATGACACGTCCAATTCGTATAACCATCCACGAACCCTTTCGTGTACAAATGATGTTGCACATCCCATGTTGAACACCACCTCAAGTTTCTACAACTTGAACAAGGGCAACGAATGTGACCGTCGCGATCTATTGCTGCATTTGGATTCCCCAATGCAAATTGAATGAAACTCTCAACCCCAAGCTTAAAGTCATCTGACACCACCCGGTCAACTATTCTACGATACATCCATGAACGATCTGTCGACATTTTGCCTGCACCCAATAAATGACAATACACATCCTAACTTTCAAATCATTACTCATAATATTACACCCGACCCTTTCCTCACATCGTTCATCATAGACCATTTGCAGTTGGAAGAGGAATATTGATTAGATTATCACTTTTTAACCCATCCATGAAGGTTTGATCGCACAATCACTTACTATATGTGCTGCACGATTTGCTAAAAATTTCGGCATCATCTCCCCACACTTCTCCGATATACCAAATATATTTATTGATTTTGAAATTTTCTTAAACACTTACAAGTAAGTGGTTAAGAAAACACTCAAAATCAATAATGGTATATCAGAGAAGAGTGAGGAGACGCAACCGAAATTCTCAACAAACCATACAAACATATATAGTAAATGACTGCCTAAGTGCGATCAAACATTCACAGACTGTCCAAACGGGACAATTCAAGACTTTGAGGTAGATATATACATTCTCATAAATAAATGAGAACATACATATCAATCCCAAAGTCTTGAACGGGAAGGCACATTGACACGGTTTTAACGCGCTCTCCTGAGGTGCGTGTAATGTTAGGTCGCACCCACGCACCTCAACTCACAGGGAATACCCCATGCATTTATATAACATAAAATTAAATAACAACGCAATTATCATTATGCACATATCAAATTAAATAATACCCAAATTACAAAAATTTTCAAATGAATAACATCGAAGTAAAACAATCTACATTTTTGAGCTAAATTAACATCAAATTTCTATTAAAATTAGATTTAAAATTATATTTACATGCAATTAAAATCCACAAAGTTTTAAATCACAAAACGAATTTTTTGGGTATTTACCTATTGCTATAGAGAATTCTGATTTCTTTGCATTTATCCACATCTTTGTATATATGTACTACTTAAGATATGTGGTCATTCCATTTCTCTATATCTTCTTATCATCATAAGACAAGGTTCAAATGGGATCACTTTCAACCTCAGTGGAGCATGTACGGCCTCAAGAATGGTAGGACGTCCTTTTTGCATGAGAATTGCTCCCATGCCAGTTCCACTAGCATCACACTCGACTACAAAAGTTTCTGAAAAATCAGGCAAGGCAAGAACTAGGGTAGTTGACATAGCCTCTTTAAGCTATAAGAAGGCTTGATGAGAAGATGGGCTCCAACTATAACTGTCCTTCTTAAGAAGACTGGCCAGAGGTGCAGCAATAAGACCATAGTTTTTAATAAATTTTCTGTAGTATCCTGTAAGCCCTAAGAATCCTCTCAAAGCCCTCACAGACCAGGGTACAGGCCAAGTACAAATGGCTTGTAGTTTAGACATGTCCATAGCAACCCCTTTTTCTAAAATAATGTGGCCAAGATACTCAATTTCTCTGACCCCAAACACACATTTAGACATTTTAGCATACAATTGGTTGTCTACTCATAGTGTCCCTCATGTGTTCTAAAGGCAGTTTTGTAAACATCATCAGGATGCATTCTAATTTGATGATAACCTGATCTCAAATCCAGCTTGGAAAAGTACTTGGACCCATGTAATTCATCCAACAAATCGTCTACTAAGGGTATGGAATATTTGTCTTTAACAGTGTTTTGATTCAGAGCTCGGTAGTCTACACACATTCTCCATGAGCCATCCCTTTTCTGAACTAATAACACTGGAGCAGAAAAAGGGCATGTGCTTGATTGCACATGAGAGAGGGAGAGTAGGTCCTTGACTTGATGCTCAATAATCGTCTTCTGTAGAGGTGAATGTCTATAAGAAGGTTGACAAACTGGCTTTGTTTCATCTAGTAGTTGAATCCGATGGTCATAAGGTCTGGATGGGGGTAAGCCATGAGGTTCAGAAAAAACTGCTGAATACTATTCTAGAATGCTGGAAATGTCTTGAGAATAAGAAGTCCCAGTAAACCCACAAGAAGTAGATGAAATATCCGAAGCTTCCAAGGAAAACAAGTGTAAAGAATAGATGCTTTGGGATTTAGGAAGGTCAGCAGATATTGTTTTAGCAGAAACAATACTTGTGGAAGGGTTAAGAAGCCCTTGTAATATGAAATCCAGACCATTCAAGGAAAACTTCATGGACATTTGAGAAACGTTTAGGGTTATATATCCAAGTAACTAGAGCCAAGTATTCCCCAAGATCACATCAACACTGCCAAGAGGAAGAATTAAAAAGTCTAAAGTAAATTACATGCCAAGCATCTTAAGGTTAACTCCAGGACACCAACCCTGTGAAGAGATTTGGAGACCTGCAGCTATTTTGACAGGGTGGGAATCAAAGTTTGTCACAGATAATCCCAACTTCTTTACAACATGGGGGTCCAAAAAATTATGGGTGCTCCCATTGTCAATCAAAACCAGGGCAGACATGGTACCCATTTTCCCTAATACTTTCAATGTGCCCGGTGATGCTAAGTGAGTAACATATTGAGCTGACAGAGAGGGTTGTATGACAGGAGAGAATTCAATGAAGGGTTCTGGATCCACACTGTCTAAAGGAGCAAAATCACTATCATCCGGAATAAGATACAGTAAAAAAAGTTTATGAGGTTGGCATGTGTGGCCTGGAAGCCATTTATCATCACAATTATAACATAGGCCTTTAGCCTTTCGTTCCTGCAACTATTGTGTAGATAACTTTTTAACTGGTGGGTTTACTCCTTTAGGGGAGAATGCTGGCTGAGAGTTTGGAGTAAAAGGTTTCAGTGTCTGCGGTGCTGAGAAGATAAAGTGTGGTGAAGCTCGGCGTCTGGCAGTAAACATTTGTTCTTGAATTCTTGCCAACTCCATAGCATGTGATAAGGAATGGGGCATGAAGGAGCGAACTTCACAGGCAAGATCCTCTCGTAAACCACTCAGAAAAACACCCAGCAAATGCTTCTCAGAAAGTCCAGTTATTCTATTGTACATGGTCTCAAATTGCCATTGATACGCAGCTACTGTACCCACTTGTCTGAGTTTACTCAGTTGCCCATGAGAATCCACAGAAGAAACTGCACCAAACTGTGACTCTAACCCAGCTAAAAAGTCATGCCAAGAAACAGATTCTTTAGAGCTAGAGAAATGCCAAAACCACTGTAAGGCCTCTCCATCCAAATAATAAGATGCTATAGTAACTCGTTGCGTATCCGGAACATTATTACAGTAAAAATAGCGATTAGCTTTGAATCGCCATTCAGCTGGGTCATAACTCCCATCAAATTTAGGGAACTCGTGCAACTTATGGCGAAAATAACCAGGAATATCAGCCACAGCAGACAGAGAATTTTGGGATTCAAATTTCTCGAAGTTGGACTCCAAAGATTGCATCCGATTAGACATGACTCCAGCTAATCCATCAACCACTAACTAACAACTAATCCATCAGCCACTAACTAATAAAATGCAACAGGGATATCTAATTTAACTAACCCCGCTCAGAACTGAGTTATAGCTTCCGAGCTGGTTCAACGGTCTGCGACTCGGCCTGTCGAGCCACTCGAGACATGACACCCCCCTCCCACAAAGCTCCCCCTCCTCCCACCCGCCCTCCTGCTCCCACTGAGCTCCCCCCCACTGGAACCCTCTCGGATGCCCCTCCCCCCTCCCACCGAGCTCCCCGTCCCACAGACCTCCCCCCCCCCTCCCACCCCCCTCCCACAGAGCTCCCCCCCCACTGGAACCCTCTCGGATGCCCCTCCCCCCTCCCACAGAGCTCCCCCCCACTGGAACCCTCTCGGATGCCCCTCCCCCCTCCCAATGAGCTCCCCCCCACTGGAACCCTCTCGGATGCCCCTCCCCCCTCCCAATGAGCTCCCCCCCACTGGAACCCTCTCGGATGCCCCTCCCCCCTCCCACGGAGCTCCCCGTCCCACCAAGCTCCACCCCCCTCCCACAGAGCTCCCCCCTCTCCTCTGTATGCTGAACAGTCGAGCAAGATCCTGCTTCAACTCATCATTGCCCGAAGACCGAGTGATATATATTGATCTACCAATCAAAAAGCTGCTATCATTAGTGGAGTCACTAGAATTAAATGCCACATCTGGAACCCCAAAAGATTGAGAAACAATTGATGTTGAGAATTCTGCTTGAGTTTCCTTGGAGCCACTGGAATTGGAAATAATGTTGTTTGAAGTGAGATTAGTCTGATAGTCTTTGCCAGAGCTTATATTTTTTGCTAGTAAAGGATCACTAGGCATTGGTATCCCAAGAGGGTTATCAATGTCAACTCCAAAAAGGACATTGTTTCTCGGATCAGAAGTTGGAACTTCACTTTCCTGCATACCATCTGAACTAAAAATTAATGATTGTTGATTGAATGAAGGTTCTTTGATGGTGTTCTTGTAAACTCTGGCTATTTATTGCGTTTAGCATGTCACATGCCCGGGAAAGGAAAAATGCAGCTATCATCAAGTTCTGTCCGGGGCAAGACTAGGAACATGTGTAGCATTTCACACAAGCGATTTATTTTTTTAAAAAAAAATAACCTGTGTATCGTTAAACTAAACCCATGGTTGTTCAGTCCAAATCAGTCTCCGTGGGTCCGACAAGTCTCCCCAGTCTAATTCAGTCCAAATTAATCAGGAAGAAGCTACCCAGGGAGATCCCAAGTGATGTGAAATTGTTCACAGTGGCCAATTTGGGCAGGGAGTGAGACGGTCACTTAGGCCACGGGTCCAAATTATCTATGACTCCGTTAGGTGGAGTTTGGCTGGATTTGTGGGGATGAGTTTTAAAATTCTACTCATTAAAATATCTAACATCTCTATCATTTTAATCAAATGTAGTATTAAGATCTTGACTTATGCGCCCTGATAGATTTTTGGAGGAGAATAAGACATGTTCAAACTGAGTCTATTTTCGAAATTTGCGATATCTCACTCCAACAAGTTTTTAGATAGATTCTACAAATTAAAATACATCCACCTAATGTTCAAACTAGATTTTACAAGAACAGCATCATAATGCGAGGGGGAGAGGGGCCACGGACAGGGGAAGAGAGGGCAGTGGAGGGGGTGGGGGAGGGCGGCCAGAGGGAGTGAGGGAGCGCGAGAGGGGAGAGGGAGAGGGAGTGAGGGAGCCGGACATGGGAGAGAGGGCAGTGGAGGGGGTGGGGGAGGGCGGCCAGAGGGAGTGAGGGAGCGCGAGAGGGGAGAGGGAGAGGGAGTGAGGGAGCCGGACAGGGGAGAGGGAGAGGGATTGAGGGAGGGGAACATGATCGGGAGAGAAAGAGGGAGAGGGAGGCCACTTACCGGCCGGCGGCGACGGCGACCGTGGGAAGAGGATGATGGCGGCGACGGCGACCACGACCACGACCATGAGAGGGAGGGAGGTTGGTGAATGGCGGCGACGGCGAGGACGGCGAGGACGGCGGGGTCTCCGGTGACAGCGAGGATGGCGGGGCCTCCGGCTACGGCGAGGACGGCGGCTCCGGCGGCGAAGACGGCTCCTGCGGCGACGACCGCAAGCAGAGGGCAGAGGAAGGAGAGAGTGAGAGGGAGAGTGGGGGGGTGGAAATGGGGCCGGGTGGAAGAGGCGGGAAAGGCGGAATTTTCCGACGGAAATACGAACGGAACTCAATGCCGTCTGAAATTTCAGACGGATTATTTCCGTCGGAATATCCGTCCCAAATTTGCGACGTATATAAAGACGGAATATATTCCGTCTATAATTATAGACGGATCTTCAGAGGGAGTCTGGTGTGTCCTTAATAACAACGGAATTTGTGACGGAAACTAATCCGTCACAAATACAGACGGATTTTAAGACAGAAAACTTTCCGTCTGAAACATCCGTCTGAAATCCCGCTTTTTTTGGTAGTGTATACAAGCGAGGTAAGTCTAGTTTATCGGTCTCCTTGCAAGGATCTTACTCGAGCACGGAGTTCACATGGTCCGGAACGGGCCCTCGCCACGCCGTAGCATAAATTTCATGGCATTTATTATTATTATTCATCTTAATTTCACTCAGAGTAAGGAAAGAAATAAACGAAAAAGTCGAAGGGTGCTGGGTGAATTTCAGCAGCATCTCCCCTTATCCGGAGAACTGTGGGGCAAGAAATAGAGACTCGCCCACGGAAGAATCCGAGACGGTCTCGTCAACTACTGAGTAGGCTGAAAGCGGCAGCCCCATGACCCAGATTGGGGTAGAAACCCCGAGGACTAGCTTGCGAGGGGCTCCGATGACCCACAGGCTGCCACAATCTCCATTGAGAAATGTGGACTTAACTATTTCCGAATTGTGCGGCCATTGATATTCACTTTTGAAAGGGGGTACTCCAGGGCCCATTCTATGAAGAAGCAAGCCCTCGGGGTCCGAGAGTGATCATGAATCCCGAACAGAATTAAATTGAAATATCACGAAGTTGTTGGAATGGAGGATGTACCCCCCCCCCCCCCAGTGACGGGTCCGCATTTATGAAAACTGTTGACAATATCGGAGAAATCGTGTTTTTACCCCAGATATAGGAGATCATTGATCATGCTGATGGGGCTAGTAAATCCGTGTCCCCATCGAGGATGAGAGAGCATGAGGCCCAATGAATTGACAGGACAACTGTTTACCTAGATGTATTGACGAGACAGAAATAGAATTGGGGTAAGAATATTCCAAACATTCAGACTGAACAGTAGGGGGAACACGTGTTGTGAGGAATGGGTCATTAGTTTTGCACAGGGAAGGTTGTATGTGCGGATGCAGGAAATTCCAGGAGATAATATTCTCTTAGGCAATTAAATAAGCATGATAGTGTAATGTGTGCTATGAGCCAATAGGGCCAAGGTGAATGGCATGAGATGAACAACAACATTTAACAGGGGAATTAGATGAAATGAAAACTCCATTGGGTATGGGAATATGCCATAGTCCCCATAACTCATGATTGTGGGTGAGGGGGTGGATGGCCGGCTCCACATCGAATGCAGAAACATCATGTATATCAATTACACACAAAAATTATATATATATTAATTGCACAGAGAGCACGGACAATGAATGCATAGAAGAACCCACACAATCTAGACCCAGAAATTATCGCGGGGAGGGGTGAACGGATTTAATGTTGCCCCTGGGGGCGTGAAAGGGCTTACCCGTCGTCGCAGGGTGCGACTGAGCAAGAGAATATTCAAAGCAAATTGAGAATCCCAAAATCCACGGAATGTAAGTGAAATAGGACTGCAACCATCAGTGTGAAAGGAAGGGAATCACATCTATATCCCCCCCCCCCCAAAAAAAAAGATCCCCTCATAGCAAGAGGGTTCGGTTCCGATGATCTTGGGAACAAAAATGTAGGGGGACAGAGAGAGATAGAAGAACGCATAAGATAGGGGGAGACAAGCAAGCAATCATCAAACATATTCATTCATTAGAGATGTTTGAAATATTCATTACAGCCAGCAAAATGGGGAGGTGTGTGTCACCCCGAGGGGCTTTTATAGTCTCGCAATATTCAGAACATGCAAAAGAAAAAGGATGAGCAGAGACTTCACTACTGTGAGAAATAGTAGGAAAACTGGGGAAGTCAGGCTCAAGACTTCATCACCCTATGCATATTCAGAAGAGAGGGGCTACAGAAGACGTGGGGGGAATCATCAGCCCCTAGAGCACTGTTCACGGTGAGGACCCATCTATGAACACGGAAATAGAGTATCAAAAAAAAATAATGACGATGATGCAGCAGCAAAAACCAATCTTCCTTTGATCGAGCTCTAGAGATCTCAGGAAGGAATCTGGGGCTCGAAGACGGCAGTTGGGAGCCTCTCAGACCCTCAGGGAGCTCTCTTCTTTTTCCAGGATTTTTCTGTTGATCTTCCCTTCTTCTTTGGAGGCCGGAAATGGCCTTTTTATAGGCAAATGGGGGCGCATGTGATCCAACAGAGAGAGGGGCATGGCGCTGGATCACCGTCCCTCCCCATCTCTCCCCCGCCGATTCGCTGAGCGCAAAGGGGGCCGCCGACTCATCTTGGCTGTTCAAGGGGTATTTTGGTAAATTCTGATATTTTCATCGCTCCGTTGGCTCCAGACTGGTCCAGACAGATGCTTGATGCCCGAGACTACTCCAAGCTTGATGAAATGTCTCTTTGGTGCCGATCTCAAGGTCTTCGAGCTTCGGCGCGTAGTTTCGAGTGATTTTCAATGCGTACCGTACCCGTGTCAGATTGCTCAGGTTTTATCGTGATTTGGCCTTCGACACTGTCATTCATGGCGCCAAGCACCTTCATCAAGTGGGCAACCACCTAAAGTATTTTCGCCCTTATTGGGCAGTCTTTCGGCCTCTTACGGACCTCTCCGGTGTAATCCGTACCCCGATTGGGTCATCGAGTTCTTCTACCGATATCGCCTTCGGGACCCAATTTTGTGAGACTAGGGAGGTGTTCTTATCAGGTGGTGGACCACCAGGGGTACTTTCGTCCTGCTTGGACATTATCTCGAGCTACTATGGTGCGTCCGCAAGGTGTCGAATCACTACTCCTTCAATTTCGGCTTGCTGCGGGGGCAACACCATTCATCTTCGGTAGGTTTCTTGACTTGACTTCTTTTACTCTCGATAGGGCGGGCCTGACACACGCCCATGGAGGACTGAGTATCATCCTTCCAAGACTTCATCACCACACTAGTTCACTTCCAGGGGCTTCGGGGCTTATAGCGTGTCACAGCCACTGTCGCATGCACTTGTTATTGTAACCTGTGACTTTGGTAGGGCTTCGAATATTCCTGGTCGTAACTTTTCAAGTGCCAACAACTTAATGAAAACACTATGGGTATGGAAGTAGAGCAACTGTCTAGCTATCCCACTGCAAATCTTGAATATCAACTTCCTGGATTTAACCACATTAAAAATTTATATGATCCACCCATGATTCCCCAATCCACAAATCATCTCACTCTTGACTTAGATAATGGGGGGATTTTGGAGGAGTCATACTAGGAGAACAAATTAGGGAGAGGTGTTAGCAGTCTTGGCATCAATCTAGAGGAGTAGCCCGAAGAGCCCAAGCCCAATTCCATTTGTGAGGAGGGTAGATGAATTTGATGATCTTAAGTTGGGGGGAGAAAAAGAGGAAATGGATTCTTTAATTAATGATCAAATCCAATTAGTTTCCCTTCTCACATATGATACATCCTTATTCCAAGTAAAGGATGTAAAGAATATGAGGGTGGAGAGTGAACTGAGTGAATACATAAATCATTCTTCTTGGGTAAGGGAGGAGTCGGACATTCCGCTTGACATTCACTCTAGCTGGACATCTCTTGATTTAGGGGAGGATGTAAATCTCTTACCCATACCTGACCTTGGTGAGTCTACAGTCCTCTCGGACATTCTAGCTGATTGGTTAGTTCCATCTAAACCATGTGAGCATCCATGCATTGAGGGACAAGTTTATTTCATTCCTGATCATTCTTATTTACTTGACACTAGTCATTTGATGGAATCCCCACAACCCCTCACCCTCTTACCCATTCTCAGCTCAATTATATGAAAGTAAATCCTAAAATTGAGGTTGAAAAAGAATATTTAGGAGATAACAAGGTCCGCATTTATGTCTTTAATACATACAAAGACCTTAAGTGTGAAGAGGAATATTTTATAGTTGACAGCATGATAATTCCTCAACCATTTTCTAACCAAGGGGGGCTGTCTAGATTGCTACACCCACCTTGGCATACTTTTGGCCCACATGCGTCAAGGCATCATCTTTTCCTCCAATGGTACAAGGGCTAGAACTTAAAGGTGGATAAGATCATATGATGGCTCATTATGCATTCAACTTAGTGGTTATTAAGCCACATTTCGTTTGCCTGAATACGTTAAACTTAGCGCTTCTTGGGAGACAACCCAAAGTTTTTAAGAATTTTTGTAATAATAAAAGACTTCTTGGGAGGCAACCTAAAATTTTAATTATTTTATTATGATTTTCTTATGATAGGTAAGTTTGAATAAATGACAAGTTGGGGGAGAGATGATTGAACGTGCCCTCACCAATACTCCATGCGTCAAATACGGATGCCCGTCAAGGTTCACTTCTATACGCCCCAGGTTGTACCTTTTCTTCACAAAATTTCATGTCTACATTCTTATATTGTTACACATTACTCATTCCATTAAGGACAATGTCATTTAAGTTGGGGAGAGTCAAGTTATGTTGTATTTCATACAACCTGTTTTCATGTTATTTCTATATTTTTAAAAAAAAATCTTGCAAATACCTGCTAAAAAACTCTCGACTCTGTTTTAATGATTCATGCTCTTATAAAAGAAAATCTGGAATGGAAAAGAATAAGGAGAAGGATGATGGAATATTTTTAATATCTAGTCATGAAACTGACTTAGAATCTCCTAAAAGTCCTTTAGCACTGGAAAACAAAATACGCTGACACACTAATGAAGTAAGCAGGACAAGTCTTTTCTTATTTGATGTGGTGTCTGAGACTCTACATATCCTAGTTGAAGAAATATTTTTGGAAAAAAATACCTGCCAAATAAAGTGTGACAATCACACAAAAAAATATAAAAAGAAAAAAATCATGAAAAGTGTCCCTGGTCTTAGTAACTAGGCTTGTTGTACATAAGATAAGTGTTGAGATTCATGTTAAACGATGAGAGGATGTGCAGCACCATATGTTTGAAAAAAAATAAGAAATAGAGGGAGAAAAGAAAAAAATAAGAAGGAAATAAAATAAGGCAGAGTGAAAGCTATCATGTTCAAAGTTCCTATCTAGGATATGTGCATAATTGAAAGACACCTATCCAAAATGACAATATAAGGGATGCAATTGTCTGACTATGAATTAAGATCCCACGAGTACAAGTGTTGTTGAACTTTAGGTGTATTTTAAGAAAGTTATAAACATAAATTTCTAATTTTAAAGCTAATGTGCTTCAATGTTCTCAAAGTCTTGATCATTGGTTAATTCAATGAAAGATGATCTTGAAATGAGACATTAAAATTCTGAACTCTCTATTGATCCTTAATTTTTAATTGTTTCCATTGCTAAGGGACTAGCAATGAGTAAGTTGGGGGTGATAAATACTCATTTTTATATGTTTATTAATATCACATAAATTATTTTATGAGCTTTAACAAAATTAATTATGTAATTTTTATCATTAAATCTTAATCTTACATGAAATTAAAAATTTTATAAAATTAATTAAAATTTGAAATATAAATTAATAAGTGACACATAAGAAGTGAGACTTGAGAAGTATTGCATGATTATAGAACATTTAAATATATTTGTTAAATTTATTTTCACACGAGGGACTGCAACATATTTTTTACATTTTTTCAAACTTTGTATGCAGTGCCTCAAGAAGAAGAACAGTAGCTTTGTGCGTGATCGACGACTACCGAAGTGGGAAAAGAAGAAGGTGACGATGGTGTCTGCCATCTGCTAACTCGGAGCAGTTGCCGGTGGAGAAGTAGCACGCCGACATTCTCAGGTGGTGGAAGGCCATGAGGACTACGATGGCCATTTGCTCGTCAAGGAGGAACAAGGACACCGGAGAGTGGCTAGACTTCGGTGATCACGCAGGCCGTCGGCGTTGTTCGTGGCCCTGGCACCTCAATGAGGTGTGAATGGTGGGAGGCACGAAAGGTGGATGTTGTGCGTGTGAGGGAGGAGAAGAAGGAAGAGAAGAGGACGGCGATTGGCTGCGCAAAGAAGAAGAAGAAGAAGAGAAGAAGAAAAAATAAAAAATAGGGGATCGGTGACCGGTGGCTGGGGGGATCTGGTGGCTGACCGTAAGAGAAGAAAAAGAAGAGAAGAAGCGGAGTCGTCCAGCGGCGAGTGTGTGCAGGCCGACCGGAAGAGAAGAAGAAGAAGAAGAGAAGGAGGAGGAAGACAACGGCACGTGGCCGCTCTCTCACACGACGGCAACAGGTGACGCGCAGGCCGGCCGAGAGGAGAAGGAAAGAAGCACCAGGGCATGGTGAGAGGCCTGCCTACATGGTGGGCCGAGTTTTTGTTGTAGTAGCATGCATGACGACGGCAGTAGGTGGCTGGCGGGTCAAGGAAGGTGGTTGCGTCACGTGGGTGCCGTGAAGGAGGGGAGAAGAAAGAAAGAGAAAGAAGAAGCGAGCTATGACATGTTGTGGCTGGGTTGCTTGGTTGTTGCCATCTTCGTGTGGGAACATGGCTGGGGGCATGGGCCATGGGTTTACATGAAAGAGAGACGCAGGAACAAGACGGTGTGGTAGGTGGAAGCAGGGTGTGAACGGTCAGGCATTGTGGTGAGGTTGGCACCATTTTGCTCGCAACCCCATGGCAGCACGCATGAGGGCGTCAAAGATAGCCAGTGAGCATGTAGAGGTTAGGTGAGAAGAAAAGAAAATGAAGGAGGGGGCGTGGTTTTGCCCTATAAAAAGGGCTTGAGAGGAGTTGTTCGGGGTCTCTTCTCCCCCCTGAAAATTGCTATCCCCGTAGTTAGGTTTAGTTTTAGTTTTAGACTGCTTCTCCCCCTCACTTCTGTAGTTAATTTTAGAGTTCCCCGTAGTTAGCTCTCTCCCTCTCCCTTGTAGTTCCCCTCCGTAAGAGATAGTTTAGGTTTCTCCTTCCCCCTCTCTTGTTAGAGTTCTACCCTAGACTTATTGCATTTCCATTTTGTTATGTTTGTTGTAATTTTTATGCACTTTTAAGTTTGCTTTAATTTAAGTTTAATTCTAATCTTGTTGTTATTTAATTTTCATTTTATTCTAGCACAATCTCTCTCTCATCTCTCTCTAGAATTCTTTATCCCTCACCCTCTAAATTTCTTTCAAAGTCGGTTCAAGAAGGGTGATCTTCACAACTCCGACCGAGTGCACGTAGTCATCCCCGATAACTCGTGATTCAAAGGCTCGAGGAGACGATGCCATCACCCTCATCACCACGACCGCAACATCCATTCCCTACTTCGTCTATTTATGTTATTTAACATTTAATTTCATTATATTAAAATTTTCTCTCTCTATATCTCCATATTTCTCTCTCTTAACCCTCCAATTTCATTAGATAAATTTATTTCATATCCTTTTAAATTCTGAAAATCAAAAGAAATCAACATCTGTTTTTGTTCTAAAAAAACCTCAAAGTTTTCAATTTTAAAACTCAACCTGTATGTGGATTCGACCTATGCTCCCTATTACACTACATGTTTTTATTTTATTACGAGTTCAATATATTTAAGATTGATTGTCGTGTGTGTTTTTAGCAACGAACATTCCGATACATCACTTATCCCCTGGCTGTCCAACTAAGGCCCTTCTTATAAGGTCTCCCTCCTCGAGCACATTCTACAGCTTCATCTTCTGACTTACTGGAGTTATGATTATCTTGGATCGTGGTATCGCGGGTCACCCTGATCTTGCACCTTCTAGGAGGTGTGGAGTGTGGAACACCGCTCGACACACACTAACCTCTGGGATAATATCTGCCATTGTTGTGATAATGGCTTCCTGACTGTGTGCTACATGATTTGGGAGACAATCACATGCACAAGATGCAGGCCTGGATCATGGGCCATTCATTATTGGGCCTTGATGGGCCGAAGCGGAGTTCTTCCCTCCTCACATATAATGTGGAGTCCAAACAATAATGGACATAGAACGTGAGGGTGAGATTACTTCTTTTGCGAGCAGAATTCTTCAAACCATTTACAACTGCTTATCATATTTTAGCAACTTTGAAGATAGAGATATCTCGGACAACATGCACCTTGGTGGAGGCATGGATTATGTGCAGCAACATGAGGTATTTGGCAGACTTTATACATGTGCATGGATGACCACAGCAATGTTGAAATTTTGGCAACCTTAGAAATTTCCTGATACGACAAGGCTGTGATATGCAGCCGACCAAGTGGAACCTTAAGGAAACAAGCTAATAGGCCAGGGGGAGCCAAAAATCGGAGAGCGGGATCCACTGTCGGGATGGTAGGGCTACTGCTTTGGCGTTGGTAGAGAGGAATGGGCTTAGTAGTCTTTAATCAAATTAAATTAATGAGGGATCTAGGGGGGAGGACAGAGAGAAGCAAGGAATCGAATGGGAAGCAAACCTCTCCTAGAGAGGATAGTGTTGCTTAAAGGAAAAAAAATGTGGGAGGAGGTGATGAGCCTGCAGTAGATGAAGGAAAGGGCGCAATGGTGGACAGGCTGATGGCTGGTGGAGGGGAGGATAACACAGTTTTGGGGGTTCTTAACTGGGATAGTGGTAAGGGGGGAAGGGGCCACAATGGAGAGCTATTAGGGTAGAGGATGGGTTGCCAGGTTCAACTAGAATGGCACAGGGGCAGAGGTTTTTTGGGATGGTATGGTTCCTATTTAGGGGAGAAACCAAGAGGGAGAACAAACAAAGTTGGAGTCATTCGCACAAAACAAAGGGGTGATCAGATGACATGAGGGAGAGGGGTGTGTATCTGTGACACCCCTTCCCAGTAATACTTTATTAGTACGGGGACGACACATCATACACAGACACGCTGTGAGTTGGACTTATTGTAAGGCACTAAAAGCCCAAACCATCATTGCTCCTAATAAAAAAACCAACTATACCATTCTCATCAAATAAAAAATATAACAAGATCTGACATCATTTAGGATAATGTACATTATTTATACTCAAAATATATTTTTGTCCAAAAGATAATTATCTCATACACAGTGCAATGTGTTTTCCCGGAATATTTTTATACATATGTCATTTAAAAGAAACTTAAACATGTGAGAACAAACTATATACAAATGCTTAAATTTCCTTCCTATGACCTTCTCGTTGGAATCCCAAAATTACCCTCTTACCGATTTCCTGAAAAAGAGTTGAATTAAGTATGTGAGTTTTAAGACTCAATAGATATTAAAATCGATAACATACATATCATATAATAACTTTTACAAATCAGTTAATAATACTGAGTTAACCATCATTTTAATAGTCTTAAACACAAAATGTAAATTCAAGGAATATTTAACTAAATGGAATAGATTTCATATTTACTCAATTTAATTTGTTGGATAAAATAAACCTTACAAACTAACTTACATATGGCTTTCAGAATATGGCTGGTAAAGTATATCAAACAAATTTATTCCAATGATCTCGATAGATCAATCATATAGAAACAAGTCTTTTAGATTATATCAAAAATTCATATATTAAATCAGAACTTCACTTTAGTTCACATATGATAATAGAATCATATATAACATAATTTCTTATAACATATTGGACATACATCCTGTCACTATTTAAGGAGTAATAACATAATTGATGCACCCATACGTAGGCAAATTTAGACAAATGTCGTAGAGCTGGGGGCCTATCAGCCTTGATCAACTACACAAACCCGGGAGTAAATATCCCATCATCCCTTAGATCATCATTTATTCTTGGTTTTACATTTTAACAGAAGTCTGTTTATCCTCGGACACAGGCCTAATCCTACAATGGATGCCAATTGTAGACGCCTAATTTCGGACATCCCGCGGATCCCCAATGGACCTTCGTGTGAATGACGCTTAGTTGTGGTACTTGTTTTACCGATATTTTGAGTTTTAAAGCCCAGCCCGTAGCCTTAAAGCTATTGGGCCTCGTCCACTTAAGGGGCCCAAGGAGCATGGTCTGGGCGGCCAAAGACTTGGCCGCCCCCAGTCCTGGGCGGCCAGGGCGATGGACGCCCTCCCCTGCTGGGTGGCCATCTGCTTGGCTGCCTTCCCCTTCAAGGAGGCCAAAGACTTGGCCACCCTCCTCTGTTTACTCGGTCAAAGAACGTGGCCCAGCTCGTGGGCACGTTCTTCCCCCCGTTCTACACGATCTTTTCCCACGATTTGAAACTCCGGGCTCAATGGACAAAATGGTCGCTCTCCAATGTGAAGGAGAGGGGAGGCCATTCCGGAGGGAATCGAGGTGGAAGGGATTGAGGAGGATCGGAACAGCTTGGGTATCGGAGAAGAGCCGCACCGGTTGTCTTCCTCCTACTTCCCTTGCTTTGGTTTGAACTCCTTACCTTCTACTTCCTACTTGCATCACGGCTTCCAGGTAAGTACGCTGCATGCAGTGTAACCCCTTAGCTCCTACACTTAGAGGTTTCTTCCCAAAACAAACGGGAAGGTGGGTGGTCAAAAGCCTCGGCCATCCCTCCTTCCCACCACCCCCAGGTAACCTTGTCAGCATCATTCCCGTTCTGTTCGTTCTATTAGAGTAGATACTACACATTTCGTTTACTAATGGCTTTCTTTTTCTTCTTTCTTTGAGCTATGTTGCAGGACTTCAGCAAAAGGGACATAGCAGGGCTCCTTGCCCTTGGCCGGCCGAGGACGAGGAAGAGGGAACCCATCATCTCCCCACGATCATCACCCTTGTGAGGTTCAGGTAAACACCTCTGGGGATCATGATGTTCTAACGCTTCTTTTTGTTTTTCTGTAGGTACTCAGGAGACATCCTCCATCCGCCCATCAACCGACCAATCAACACACATTACCCGCATTCCCACACTCCGGGCACCTACAAGTGAAGTGGCGATCACGGTGGGACCCTCTAGTGCCTACTGTAAGTTCCTAATGCTTGAAGTCAAAGATTATTTGATCCATGCATTTACATTAGTCTAATTTCCATAGCTCTGTTTTACATCTTCTGAAAGTCGGACAGAAGGAGGCCAAACTCCTGGCCGCCTAGGCCCCTGGGCAACCAACCGAGTGGCCGCCTAGGCCGTCTACTGGGCGACCAGAACTCTCACCGCCCTGGGCCCTAGGCGACATTCGACCTGGCCGCCCCCTTCCTTGTTAGGAGGCCATCACTCTGGCCACCTTCCCCTCTGGGCGACACTCGACCTGGTCGCCCAGGTTTGTGGACGGCCATCACTTTGGCCGCCCTCTGTCTTCTTCCTGTGTTTCCCGTAATAGTGTTCTTTCTTTGCTAGTTTGCTTGTGTATTGTGTGATTAGTCTCTACAGGTTAAGTAACATGGTTGCGTTTAGGAAGAGCCGGCATCACCCTTGTTAGGAAACCCTCCCCTTGGAATTGAACCCTTCACCTGAGGATTCCCACTCGGGTGCAATTGGTTCGGTCCATTCGGGAACCTCCATGAGTCCTCGCGAACCATGGATTCCCACGCAGTCGCCAGGCAGGTTGTACCATCAGAAGTCCCCGTAGATCACCTTGGGTTTTGAATGAGAGGTTTCTGCTAGGCTCCCGGAGCTCATCCCACACCCTTAGTTCCCTTCTCTCCTCGAGTGAACAAAAGAAAAGATTAAAAAAGTTAAAAAGAAGAAAAGAAAAAAAAATTAGGACATTGATTGTGGTCACCACTTTGTTGTGTTTGGGAATATTTCCCCCCCTAAACCTTTCATTTTCTTTATTCTAAACCAATTAATAATTTGTTTAGGATGGAGAGAGTTTTCACAAATCCAGGTTATGAGGAGGAATTTCCTCCCCAATTTGTGTCTGGAATCAGGGGCAATCCTCTATTTCAAATGGAGGACGATCATCTGGATGCCTTCATAGGCATGTTTTCGGCCACCCCAAATGAGGCCGTCCGCGCCGATTCGGCTTCTTCCCCAAGTGACCATGATCATGGTAGCCCAAGGGCTCCTACACTCTCTCCATGCGAGGATCAAGAGTTGATTAGCATTCTATCCCGTTATTCTCCCGCGGACTTAGCCACGATGGCTTCCCGTGGGAAGGATCCGGCCGTCCCACATATGTCTCCACATCTCACACCTCCGCCTGCTCAAACTCTCTTCCAAGGGTCCATGAGCCGACCCACTCCCGAAAGTCCAATCCAATTCAGCTATCCAACAGCCCCACAAAGGGTTCCCTCACCTCCAATTCTGCCTACCATGGGTGTCCCGATGAAAGGGATGGACCCATCTCTCCAACAGGAGATTCAAAACTACATTCGGCAGGCGGTGGCTGAGAGTATGCCAAACTCACATCCCTACTCGCTAGCCCAGTATTGCAAGCTCCTTAATGCTTACTTTCCACCCGGATTCAAGGCTCCTAAGTATAGGAGATATGATGGCACCACTTACCCTCATCATCACCTTTCGGGCTTCCTCATGGATTCCCATCAATGGCTCTATGATCGGGTTCTATTGGTCCATCTATTTCAAAAATCCCTTGAGGGCGAGGCTCTACGTTGGTTTGCTTCCTTGCTCAACTTTGACATAGTCTCTGAGCGATTTCTCGCTCACTTTGGTCGCATGTCTTCTATTTCCCCCACATTGTTTGACCTAGTCATGGAGAAAATGAAGCCCGACGAGGACTTCATTAACTTTACAAATCGTTGGAGGATCATGGCTTCTAGGATGGAGGTTCCCATCTTCGAGTCTCAGGCTGTCACCATGCTGGGGAATAATGCCACTCCTCAACTTAGGGCCATTCTAATGCTCAGTGAGCTCCATACCTTTCTTCAACTCTACAATCGAGCTCGGATAGTTCAAGCCCAGGTAAGGGATTCTACGTTGCCTCCCTTTTTTGAGCCTCAAACAAAGAGTCAGAAAATCCCAACTGTCCCCACCACCGAGGGCGTCACAATAAATGGGCAGGTCAATGCGGTTGGCCAGCCCTTCAAGCCTAATAATCGCCAGGTCTCCCATCCCACTCAGGCTATGGCTAAACAGGGACAAGGTAATTCCAAGCCTTATGCCAATGTCCCTCCACCTCAAAGCTATGGCCCCGCTAGGCCAAAAACGGCTTCTTATCCTCCATTGCCTGAAACTTTAGGTGACATCTTCTTTGCCCTTATGTCCTCAGAATCTATTCAGCTGCCCCCTCAACGAGATCAGGTCCATCCCAATGCCGACACCTCCCGATATTGCGCATATCACCGGACTCCCGGCCAAGATATCTTCAACTACTTTCAATTATGGGATTGGGTATATGATATGAACGACGAGGGGAGAATCAATTGGGCGGATGTAAAGCAAGCGATCGCCAACCTCAAGAAGCCCAACCGAGACCTCAGTATAGTGCATAACCCACTGCCAACCCATCAGTCAGCCAAAGATCCCTCGGGCTTGAGGCAAAATGAGCAGGTGAACACCGTCATTGGAATGGAACCACGGGTGCTCAAAAGAACCCAGATGTGGGATGTTGAAGGATTCCTGGGTTGGTACGGGAAGATAGAAGTGGAAGCTAATGAACCATGGGTGGATATCAACATGTTCACCCAGTCCCAAAATCTGTTCTCACCACCATCCAGCTAGTCTCCAAGTGCCACCCAAAAGCAACTCACCTTGATCAACCCTCCTCAAATGTCATGCCAAGAACCCGATGTCTTTCCGAAAGCTCAATCAGTACAGGAGCGCCCCTTGGTCCTCCTTAAGCCACCTCAACCAAAAACAGTCCCTTCTCCTTCTCCGGTTGACTCTGGAGACAATTCAGCCTCTTGTGGACGCACTAAAATTCGCTTATTCAAGTAGTTCATCTATTAAGTGCGTGGGCATGCCAGTCACCGGAGTGATAATTTATTCGGGCATCGAAGATCCCATGGTGTGCTCGATCTGACTCGGTCAGACGATTGTGTGGTTCGTGTTGGGACCAAAACCCGCCATGCCATAAAGGTCACGATGTCATTTACATCCCCCATACGAGGGAACACCCTAGATTAATCACCGGGATTCATGGCCTCATGGCCAAGAAATTAATTTTATGAAAGGTCTATTACGAGGTATTGAAATCCTCACGCGAGGGTGAGAAGAAAACCATTCGCGGTCATGTCGGTCGTGTACTGACCATTTAATGTTCGGACGAATGTCCGGCTCGAGAAAATCACGGTTGTCGCGGGAAAACCGGAACACATGTATGCCGAGGTATGGCAAATTTATTGTTCGGAAGAGCGGAAAACGTTTGGCTGAGCCTCAGTTGGAGCGGTCAAAAACCAGTAAATCTATTAGCCCGGTGCAAGAGCCAGCTGCGACCATACTGCGGTGGGCCCCTGCGGTCAAGACAAGACTTGCATGAGCATCATTAATATTTCCGGTGCCAAGGGGCAACGAGGGAATATCCCTTGAATCGGATGAAAAGCCCTGTGTCTAGGGAAGCAGAAGTTCGAAACGTGTCGGTCATTTGGGAGACCGTTTAATATTCGGATGGGTGTCCGGCTTGAGAATATCATAATCGTCGCAGGAGGACCTGGAACATATGTATGCCGTGATACGGCAAATACATTATTCCGAGACACTGAAAACATTCGGTTAAATCTCGATTAGTGTAGTAGGAAACTAGTGAATTTATTGGCCCGGTGCAAGATCGAGTCGGGACCATACCGGGGGCTCCACCCGCGGTCCAAACGGGGCTTGCGTAGGCATCATTAATGATTCCGGTGCCGGAGGGCAACGGGGAAGAGTCCCGGGACTAGATTCCAAAATCGAAAAAGTGTTCGAAGGGAGCGAGCTATAGGCTGAGGATATGAGTCATACAATGACCATAATCGGGACAAGCCCGAGGTCTAAGCATGGCCCACGGGGGCCCTGTTGACCTTCCCATGCAAAGGGTCCAGGGATGACAGGAGCCATCTCATTCTGTTCAGATTTCTGTCGGTCACTTGCGGACCACTTGATATTCGGACGAGGGTCCATATTGAAGGTTCGACGTAGATAGAAACAACCCCGTACAAATGTATGCCAAGTTTGCGGCAATTTCAATGAAAGGGGGGAACGAATCCCGATAGGGTGAATCCGATTTGGCGAGCTATCGGCCCAGAGCAATACTGGGTCACGACCACGTCAGGATGGGAGCCGTCGGCCATGTTGGTTGCTCACAGGTCTTTTCATGTTCAGACACAGGTCCGTAATAGAAACGCGGCGGAAATCGAGGTGAATCCGTTCAAATGTCTGCCGAACGTGCGACAATTTTAGTAGTGGCTCGGAAGGGATCCGACCTGAGAAACAAGTCCGGTTTAATCGGAATGTCGGCCCGAGATGAGGTCGGGTCATGGCCAGTTCGGGATCATTCCGGAGACTCAGACCCAACCTAGAAGGGCGGCATTGTTGTTCCTTCAGCACCGGGCCACGGGAGAGTCGGGGCTGCGATATAGATTTTTTACCATTTTTTTTATCTGGGTTTCAAATTATATATATAGATTTCATCGGTTATTTCCCTTTTATATATTTGTTCTGAATGATTTCTTTATTTTGTTTATTATTATTACTATTAGATTTTCCCTATTTGTTTACTATTATTATTATTATTTCACATTTTTATGGCTGTCTCATATATATATTCAGGTTTATTTATTCATCAGAAATTTATTAATTTATTATTATTATTATTATTACATTATGTTATATACATATATATATATATATATGGAGAGAGAGTGGGCCGTTGGAGGGCCAAAAAGGGCTGTACCGGTGAAGGCGCGTGCCGGCGAGCGGGCTGAGAGAGTGTGCCGGCAAAGGGGCCAGCAGTGTGCCGACGAGGGGGGCTCGAAGCGCGTACCGGCAAAGACCGTGAAAGCGTGCCGGAGAAGGGTGCTGCGGGGTGTACCGGCGAAGGGCGCGAAGAGCAGGTCAGCGAAGGGCCAAATAAGGCGTGCCGGGGAAGGGAGGCCGAAGGCGTGCCGGGGAAGGGAGGCCGAAGGCGTGCCGGTGAAGGGCACGAGCGGGCGTATCGGCAAAGGGCTGGCAAGGTGTGTCGGCGAGGGGCCATGGAGGGTGTACCGGTGAAGGGCGCCAGTGGGTGTGCCGGTGAAGGGCGCGAGCTGGCGCGAGCGGGTGTGCCGGTGAAGGGCGACTGCAGGGCGTGCCGACGAGGGGTATGGCCGAGTGTGCGGGTGAAGGGCCAGGCGGGTGTGCCGGCGAGGGGCCACGAAGGGTGTGCCGGGGAAGGTGCGGATAGGGTGCACCCGTGAAGGGTGCAGCGAGGTGTGCCGGCGAAGGGCGTGCCGGCCAAGGGTGGCTAGAGGGTGTACCGGCGAAGGTGGCTGAAGGGGCGTACCGGCGAAGGGCATGGGGAGCCCACTCCTCCTCCGTTTCTTTTAAGGCTTTTCTTTTCTTCTTTTATGATTTTATTACGTTTGCATGGGTTTCTTCTTTCCTTCTCTTGATCAATTTCCATTCTTTCTCCCTTGAGGATGAATGTTCAAGATGTTTAGTTGTCGTTCGATTTGGCTCTCATTATGTTGATTACGGTTCCCTTGCATCGGTTAAAGTATTTTATCGTTGTTCTCTTTTTTCTTTGCTTGTTGCTTTATTTTAGTCCTTTTTAACATGTGGTCGTTCCATTTGTTTGTTGCTTATTTTATCTTTTTAATATGTTATCATTTCTGACGAAAATTCGGCAGCATCTCCCCTTGAGCCGAGCGTAAGGGAGATACAGGGAACGCGCCCACATGGAGTGGCGGAACCCGACAACTGGGGGTGGGCACCCGAGAGCGGCAACACCTTTAATAAAACTTCGGAAAACTCAGAGGGAACGGTGAGTGGAAGACTATCCCAGGACTGGCTAAGGGGGATGCACAGGGCAAGAAGAAGGGGCAAGTGTGCCGGGCCAAGGAGGCCAAGGGTATGGCGGTGAAGGCCATGAAGGCCGTGCCGAGGAAGGCCCAAAGGGGTGTACCGGCGAGGGCCATCATAGGCGTGTCGGGGGAAGGCAGCCAAGGCCGTGCCGGCAAAGGGTGTTGAAGAGTGCACCGGCAAAGGCCCGATGGGGGTGTGCCGGCGAAGGCCTGATCAGGCGCATCGGCGAAGGGTTGAAAGAGGGCGTGAGACTGAAGGCTAGGGTGTGCCGCTGAAGACACGACTCGGCGTGCCGTTGGAGGCACGGTTGGGGGTGAACGAAAGCAAAAACGCTTGGCAAAATGTAAACCCTAAAGAAGGGAAAAAAGGAAAGGGGCGTGAAACACCGAAGGATGTAAACACGGAAGACATACATTGGGGAGACGTCCGAGGAGACGTTTGCAAGCCTTCTACTTTTATTCTCATAAGAGGAGTGCCCCAAGGGGCCTAATACATCGCAACGACGGCAAAACAAGAAATGAAAGGAAAGAAAGAGGAAAAGAAAATACAGTGGGGGGGGGAATGGAGCGTGGACTCCTCCCCTCCCGGACCTCACTCCCTCTCTCCACTCATTCTTCTTCTCATCTTCTCTTCGCACGGACGCCGGAAGTTGGAGTAGCAGCGGGGAGGGGAAGGGCAGCAGGTCCTCTCCCCCCTTTTCTTCTTCTCTTCCTTCTCTTCCTCTTCTTCTTCTTCTCTTCGCGCGGACGGCGATGGACGGAGCAGCCGGAGGGGGGGGCAGAGCCTCCCCTCCCCTTCTTCTTCTCTTCCTCTCTTCCCTCTTCGCACAGACGGCGACGGTGGGTGGAGCGGTGAAGCCTCTCCCCTCTCTTCCTCTCTTCCCTCTTCTTCTCCTCTTCTTCTTCTCTTCTTCTCTTCTCCTCTTCACTGTCTGCGTCTCTCCCTCCCCCTCTCTGTATCTAAGGAGAGGGGTCTTTATACCCCACACGGCGGGAGTGTCCGAACACGACAGTCGGAGGCGGGAAACCGGAGGCATTGATTTGGGATTTGACACGTCGTCCTTGGTGGCAGGGGGGATAGGCAACGTGGCCCAATCCCCGGCCGACACCTCGGACAGCCTACTGTGTGCCAAGGATCCATAGGGCGTGGGCATCACGTCGTCATGCCGGAGCATGCCGCAGAAGAGCCTGGATAGCGTGCCGTTGGAAGACACAGGAAGCGTGCCGCTGAAGAGCCCAAAGGGCGTGCCGCTGAAGGGGCGTTAAGGGCGTGCCGTTGAAGGGGCACGAAGGCGTGTTTCGGCGAAGGGGCCAGCAGGGGGCGCGCCGCTGAGACGCCATAAGGGCGTGCCGGCGAAGTGTAGCAAGGGCGTGCCGCTGAACGGGCGCGGGATCATGCCGCTTATTGGGAGGCCGGGGTGTGCCGCAGAAGGGCCACCCGGGTGTGCCATGGAACGCAGGCCAGGGGGCGTACCGCTAAAGACACCCAAGCTGGGTGTGCCGCTGAGGGCTAGCGGGGGGTTTGCCGTTGGGCAACCCTGGGGGCGTACCGCTGAGAGGCATTGGGGGCGTACCACAGGAGGCTTCACGGCGTGACGCTGAAGAGGCCTGAGAGCGTGCTGCTGAAGGCTTCAGGGCGTGCCGCTGAAGGGGCCTGAGAGTGTGCCGCTGAAGGGCACCAAGGGCGTGCCGCTGAAGGGCCCTGGGGCGTGCCGCTGAAGGGGCGACGTAGGTAGTTCTGAGCCCGTTGAGAGTGCGACTTGTGGCCCATTCGATTTTCCTCGAGGCCCACAGGTTGGAGTGTATTTTGGTAGTTGGTCTCTCTTCGCTATCCTAACTCCGGAGACCGCTTCACTATAGTGTGTGTGCTTGTTTGGAGAGTTCGGATGGCCCATCTTCCCCGTAGTTTTTCTATTTGGAGTCGTTGTTGATGCTAGACTAGTTGGGACGTATGGGAGTGCAATTTTGCATGTCCACAAATGCCCCCCACCCACGGGTAACGTAGGCGAAGGATGAGCCGGACGGTGCCCGTGGGTGTACTTGTCTCTTTTTCTCTTCGTCGATGCCGACGGGGTGTTGGGAGCTGGCGTAGCATGTTGGTCTCTTCTTCTTTTTGTTAGTGCAGATGGGGTGTCGGGAACTGTCATGGCATGTTGGTCTCTTTGTCTCTTCATCAGCGCCGGCGGGGTGCCGGGAACTGAAGCAGTATGTTGGTCTCTTCATCAGTGCCGACGGGGTGTCGGGAACTGAAGCAGCATATTGGTCTCTTCATCAGTGCCGACGGGATGCCGAGAACTGAAGCAGCATGTTGGTCTCTTCATCAGTGCCTCTTCATCAGTGCCGACGGGGTGTCGGGAACTGAAGCAGCATATTGGTCTCTTCATCAGTGCCGACGGGAACTGAAGCAGCATGTTGGTCTCTTCATCAGTGCCGACGGGGTGTCGGGAATTGAAGCAGTGTATTGGTCTCTTCATCAGTGCCGACGAGATGTCGGGAACTGAAGCAGCACGTTGGTCTCTTCACCAGTGCCGACGGGGTGCCGGGAACTGAAGCAGTGTGTTGGTCTCTTTGTCTCTTCATCAGTGCCGACAGGGTGCCGGGAACTGAAGCAGTATGTTGGTCTCTTCATCAGTGCCGACGGGGTGTCGGGAACTGAAGCAGTATGTTGGTCTCTTCATCAGTGCCGACGGGGTGTCTGGAACTGAAGTAGTTTGTTGGTCTCTTCATCGGTGCCGACGGGGTGTCGGGAACTGAAGGAGTATGTTGGTCTCTTTATCTCTTCATCAGTGCTGACGGGGTGTCGGGAGCTGACACGGTTTGTTGATCTCTTGGTCTCTTCGCCAGTGTCGACAGGGCGCCGGGAGCTGACATGGCTTGTTGGTCTCTTTGTCTCTTTTCTTTCTTTTCTTCTCTCTTTTCTCTTCTTCTCTTCTTCTTTTTTTTTCTTCTCTTTTTTGTTATCTCTTTTTTTTTTCTTCTCTCTTTTTTTGTTGTTTGTTTTTTTTCTTCTCTCTTTCCCTCTTCTTCTCTTCTTCCCTTTTTTTTCTTTCTTTTTTTTTGAAGAACTCCGGGTGGCTGCTGGCGTGGATGCCAATGATATAAGAGCTATCGGCACAGCGGCCGATAATTGGAAGCTGTTGACATGGGAGCCAATAATTGAAAAGTTGTCGACCCGAAGGTCGATAATTGAAAGTTGTCAGCTCAGGGGCCGATAATTGAAAGCTGTTGGTATGGGAGCCAATAATTGAAAAGCTGTCGAGCCGATGATTAAAAAGCTGTCGACTTAGGGGCCGATGATTGAAAAGCTGTCGGCTCAGGGGCCGATGATTGAAAAGCTGTCGACCCGAAGGCCGATGATTAGAAAGCTGTCAGCTCAGGGGCCGATGATTGAAAGCTGTTGGCATGGGAGCCAATAATTGAAAAGCTATCAACCCGAAGGCCGATGATTAAAAAGTTGTCGGCTCAGGGGTCGATGATCGAAAAGCTGTCGGCTCAGGAGCCGATAAGGGAGGTCAAAATAGCCAAGGCTGGGAGCGGGCTTAAAGAGCTGAAGTTGGAGATTAACGAGCCGCGATGGCAAGAGGTAGGCCATGAGGGCCAAGATTGGGCTCTACGAGCCGGAGCTAGGAAAGTAGGCTTCGATGGCCGAAATTGAGTTTATTGCATACGCACATTCTTGTTATTTTATTATTTTTATTATTATTTTTTTTAGGTTATTTTTTTTAACATTTTTCCCTTCTTTTTCTTCTCTCTTTTTTTTAACCATGCAAGCATTCATTAGCAGGCATAACATAAATATAAGTAAGGCAGCTCCCTCTATAGGGGATAGGATAGGGACGTCGCCCGTTGATGCTCGCTCGACAGTCGTTGTTAAAATTGTCGTGCCACACAAATTTCAAATATTTATAACCGCACTCACTCACTTATGGATTTGAAAACATGAGTATAATGGTAAGTACGGGTCGATCCCACGGGGAAGGAATTTGGTTATTTTTCTTAGTTGGAAAATATTCTTGTGTTTTGAAAAACCAATTTTTGGGTTTTGAGTGCGCTTACAACTAACGGAAATGAAATTACAACTTGAAATGACAAGGGATAAGTAAAGAAAATTTAGCCAATTGAGTGAAGAACGTCGTCGTTTCCACACCGAGCCTTTGATGATGATCGTTCCGCCTAGGAAGTCGACACCGTGAGAGGATTTGAAGAAGAATCACCGCTTCGGGTATGTTTGAAACACTTAAGAAGAACGGGTTTGCAGATAACAAGTTTGAAACTTTAAGGTGAAAATAAAACAGAATTCAAGTGGAAATGGGGGTTGGAAGAAATGAAATAACTTGAAATATGAATGGAATTAGAAAAAGTTGAAAACATGAAAGTTGTAGAGAATTGAAAAAGGAAGAACTTTTATGAAGAACACAGAAACAGAAAATGAAAGGAAGATAAGGAAAAACTTAAAAAACTAGGACCTATTGGTTCGGATGAACAGTAATTGACAGAAAACCAGCACCTAGAAAACTTAATTCTAAAGCTCAAAAGAAGAGGAATTTGACAAAGTGCAAGAAGAATAAAACTTAGATATACAAGATAGGAACAACTCTTATGAAGAACTCAGAGTTATTTGAGGACTAGAAAGAGTTCAAAATGAATGAATGGAAGAAGATATCACCACGGATGAACAGTGAATGCACAGGACAGCACTTAAGAAAATGGGTATTAACTCTATGAATTGGGATGAATTGGAAGCAATGATGAACACAGAAGTTGAAGAAAACTTAAAACCGAACAACTTTTATGAAGACAAGAATTTGAAATGAGGATCACAATAATGAAAAATAAGGCTATGAAAAGACTGAATTCCAAAATGAAACTTGTATTGCAATAAATTCAACTTACAAATTTGACTTCAAAAGCTTGGAAAAACACAACTCCAACAATCAAAAACTTCAGAAATGTAAGGAACTAACTTACATTACAAGTGCCCATAGCTAGCTCTCTCCCTAACTCCATCTAGTTCTAACTCTAACAACTCACTCTTTTCATTACAAGTGATACCCCCTTTATATAGGGTTTACAATCTCTTCTTGCTCATATAAAACACTCAAATGCACCTAATTTTGACCCAACTTGGTAGGCTGGAATGTGCTGAACCTTTTGTCATTTTTCCTGATTTTTTTCGGATTTTTTTGGAATTTTTATAGCCCCTTTTCTTCTCTCTTTCTCTCTTATTCTCTCTGCCGGCGCGTTGCACCGACCGGTTAGGCCGGGTTCGGCCGCCGGCCGTGGGCCCCCGGTGCGCCCGCTGCTCCACCGTCTGCCGCATGTGCGCGTGGCGCACGCTGCGCCCGCGTGCCGCACGAACCGCCTCCGCCTGCCGCGTGTCCGGGCCCCGCCCGCCTGCCGCGTGTCCGGGCCCCGCCCGCGTCTGCCACGCACCCCCCCTCGCCCGCCTTCGCCCGGCCTCGTTGCCCGTGCCGAGCGGCGAAGGCGGGAAGGGGGCGGGGCGGGTTTGAACTTTTTCTTTTTTTTTAATTTTAATATATATATATATTATATAAATATATATCTATATAACTATATATATATCTATATATACTTAGAAAATTCCAAAAAAATAGCAAATAATTTTATTTTTTGTTCTAAAAATTTTTTTCTTTTCTTTTTGAACCAATCCTCGAGCTTTTGGCCCATTCAAAATATAATTTTTATTTTCTTTTATTTTCTTTTTCTTGGAGTTTTCCTCGAACTGCGTTCCAACATAAATACGTAAAAATTATCATAAAAATTTATTTAATTTCAAAAAATTAAACGTTTGATACAAAATCAATAATAAGTGTGAGAAGTGTATATTTAATATCAATTAAGCTCATAAAAATGCATATACTCATGAACTAAATGATAAAAATACACACTAATCACACCCCCCAACTTTCTCATTGCTAGTCCCTTAGCAATGCACATAATGAAAAATTTAGGACTACAAAGAGTTTAAAGATATTCAGGCCTCATTTCCAGTTCATCTTTTATAGAGTTAACTAAAGATCAGGACTCTGGAGTAATTACCACAGACTAGCCTTATGTCGGAAATTCAGGGACATGATCAAGAATCTAATCAAAATTCAGTAGCACTTGTGCATGTGTAATGCTAAGTCCACAGTGAAGACAATTGCATCCTCCACTTGCTATTCTGAACAAATGCCTTTCAATTCTGCACTTCTTACTTAGAGCGTTCAATGCACACTAGCTTTTTGTCTGCCTTATTGATATGTCCCTTTTGGGATCACTATATATATATATTGTTTTTTTCTTTTTCTTTTTCCCTGTTTTTTTCTTTTACACACATGATGCTGCACTACCCTTCACTGTTTTACGCGAACCTCAACACGTCTTAGGTGAAGTAGGCCCGGTTACTCAGAATCGGAGCATTTTTCATGGTGCTTTATTTTTTTCTCATACTTTTCTATGGCAGAAAGCTTATAACAAATCTCTTGTTCAGAAAATGCAGAATATCAGACAGTCTGTCTAAAATAACAGAAGGTTCCCAGTTGTTTCTATTCATAATCACTTTTCATGCGACATGAATCAAGAAATTCAACTCGGGGAAAACTGTTGTTTAAATTCAAGAAAGTAAGAAAATTTTTTTGTTGAAATTTTTGAAATTTTTGAAAATTTTGAACTTTATCTCCCCCCCCCCCAACTTAAATGACATTGTCCTCAATGACATAAACAGTAGAAAGATCAGAGGACATGTAAAGAGATAATATAGTTGAGATGGAAGGATACAACCTGATGGCGGGGTAAAATGACGAGGGCGTCGGTGCAGCTTGGCCTGACAACTGAAAAATAAACATACTAAAACAAGAAATCATATCAGAAGCCAGGAATTAACACAAGGAGTGGGACCCAATGTTCATTTATTTCAAAAGGAATCGACCAATGATGGCAACGTGAGTTACGGAGCCGGATTTCTCGCAGAAATGTCCCCTCAATGTGTATGTTATGCGAAAGGTGGCCACAACGGGACAATAAACATAACGAATCTTTGGACCAACAAGAGAGAGAAAGTCAATAAAGCACGTCTCCGACTTGACCACTCCACATAGTAGAGTGGGTGCGAGATTAACGGGAGGATGACGTGTCGCAAAGGCTATGGCTAGATGTGATGGTGAGAGATGTAGATCCCTTGCTTTCCAATCCTATAAATACCCCCCCTTCCCACTCGACTGGAGAACATCGAAGTTGTGAGAGTAGAGTCGAGTGAAAAGGTTGCAAAGGGGAGTAGTGAGTGTTGCTCAAAGTTCAGAATGGAGGGTGAATCAAGCATCAGAGCTGAAGGGGAGTCGTCTCGCTCCTCGAAGAGGAGTAGATCGGGCAGTAGTGCCAGGAGATTCTCTGAAGTTGAAGGACTTTTGAGTGAAAGGACCCTACCACAGCTTGTAAGTGATTTCTTTCATTCCTTTCTACTTCTCTGTTCTTTCTTTGGAAAGCTTCCCATGTCTCACTTCTGGTGTATGTGCAGAGTGTGATGAAGTCACACATCTCATGGGAGCTGGTCGGGGCTGCATATCGAGGGCTCCCGGACTTCCAGAAAGCGAGGTTGGACGTGATGGGATTCGGGCCCTTTCTCAGAATTGAGCCACTCAAGATCGACCTTGCCTTGATCCAAGCTCTACGTGAAAGATGGGACCCGGTAAGTAGGGCATTCATGATGCCGTGGGGGCATATGGTACCCAGCTTGGAAGATGTGGTCCGAATCACGGGCCTCAAAGTGGATGGGGAAGCAGTGACTGGTGTCACCTACGCGGATTACCGTGAAGGTGCCCATAACTTGTTGGGGATGGACTTAGATAATCGGAAGAACAGGTCAGTAGCCAGGGCATCGATCATGGAAGCTTTAGGGCTTACTGACATGCGTCCGCGTGATGATGAGTCCATAGATGAATTTATGGAAAGGGCAGAAAGAGGTGCCCGTGCTATGTATTGTATGGATACCAGCAATTGGGAGCGGACCAATATGGATCTGAGGAGGTTCCTCCTCTTTCTATTAGGCAAGTTGTTGCTGGGGTCCAAGGGAGACAGTATCCACTGTCATTTCTTAGAACTGCTTGTAGACTTGGAAAGAGTAGGACAATACGCCTGGGGAGCTGCTGTGCTGGCACATCTGTTTACAAGTCTGTCGCAAAGGACAGACAAAGAGATGACACTAAATGGGTTTACGCCTTTAATCCAGGTAATGAAAACAAAAATTTTTTTGTTTTTAGTTTCTGATTTTTGTTTGTGTTTTCATCAATGACACATGATGGTGTAGCTGTGGAGCTACTATTACCTTCCAATGGGGAGGGCTCGACACTGTCGACCACTGATGGTCCCTCTAGCGAGACGGTGGAAACCCATCATGAGCACTGCACCTTTACCCTACCAACTGATGGTGTTCAGGCGAGAGTTGCAAGAGTTCCCTGCAACGATGGTAGGATAATTGTTTTCTCGATTTTTTTTATTTTGTCATTTATTTCATTTTTTTAACTGAGAAGATACGTGCAACCCATTAAAGGTGAACTGGAGGCCTTTCATGAACATGGTCGATGTTGACCAGCCTTGGGTCATTGGAAGCCGCGCCCAGTTTGGACGGGACCTCTGGCTCCATTGCTTAAATGAAATCGAGCCCCTCAGGCTGCGATTAGCTATGCGGACCCTAGGGCTGGCTCAAGAATGGGTGGATATGACCATGTCACCTAGCGTCGGAAGGCAGACGCGTGGTCCAGCCACCTGTGTTGATTGGAGAGTGCGCTTCCCCGAACAATATGAAGATTGGCAACGGGGAGGCACACTCGTGGAATCTCAAGCACAAGATAGTGATGATTACCTAAGCCTCTACAGAGCAATGTATGCAGAAAGGCTCCAGCCTGGAGGGCTTGTAGAGATAAGGAAACCATGTTTGTATCTTCTACATTTTGTTGTTTTTAAAAAAAAATTTCTTTTTTTGTGAACTCAAAAGCCATAACTGTAGGATGTCCGTGATACTATAATAACGAACTTACGAGCTCGTCTGGCGGACACAGAGCAAGAGCTGAGTGATACCAGAGTGGCTCTAGGTTCATCAGTAAGTATTTCAGTACATATTCCGGGTAGGCTTTGAGATTCAGGGCGCTAACCACTTAATGTCACCACATGTGCAGCGTGCTCGGCTTGATGCAGTTTCTTCGGCGATGGGAGCAGATGGTGTTTCTTCCAGTCTATGGATTCCCACATCCGAGCTGGATCAACTCCACGAGCAACTTGCTCATGCCACACAACGGGCTGCAGAGACAGAAGGGATGCTTTCTGTACAGGTGAGGATTTCACCCTTTAACATCCCTTATTCAAGTATTGCTATTTGCCTGAGATGAAATGTGTGGCAGGAGAAAGAAACACAAGAGGCACTTGCAAATGCCACTCAGAAGGAAGATAGAATAACTGAGCTGGAAGAAGAACTACAGCGTCGTCCAGATGAGGATTCTTCAAGGGACGATGTGGAGTTGAGAATCACCCTTCAATTAGAAAGAGAAGATAGAGAGAGAGAGAACGGGCTGAGAGAGAACAGGACAGAGATAGAGAGAAAGCCAAGAGATCGGCCGAGAAAGAGGAAAAGAGGGCCCTGGAGGCCCAACTTTTTGAATTGAGGACTAGTCTCGGCCTAGCCGAGCAATGGCTGAAGGATGGCGAAGAACGCTATCGAAGAGCACGAGAGCGTGGCTTTCGTGTCAGTAGCTTCTTTGCTGCCTCCTCAGATCGACGTCCATAGTGCGGTAGTAATACCACTGATCTCTGCTTGGGAATACCTTCTAGAGAATCTTGCCCCAGAGAGCGGCAATGTGAAGAAAGAAGGTGGATTCCGATGTAATCTCTTTGTTTGCTTTTGTGTGTAATAAAATACTTTTTGCTTGGCTCTCCGTTTGTCCTTATCTCTCGAATCCCTAAACACATCTAATTTCCCACAACAATTTATTACCACACAAAAATCACTTAGGTTGCCTCCTAAGAAGCGCTAACTTTTATGTCGTCAGCCAGACACCATGTAGCTCATTAGCTCTTTAACCAACGCGTGGCATTCAGAATGAGCCACCACGTGATCTTGTCTTCCTTCAAATTCCAGCCCTTAATCCATTGGAAGACAAGAGTAGACATGTATGGACCGGGGCTAGAAAGAGGCAGGACTCGCACATGATTGTTTGTAACATTAACCCTGTGTGCGATCTAGTTTTCAGCTTTAGATATCAAAAAGGGATCTATGGCCATTAATTTGTCAAGATCAAGGTATAACCCTTGCATAATATCAATCCATCGGTCCCTTTCACCTGTATCATCCCTCCTGATGACCTCTTTATTGACTGCTTCCTCCTTGGGAACTTGATCATCTAACGGTGGCTTAGGGATAAGAGTGTCATTATTAGCCACAGTCTTCCCAGGAACAACCTCATGTGTTAGAAGGGTATTAATCAACTTGTCCTGATGGGGAGTTAAATCAAAAGTGAATATTGTTGGTCCATCCCCTTCAGGTCCCAGAATGCCATATTGAAGTGGCTCATCTGGCAGGGGTATCACGAGCCCAGAAGCTAATTGATCCAATGATTCAAACATGCGGGGATCGGGCTCAATGGGTAGATCAAATTTGAAGGTTTCTAATAAAACCCCTTTATCACACTCATCATTTAATCGAAAATTGTGAATCAAATTTCCCAATAATGAACTGGGAAGATCAAATGTAAATTGTTCCAGCTCGGCCCCTTCATCAAAGGTAAGATCAAATGGGAATTTTTCAAAGACGGAGCTTTCATTATACTTATCACTCACCTGAAGATTCGCAATCAAATTTTTCAAAAATGGGGTTGATAGATGAAATATAAACTTTTCGAACAAGGCCCCATCATCAAGTTCTTCCAAGGGAAGAGAAGATTCAGAATTAAGTTCCACTAAATCAACATGATTATTAATCATAAAGCAATCCTCCTCGACATGTAGATCCTCAATTAAGTTGTTTGGGCCTCTAATGTTCTCAGTGATATTCTCAATCTCAAAACATTCATAGAATGGGGTGATGATATCAATAGGATCATTTGTATTCTTTAATTCATCCCCTAATTCCGTCCCTTCCTTCATCATGGTATGGCTTGCGCACTCCTCCTCACTCCCAATAATGATATCTTGAGCCAAAATGCCAGGCATCGGATCATCATCATCATCATTCACGTATCGAGGGGGTTGGTTGAATATTGACGAAGGGTCATGGTAAGTAGACTGAGAATACACGCTTTGAGCTTCAAAGTAGTGGCCCGGTGAATCACCCTTAGTATGGACATTGAGTCCGAAATCGGGGTGAGATGAGTTGAGATGAAGTTGAGTATACATGGGCTGCTCGTGAATTGCTTGGGGTAGAGGTGTAGACAAATGGGTTTGGATTGTTGAATCCAGCCAAGGCAAATTTGTGTGATTACTCCAGCCAAGATTATCATCATCTGTAACATGCTTGAGCTGAGAGAATCCTAGGGAATTTTGGACCTGTGCTTGGATGACGGGAGAGAGTCGGGCTATAGTAGGGCATTCACTCACATGGTGAGTGAGACTGGCACAGATTCACACACTTCCATGAAAGTGTGGATTGGGTTTTCCGCCTGTTTGACATGTCCTACAAATTGTTGATGAGATGAGATAGAGGCACGATTTATTGAATTTTCACTCAAAATCTCAAATAGATCATATGCCTCATCTTCACTTTTGCTTAAAAATGTCCCTCCACAATATATGTCCACCATCTGCCTATCAAAATTGGATAACCCCTCATAAAATGTAAAGATAATTTGCCATCTGGGCAACCCATGATGTGGACATTGACTCACTAGCTCCTTTAATCTTACCCAAGATTCATGAAGTTGCTCTCCCGGACGTTGAGTAAATCCTGTAATCGCCCTTCTCATCATGTTGGTTTGGCCTATGGGGTAAAATTTTTTTAAAAATTCTGACTGCATATCTTTCCAAGTCCTGATAATCTTTCGAAAACTCCTTAACCAACATTTTGCTTTATCTTTTAACGAGAATGGAAATAAAATTAATTTAAGGGCATCATCATTAAAATTCTGGATTTTGATCAGTGAGCAAAGTTCTAGAAAATCATCTAGATGCCTATAAAGATTTTCATTGAGATTCCCATAAAAAGATGGGAGCATCTGGATGAGGCCAGGGCGAA
This sequence comes from Amorphophallus konjac, assembly GCA_022559845.1. Taxonomy (NCBI): domain Eukaryota; kingdom Viridiplantae; phylum Streptophyta; class Magnoliopsida; order Alismatales; family Araceae; genus Amorphophallus; species Amorphophallus konjac. Next base: position 82,370,956 of record CM040123.1, on the reverse strand, counting down.
TCTCATATTGATCAACGTGAATATCGGGGAGTTGAATACAGGTGGAGGGCTTGTAAGAAGAAGGATAAAAATGCTCCTTCATAGGCGTGGGTTTCCCTCCAAGATGAATGGCCATAAAATGAATTTGTTTTTTTTACATTTTTTTAAGTATTTCAAATTATATATATATTTTTTTCAATTTTTCAAAACTTTTTTTATGCAAACACAAACAAGTTAACACAAATTATCCTAATGACCTAGATGCGACTCAGACCTACAACTGTGGTTTCACAAAGTGATTAAAATGAACTTAAATTCACCCTTAATATGTCCACCGGCCAGGTAAGGGGTGGGGAAGTGGGAGGTTCCCCCTACTTTCGTAGGGACCTTATTATACAAAACCACAATCCCGCTTAAGGCGTTTGCCATCCGACCGTCTTGCCTTAGACACCAGTTTTCATAAGAGGATAAACCTAAATATCACAGGAATCACAGTGTGATCCTAGGGCCAACGTCTACTGGCTTTTATTAAGGCCTAGGTAATGCAGAGATGCAAGGAAATTGTGGTTTTCGGGCTAAGGGAGGGTGATGAAATCCCCACCTTATCTTGTTAGGGGTGTTGCCCTTAAAGTATTTTGAAATGAAATGCACACCACAATTTCAAACAAGGGGTTCTTTATGCAAAAATGAATGCCAGACTGGGATCAGTAGAACGTACCTTGCCCCTCGCGATCTTCAAAATGCAATGCAGAAATTAAACAAAGACAAATTCTAAGCTAAATGATGCATGACCTAGAGCATGAAAGTGTAGTTTCTACTCTTGCAATGAGGTCTTTTATTTGGTACAAATGAAGATTTTTTTTATTTTTATTTTTAGTTAATGAACCTAACTAACCAGCATAAAAAAAATTTTCTTTTGTTTTGATTGTTTTTTTTATTTTTATAGAGTTTTCAAGAAATTTTCAGATTTTTGTAAAAAAAATTTCAGAAAGTGGAAAGATAGAACCTGTTTCTTGATTTAAGCCCTTTAGCAATGCTGCCGAGCTATTTAACGACGTTTCATATCCTTGGAATTTCAGATTCGATCTTCCTCTTTCTTTGATTTTCAATTTTTTTTTCATTTTCCTGCACAAGTAAAGAAAGCAAAAATCAATATACAAATATATAAAGTAAACACAAGAGTATCCAACTATGAAAAGTATCTCCATCCCCGGCAACGGCGTCAAAAATTTGATGCTCGCTCGACAGTCGTTGTTAAAATTGCCGTGCCACACAAATTTCAAATATTTATAACCGCACTCACTCACTTATGGATTTGAAAACATGAGTATAATGGTAAGTACGGGTCGATCCCACGGGGAAGGAATTTGGTTATTTTTCTTAGTTGGAAAATATTCTTGTGTTTTGAAAAACCAATTTTTGGGTTTTGAGTGCGCTTACAACTAACGGAAATGAAATTACAACTTGAAATGACAAGGGATAAGTAAAGAAAATTTAGCCAATTGAGTGAAGAACGTCGTCGTTTTCACGCCGAGCCTTTGATGATGATCGTTCCGCCTAGGAAGTCGACGCCGTGAGAGGATTTGAAGAAGAATCACCACTTCGGGTATGTTTGAAACACTTAAGAAGAACGGGTTTGCAGATAACAAGTTTGAAACTTTAAGGTGAAAACAAAACAGAATTCAAGTGGAAATGGGGGTTGGAAGAAATGAAATAACTTGAAATCTGAATGGAATTAGAAAAAGTTGAAAACATGAAAGTTGTAGAGAATTGAAAAAGGAAGAACTTTTATGAAGAACACAGAAACAGAAAATGAAAGGAAGATAAGGAAAAACTTAAAAAACTAGGACCTATTGGTTCGGATGAACAGTAATTGACAGAAAACCAGCACCTAGAAAACTTAATTCTAAAGCTCAAAAGAAGAGGAATTTGACAAAGTGCAAGAAGAATAAAACTTAGATATACAAGATAGGAACAACTCTTATGAAGAACTCAGAGTTATTTGAGGACTAGAAAGAGTTCAAAATGAATGAATGGAAGAAGGTATCACCACGGATGAACAGTGAATGCACAGGACAGCACTTAAGAAAATGGGTATTAACTCTATGAATTTGGATGAATTGGAAGCAATGATGAACATAGACGTTGAAGAAAACTTAAAACCGAACAACTTTTATGAAGACAAGAATTTGAAATGAGGATCACAATAATGAAAAATAAGGCTATGAAAAGACTGAATTCCAAAATGAAACTTGTATTGCAATAAATTCAACTTACAAATTTGACTTCAAAAGCTTGGAAAAACACAACTCCAACAATCAAAAACTTCAGAAATGTAAGGAACTAACTTACATTACAAGTGCCCATAGCTAGCTCTCTCCCTAACTCCATCTAGTTCTAACTCTAACAACTCACTCTTTTCATTACAAGTGATACCCCCTTTATATAGGGTTTATAATCTCTTCTTGCTCATATAAAACACTCAAATGCACCTAATTTTGACCCAACTTGGTAGGCTGGAATGTGCTGAACCTTTTGTCATTTTTCCTGATTTTTTTCGGATTTTTTTGGAATTTTTATAGCCCCTTTTCTTCTCTCTTTCTCTCTTATTCTCTCTGCCGGCGCGTTGCGCCGACCGGTTAGGCCGGGTTCGGCCGCCGGCCGTGGGCCCCTGGTGCGCCCGCCGCTCCACCGTCTGTCACGTGTGCGCGTGGCGCACGCTGCGCCCGCGTGCCGCACGAACCCCCTCCGCCTGCTGCGTGTCCGGGCCCCGCCCGCCTGCCGCGTGTCCGGGCCCCGCCCGCGTCTGCCACGCACCCCCCCTCGCCCGCCTTCGCCCTGCCTCGTCGCCCGTGCCGGGCGGCGAAGGCGGGAAGGGGGCGGGGCGGGTTTGGACTTTTTCTTTTTTTTTTAATTTTAATATATATATATATATTTTATAAATATATATCTATATAACTATATATATATATCTATATATACTTAGAAAATTCCAAAAAAATAGCAAATAATTTTATTTTTTGTTCTAAAAATTTTTTCTTTTCTTTTTGAACCAATCCTCAAGCTTTTGGCCCATTCAAAATATAATTTTTATTTTCTTTTATTTTCTTTTTCTTGGAGTTTTTCTCGAACTGCGTTCCTGCATAAATACGTAAAATTATCATAAAAATTTATTTAATTTCAAAAAATTAAACATTTGATACAAAATCAATAATAAGTGTGAGAAGTGTATATTTAATATCAATTAAGCTCATAAAAATGCATATACTCATGAATTAAATGATAAAAATACACACTAATCACCTGTAAATTTGTAGATGCGGTGCGGACCGCGAGGCACAATTGAGGGGTGGTGCACCCGTCAAGAGGATATCGCATGTCTTGCATGCATAGCCTAAATTCACGCATTTCACCCGAAACAATTCTCTATGGCGTGGCAGTGCAAATGTGTGAGCAAAGAGCCCTAACCATAGGGATATGCAGGTTTTCCTGGTGACACTCGAGGATCACTCTAGCGCCTGCACATTAGTTTCAGACTCTCGATTTTGGTAGCTTCGCACAGCCCCCGTCTGTTTATTTTGGTAGCGGATTTCACCGTTCGACGCGAGTCTCCTCATGTGTCTCAATGGGGATTCCTGACTACTAGGACTCATCCTTATTGTAATTTTATTACGGATTCTACCGTTTGGCATAAGTCTCCTCATGTGTCTCAATGGGGATTCCCGGCTACTAGGATTCGTCCTTATTATAATTCGCTTCACCATTTCACGCGAGTCTCCTCATGTGTCTCAATGGGGATTCCCGGCTACTCGGATTCACATGTCTCTCTCTTTTTTTCCCTCTCCTTTTTTTTCCTCTTTTTTTTTTACAGTGGGGGTAGGCAGCTTTTTCCTCACGATTACCTTTCACGCGAGTGCAGGAATTCAAGTCTCCGTAGAGTGCTAAGAAGAAAATCGGGCAATCCCTATAGTCGAAGGCTGTTGAACACATTAAGTGCTAAGTGTGGGAGCGTTGCCTCAGATTTATTTTGTGAGTTGGGCTAAGCGATTCAGCCATGACTCTTCCCCTTGATGTGTGCACCCGCCATAATTGGGTTCCCTTCGAGCGCTTGCCATGACGCCCGTGCATCCGGAATCGGGGCGATATTATTTAGCAAGGAAACATGGTCCTAGAAAATTCCAAGGAGGTGTATTATTCTATATTAAGCAACCATGCAAGCAGGGCAATCATGCATTCTCTTTTTTTGTTTTTTTTTGTTTGTTTTGTTATTGTTTTGTTGTTGTTGTTGTTGTTGTTGTTTTTTTTTGTTGTTGTTGTTGTTGTTATTTTTTTTTTGCATAGGAGAATATTGTTGTCACGTATATATGTAGTGGTTGTAAATGTATTAGGGAGGCAGACCGTAAAAGGGCTGAAAGGATATTAGGGAAGCGGGCTATAGAACTCGAGGGACATCACGGGAGTGAGCCATAAGGGCTAAAAGATGCTGGGAAGCGCGCTGCGGGAGCCAGAATCGGGAAGCGCGGTGGGACTGATGGATTAATCCTGACAGTGGGCCCCGGCCGAAATGGCCCTGCAGAGGGGCGTTGGGTAGCGGGACGTGAGAGTTGAAGAGAAGGGTCTCTTTTGTTCTTTGGCTAGGGAAGGATATGGACCAAAATGGAAGGTTTTTTCTTTTGTTCTCTGGCCGGGGAAGGATCCGAACCAAAGCGAGAGGTCTATTTTTTAACTGGGAAGCTGTCGGCTGGGGTGCCAATGATGAGATAGCTGTCGGCTAGGAGCCGATGATGAGGTAGCTGTCGGCTAGAAGCCGGCAATGAGATAGCTGTCGGCTAGAAGTCGATGATGAGGTAGCTGTCGGCTAGGAGCCGATGATGAGGTAGGTGCCGGCTAGGAGCCGATGATTATATAGCTGTCGGGTAGGAGCCGATGATGAGGTAGCTATCGGCTAGGAGCCGATGATGAGGTAGCTGTCGGCTAGGAGCCGATGATTATATAGCTGTCGACCCGAAGGCCGATGAAGCGGTAGTTGTCGGCTTGAAGCCCCGATGGCTAAAAGTTGGTCGGTTTAGCACCCCGTCGGCGGAAGGTCTAGTCGGTTTAACGCCTCGTCGGCAGAAGGTTTAGTCGGTTTAACGCCCCGTCGGCGGAAGGTTTAGTCGATTTAACGCCTCGTCGGCGGAAGGTTTAGTCGGTTTAACGCCGCGTCGGCGGAAGGTTTAGTTGGTTTAACGCCCCGCCGGCGGAAGCTTTAGTCAGTTTCACGCCCCGTCGGTGGGAGGTTTAGTCGGTTTAACGCCCCGTCGACGGAAGGTTTAGTCGGTTTAACGCCCCGTCGGCTTGAAGCCCAGATGGCTGAATATTTGTCGCCTTGAAGCCCCGATGGCTGAATATCTATCGGCTTGAAGCCCCAATGGCTGAATATCTATCGGCTTGAAGCCCCGATAGCTGAATATCTGTCGGATTGAAGCCCCGATGGCTGAATATCTATCGACTTGAAGCCCCGATGGCTGAATATCTGTCGGATTGAAGCCCCGATGGCTGAATATCTGTCGGCTTGAAGCCCCGATGGCTGAATATCTATTGGCTTGAAGCCCCGATGGTTCAATATCTATCGGCTTGAAGCCCCGATGGCTGAATATTTTTTGGTTTAACGCCCCGTCGGCGGAATATCTATCGACTTGAAGCCCCGATGGCTGAATATTTTTCGATTTAATGCCCCGATGGCTATTCCTTCTCTTCTTCTTTTATGGACATGCAGGTGTAAAGACCGCGTCTGCCTCGTGACTTTCTTTTTTTTCTTCTCTTCTTCTTTTGTAGAGAGGCAGGTGTAGAGACCATGTTCGCCCCATGATTGTTCTTTCTCTTATTCTCTTCTTCTTTTATGGAGAGGCAGACTTTCTCTTCTTCTCTTCTTCTTTTATAGAGAGGCGGGTGCAAAGACCGTGTTCGCCTCGTGATTGTTCTTTCTCTTCTTCTCTTCTTCTTTTATGGAAAGGCGGGTGCAGAGACCGTGTTCGCCCCGTGATTGTTCTTTCTCTTCTTCTCTTCTTCTTTTATGGAGAGGCGGATGCAAAGACCACGTCTGCCTCGTGACTCTCTTTTTTTTCTTCTCTTCTTCTTTTGTAGAGAGGCAGGTGCAGAGACCATGTTCCCCTCATGTCTCTTTCTCTCTTTTTTTCTTCTTTTGTAGAGAGGCAGGTGCAGAGACCGTGTTCGCCTCATGTGCATTCTTTCTTTCCTTCTCTTCTTTTGCGTGATGAGGCGGGCTCGAAGACCATGTCTGTCTCATGTGTCTTCTTTTGGTTCTGCTCTTCTTCTTTTATGTAAAGAGGCGGGTTCAGGGACCACGTCTGCCTCATGTGTCTCTTCTTCCTTTTCTTCTCTTCTTTTGCGTGATGAGGCGGGCTCGAAGACCACGTCTGCCTCATGTGTCTTCTTTTCCTTTTCTTCTCTTCTTTTGTGTGATGAGGCGGGCTCGAGGATCACGTCTGCCTCATGTGTCTTTTCTTCCTTTTCTTCTTTTCTTTTGTGTGATGAGGCAGGCTCGAAGACCACGTCTGTCTCATGTGTATTCTTTCTTTCCTTCTTTTCTTTTGTGTGATGAGGCGGGCTCGAAGATCACGTCTACATCGTGCGTGTCTTTTTCTTTATTCTGCTCTTCTTTTCTCATTAATGCTTCCACGCTGGAGTGTATTTCTCTTAATGTGCCCCCAGGTTGGGCTGTAACTTCATTTGGTATGCATCCTCCCTGAGGGGGTGTGTTTTGCCTCTTCGCTTCTGTGCCCCCAAGCGGGGTGTATTTTTTTGGCTTCTATGTCCCCAGACCAGGGTGTGATTTTTTTAATGCCCCCGAGGCGGGGTGTATCTCTCTTCAAATGCCCCCATGGTGGGGTATACTCTTCACAGCTTCTATGCCCCCAGGTGGGGTACGTTTCTTCTTCATATGCCCCTGGTACGGGGCGTAGCTCTCTTCAAATGCCCCTGGGACGGGGGTGTATCTTTTGCTTCTTATGCCCCCCTGAGGTCGGGGTGTATCTTTTGCTTCTTACGCCCCCCTGAGGCGGGGGTGTATCTCTTTACGGCTTCTGTGCCCCCGAAGCAGGGTATGTTGTTTCTTCAAATGCCGCTTGGGTGGAGTATATCTTTCTTCTTATGCTCCTAGATCGGGATATATGTCTCTTTGTTTCTGTGCTCCGGGTCGGGGTAGATGCTTCTGCTTCTTATGTGCCAAGGGCGGAGTGTATTTTTGTGCCCCCAGGCTGGGGTAGGTGCTTCTGCTTCTTATGCGCCAAGGGCGGAGTGTGCCTCTTTGTGCGCCCCTAGGCTGGGGTACATTCTTCATGTTTCTCATACCCTTTTCGCAGGGCATATTCTCTTGCTTCTCATGTCCCTGGATCGGGGCGTATGTTTCTTCTTCTGATGCTGCTAGGTCGGGGTATATTCTTTCTTCATGTGCTCCCAGGTCGGGATGTATGCCTCTTTGCTTCGGTGCCCCCGGGTGGAGGTGTACTCTGTCTATTTGCTTCTGCGTCCCCCAGGCGGGGTATGTTTCTTCTTCAAATGCCCCTGAGTCGGCGCATATTCTTTATGGCTTCTATGCCCCCTGGCGGGGTATATTTCTTCTTCAAATATCCCTAAGACGGGATGCATTCTTCTCTTTCTTATGCTCCCGAGGCGGGAGGTATCTTCTTCAAATACCCCTAAGCCGAGGCGTGTTCTTTATGGCTTCTATGCCCCCTGACAGGGTATGTTTCTTCTTCAAATACCCCTAGGCCGGGGTGGACTTCTCTTCATATGCCCCTGAGTTGGGGCGTGCTCTTTATAGCTTCTAGGCCCTCGAGGCGAGGTATGCTTCTTCTTTAAATACCCCTAAGACGGGGGTGTGATTCCTAACTTCATATGCCCCCGACGTGGGGTATATCTTTTGTTTCTTATGCTCCCGAGCCGGGATGTAGCCTCTTGGCCTCATATGCTGCCAAGGCGAGGGGTATGTTGCTTCATGTGCCCCCGGGGGGAATACATTTTGCCTCTACTGCCCCGTGGCGGGGCATATCTCTTGGCTTCTTACGCCACCAAGGTGGGGTGTGTTTTCTTCTTGTGCCCCCGGGGTGGGGTATATCTTTCGCTTCTTATGCCCCCACTTGAGGCGGGGTGAAGTTTTTGCTTCAAATGCCCCTAAATCGGGGTATAGTTTTGTCTCATATGCCCCTGGCGCAGGGGTGTATTTCTCTTCCTGTGCCCCTCAGTCGGGGTGTATCTTTGTTGCTTGTTGTGCCCCCAAAGGGAGGTGCCTTTCTCTTCATGTGCGCCGGGCACCGGGTGTATCTTTGCTTTTCATTTTTTATATGCCCCCGAGGGGGGAATTCTTCTTCTTCTGCCCCGACACGCTGGGGAATATTTGGTTCTTGTGCCCCCAAAGTGGGGTGTATGCTTTTTCTTCAGACTTCTCTAAGGCGAGATGTATTCTTTGTTGCTTCATGTACCCCCAAGTCGGGGTGGATTCTCTTCATGTGCCCTCATGGCGGGGTGTACTCTCTTTATGTGTCCCCAGGAGTGGGATGTGGTTTGCTTCCTCTGCGCCCTAGCAGGGTGTATCGCTGCTTGCAATGTCCCCCGAGGTAGGGTATCCTTCTTCTTCAAATACCCCTAAGCCGGGGCGTATTCTTTATGGCTTCTATGCCCCCATAGCGGGGTGTGTTTCTTCTTCTAATACCCCTAAGATGGGGTGGACTCTTTTCTTCTTATACTCCCAAGGCAGGATGTAGCTTCTTCAAATGCCCCTGAGCCGAGGCGTGTTCTTTACGGTTTCTATGCCCCCAGGCGGGGTGTATTTCTTCTTCAAATACCCCTAAGCTGGGGTGTATTCTTGCTGCTTCTCATACTCCCGAGGTGGGATGTGACTTCGTCAAATGTCCTTAAGCCGGGGCGTATTCTTCATGACTTCTATGCCCCCTGGCGAGGTATGTTTCTTCTTCAAATGCCCCTAAGCCAGGGTGTGTTCTTATACTTTTTGTGCCCCTCAGGGCGAGGTGCATTCCTCTCCATATGCCCCTAGCATGGGGTGTGCTTTTGTTTCTTATACCCCCAGGCCGGGGTACGTTCCTTCTTCATATACCCCTAAGTCAGGGTGAGTTTCTCTTTTTGTGTGTCCCCAGGCCGGGGTGAATTTTTTTCTTCTTATGCCCCCATGGCGGGGTATGTCTTTTGCTTCAGGTGCCCCCATATTTGGATGTATTTCCCCTTCAAATGCCCCTAAGCCGGGGTGCAACTCTAGTTTTTCTTATGTCCCCAGGTCGGAGCGGATTCTTCTTCAAATGCCCCGAAGCCGGGGTGTAGCTTTTACTTTGTGTGCCCCTCAGTCGGGACAGATTCTCTTCATGTGCCCCTGGGAATGGGGTGTATTTCTTTTTTTGCCTCCTATGCCCCCGTAGCATGGTATATATCTTCTTCTCATCCCCCATGGCGGGGTATGTGCATGCTCTCTTCGGGAGTGGTGGCCGTGCTTGGCCTCATTGTTATAAAGCATTCCCCACAGCAGGCAACCATTCACCAAGCTACAATTGTGGCTTGTTGGGTCTTTTAACAACCACTCGGGGGGCCGTTTTGTGCCGAATGGAGGCAGCAAGAAGGAGGAACGAGCGGGGTCATTGCACCGCGGACTCGGGACCTCCTAGAGTCGGGCGGGATGCCGGGTTTCTTCTTACTCTTTCAGTCAGCGATGCTGGCCAACTTTTCTTCCTTTCTTCTTTATTTCTCCCCTTTTTTTTGTATGATTGACCCGGGTGGAGGTGTAGGAGAGTGCTCACCCCCTCAGGGAGGGGATGAGTGGTTCGCTCCACCGCATCAACCCCACAGTGATAATCTTTGTTCAGCACGGGTCTCGACGGACGTGGCCGTACAACCCTCTCTTGCCAATTCTTTCTCTTCTTTTTTTTGCTTCTTTCTTTTCTCTTTTTTTTTCTTCTTTTCTTCTCTTCTTCTTTTCTTATTTTCTTCTTTTCTTCTCTTTCTTCTTGAGGGAAACGGGGGGGCTTCATTTCCCCTCCCTTCTCTTCTCTTTCTCTTCCCCCCCTTTTTTATAACAGCCCCCATGATTCCTAGAAGCGGCATATGCTTCGAAGCAGCGTCCTCGAGGCCGCAAAGGCAGCTGCATCAAGTCTGGATTTTCTCCCCATAGGGCTGGCGAAGACAGCACATGCAATTCATCAAAGCAGGCAAACATCATTTATTAGGGGGCCATGAGGCCCTGAATCCCGGCGAAGAGATGAAGGGCAGTTTCTTGTCCCACCGGGCGTGCCAAACTTGTGGACGCACTAAAATTCGCTTATTCAAGTAGTTCGTCTATTAAGTGCGTGGACGTGCCAGTCACCGGAGTGACAATTTATTCGGGCTCCGAAGAGCCCATGGTGCGCTTGATCTGACTCGGTCAGACGATTGTGTGGTTCATGTCGGGACCAAATCCCGCCGCGCCATAAAGGTCACGGCGTCATTTACATCTCCCATACAAGGGAACACCCTTGATTAATCGCCGGGATTCAGGGCCTCATGGCCAAGAAATTAATTGCATGAAAGGTCTATTACGAGGTATTGAAATCCTCACGCGAGGGCGAGAAGAAAATCATTCGCGGTCATGTCGGTCGTGTACTGACCATTTAATGTTCGGACGAATGTCCGGCTCGAGAAAATCGCTGTTGTCGCGGGAAAATCGGAACACATGTATGCCGAGGTATGGCAAATTTATTGTTCAGAAGAGCGGAAAACATTTGGCTGAGCCTCAGTTGGAGCGGTCAAAAACTAGTAAATCTATTAGCCCGGTGCAAGAGCCAGTTGTGACCATACTACGGTGGGCCCCTGCGGTCAAAATAAGACTTGCATGAGCATCATTAATATTTCCGGTGCCAAGGGGCAACGAGGGAATATCCCTTGAATCGGATGAAAAGCCCTGTGTCTAGGGAAGCGGAAGTTCGAAACGTGTCGGTCATTTGGGAGACCGTTTAATATTCGAACAGGTGTCCGGCTTGAGAATATCATAATCGTCGCAGGAGGACCTGGAACATATGTATGCCGTGATACGGCAAATACATTATTCCGAGACAATGAAAACATTCGGTTAAATCTCGATTAGTGTAGTAGGAAACTAGCGAAATTATTGGCCCGGTGCGAGATCGAGTCGGGACCATACCGGGGGCGCCTCCCGTGGTCCAAACGGGGCTTGCGTGGGCATCATTAATGATTCCGGTGCCGGAGGGCAACGGGGAAGAGTCCCGGGACTAGATTCCAAAATCAAAAATGTGTTCGAAGGGAGCGAGCTATAGGCCGAGGATATGAGTCATACAATGACCATAATCGGGACAAGCCCGAGGTCTAAGCATGGCCCACGGGGCCCTGTTGACCCTACCATGCAAAGGGTCTAGGGATGACAGGAGCCATCTCATTCTGTTCAGATTTCTGTCGGTCACTTGCGGACCCTTGATATTCGGACGAGGGTCCATATTGAAGGTTCGACATAGATAGAAACAACCCCGTACAGATGTATACCGACTTTGCGGCAATTTCAATGAAAGGGGGGAACGAATCCCGATAGGGTGAATCCGATTTGGCGATCTATCAGCCCAGAGCAATACCGGGTCAGGACTACGTCGGGGTGGGAGCCATCGGCCATGTTGGTTGCTCACGGGTCCTTTCATGTTCAGACACAGGTCCGTAATAGAAACACGGCAGAAATCGAGGTGAACCCGTTCAAATTTCTGCCGAACGTGCGGCAATTTTAGTAGTGGCTCGGAAGGGATCCGACCTGAGAAACAAGTCCGGTTTAATCGGAATGTCGGCCCGAGGCGAGGTCGGGTCATGGCCAGTTCGGGATCATTCCGGAGACTCAGACCCAACCTAGAAGGGCGGCATTGTTGTTCCTTCAGCACCGGACCACGGGAGAGTCGGGGCTGCGATATAGATTTTTTACCATTTTTTTTATCTGGGTTTCAAATTATATATATAGATTTTATCGGTTATTTCCCTTTTATATATTTGTTCTGAATGATTTCTTTATTTTATTTATTATTATTACTATTAGATTTTCCCTGTTTGTTTACTATTATTATTATTATTTCACATTTTTTTGTTTCATATATATATTCAGATTTATTTATTTATCAGAATTTTATTAATTTATTATTATTATTATTATTACATTATGTTATATACATATATATATATATATCTAGAGAGAGAGTGGGCCGTTGGAGGGCCAAAAAGGGCTGTACCGGTGAAGGCGCGTGCCGGCAAGCGGGCTGAGAGAGTGTGCCGGCAAAGGGGAGAGCAGTGTGCCGACGAGGGGGGCTGGAAGCGCGTACAGGCAAAGATCGTGAAAGAGTGCCGGAGAATGGTGCTGCGGGGTGTACCGGCGAAGGGCGCGAAGAGCAGGTCGGCGAAGGGCCAAACAAAGCATGCCGGGGAAGGGAGGCCGAACGCGTACCCGACGAAGGGCGCTAGAGGGCGTACCGGCGAAGGGCTGGCAAGGTGTGTCGGCGAGGGGCCATGGAGGGTGTGCCGGCGAAGGGCGCGAGTGGGCGTCCCGGTGAAGGGCGCGAGCCGGTGTGCCGGTGAAGGGCGACTGCAGTGCGTGCCGACGAGGGGTATGGCCGAGTGTGCCGGCGAAGGGCCAAGCGGGTGTGCCGGCGAGGGGCCACGAAGGGTGTGCCGGAGAAGGCACAGATAGGGTGCACCGGTGAAGGGCACTGCGAGGTGTGCCGGCGAAGGGCGTGCCGGCCAAGGGTGGCTAGAGGGTGTACCGGCGAAGGTGGCTGAAGGGGCGTACCGGCGAAGGGCATGGGGAGCTCACTCCTCCTCCGTTTCTTTTAAGCCTTTTCTTTTCTTCTTTTATGATTTTATTAAGTTTGTATGGGTTTCTTCTTTCCTTCTCTTGATCAATTTCCATTCTTTCTCCCATGAGGACGAATGTTCAAGCTGTTTAGTTGCCGTTCGATTTGGCTCTCTTTATGTTGATTACGGTTCCCTTGCCTCGGTTAAAGCATTTTACCGTTGTTCCCTTTTTTATTTATTTGTTACTTTCTTTTAGTCTTTTTTAACGTGTGGTCATTCCATTTGTTGGTTGATTCCTTTTATCTTTTTAATATGTTATCGTTTCTGACGAAAATTCGGCAGCATCTCCCCTTGACCCGAGCGTAAGGGAGATACAGGGAACGCGCCCACATGGAGTGGCGGAACCCAACAACTGGAGGTGGGCGCCCGAGAGAGGATACACCTTTAATAAAACTTCAGAAAACTCGGAGGCAACGGTGAGTGGAAGACTATCCCAGGACTGGCTAAGGGGGATGCACCGGACAAGAAGAAGGGGCAAGTGTGCCGGGCTAAGGAGGCCAAGGGTATGGCGGTGAAGGCCATGAAGGCCGTGCCGAGGAAACCGAAAGGGGCGTACCAGTGAGGGCCATCATAGGCGTGCCGGGGGAAGGCAGCCAAGGCCGTGCCGGCGAAGGGTGTTGAAGAGTGCACCGGCAAAGGCCCGATGGGGGTGTGCCGGCGAAGGCCTGATCAGGCGCGTCGGCGAAGGGTTCAAAGAGGGCGTGCCGCTGATGGCTAGGGTGTGCCGTTAAAGGCACGATTGGGCATGCCGTTGGAGGCACAATTAGGGTGTGCCGTTGGAGGCACGGCTGGGGGTGAACGAATGCGAAAATGCTCGGCAAGAAGTAAACCCTAAAGAAGGGGGAAAAAGAAAGGGGTGTGAAACACCGAAGGATGTAAACACGGAAGACATACATTGGGGAGACGTCCGAGGAGACGTTTGCAAGCCTTCTACTTTTATTGTCATAAGAGGCGTGCCCCAAGGGGGCTAATACATCGCAACGACGGCAAAACAAGAAATGAAAGGAAAGAAAGAGGAAAAGAAAATACAGTGGGGGGGACGGAGCGTGGACTCCTCCCCTCCTGGACCTCACTCCCTCTCTCCACTCATTCTTCTTCTCATCTTCTCTTCACACGGACGCCGGAAGCCGGAGTAGCAGCGGGGAGGGGAAGGGCAGTACGCCCTCTCCCCCCTTTTCTTCTTCTCTTCTTTCTCTTTCTCTTCTTCTTCTTCTCTTCGCGCGGATGGCGATGGACGGAGCAGCCGGAGGGGGGGGAGAGCCTCCCCTCCCCTTCTTCTTCTCTTCCTCTCTTCCCTCTTCGCACAGACGGCGGCGGTGGGTGGAGCGGCGAAGCCTCTCCCCTCTCTTGCTATCTTCCCTCTTCTTCTCTTCTTCTTCTTCTCTTCTTCTCTTCTCCTCTTCACTGTCTGCGTCTCTCCCTCCCCCTCTCTGTATCGAAGGAGAGGGGTCTTTACACCCCACATGGCAGGAGCGTCCGAACACGGCAGTCGGAGGCGGGAAATCGGAGGCATTGATTGGGGATTTGACACGTCGTTCTTGGTGGCAGGGGGGATAGGCAACGTGGCCCAATCCCCGGCCGACACCTCGGATAGCCCACTACGCGCCAAGGATCCATAGGGCGTGGGCATCACGTCATCCTGCCGGAGCATGCTGCTGAAGAGCCTGGACAGCGTGCCGTTGGAAGACATAGGAAGCGTGCCGGTGAAGAGCCCAAAGGGTGTGCCGCTAAAGAGGCATTAGGGGCGTGCCGTTGAAGGGGCACAAAGGTGTGCCGTTGAAGGGGCACGAAGGCGTGTGCCGGTGAAGGGGCCAGCAGGGGGCGCGCCGCTGAGACGCCATAAGGGCATGCCGGCAAAGCACAGCAAGGGCGTGCCGCTGAAGCGGCTTGTGGGCGTGCCGCTGAACGGGCGCGGGAGCATGCCGCTTAGCGTGAGGCCAGGGGGCGTACCGCTGAAGACACCCAAGCTGGGTGTGCCGCTGAGGGCTAGCAGGGGGTTTACCGTTGGGCAACCCTGGCGGTGTGCCGCTGAGAGGCATTGGGGGCGTACCGCTGGAGGCTTCAAGGCGTGATGCTGAAGAGGCCTGAGAGCGTGCCGCTGAAGGGCGCCAAGGGCGTGCCACTGAAGGGCCGTGGGGCGTGCCGCTGAAAGGGCGACGTGCACAGTTCTGAGCCCGTTGAGAGTGCGACTTGTGGCCCATTCGATTTTCTTCGAGGCCCACAGGTTGGAGTGTACTTTGGTGGTAGTTGATCTCTCTTCGCTATCCTAACTCCGGAGACGGCTTCACTGCAGTGTGTGCATTTGTTTGGAGAGTCTAGATGGCCCATCTTCCCCGTAGTTTTTCTATTTGGTGTCGTTGTTGATGCTAGACTAGTTGGGACGTATGGGAGTGTAATTTTGCATGTCCACACCTCTCTCTCATACATATTTGGATCTCCAACTCCTTTACAGCTCATTCGCCCAAAACCTTTGGAATAGGTTGACCTGAAAGAAGCTTTCGTCAATGTCACTCTCCGGAACCGCATCATTCCCCCATCCCAAAGGCCATCCCAGTCGAGGAAGGGGTCAATTCTCAAAGCCCTCCCGCGGCGTACAACATTCTCCAGCATCTGGACAGGACCCCTGCTAAGGTTTCCATCTTGGGGCTCCTTAAGAAATCTCTGTCAGACCAAGCCACTTTGCTTCAATTCCTCCAGAAAATTATGGTCAATGAAGATCTTCCGGCAAGTGGTGTGACCGAGGCCATCATGGCCCTCACATGCAGACCATCTATTTCATTCTCTGATATGGACCTTGCTTTCCCAGAAAGCAGGTCACTCCCGTTGTGCCTCACAATCTCTCTCAACGGAGTCAAGGTTGACTCCGCCCTCATCGATACGGGAGCTTCAATTAATGTTTGTCCCATGAAGACCATCAAGAAAATTGGCCTCCAGGAAGAGAACTTAGAGGAGATATGCACCACCATCTCAGCCTATGATAATTCAAAAAGGTGCGCAAAAGGGAAGGTGACCCTACAACTCGGCCTAGGTCCAATGGTTATGACGTCGGACTTCTTTGTCCTTGATGTCGACCTGGCATATGAGCCCATCTTAGGACGGCCTTGGACTGAGCAAACCCTCGGAATCCCATCAACAGCCCACCAATGCTTTAAGTTTCCTTACAATGGTAGGGTGATCAATATCAATAGTATCCCGCTAGTGGAAACTCTCAATGCCATTACCTCTGAGCAGATTCCGTTTATGACCATTCCAGATAAGGGCCAAAAACCCGTCCTTTCCGTAGAGGGTGCCGTTGGGCCCTTCGCCTTAAGTCCACCCGATTCCCCCTTCCTTCCTCGGCCAATCACACACTCCAATATCCCTCCCGGTAAAGGATGGGAAATCATGGCCAGGATGGGCTTTACCATGGGTAGGGGTTTAGGTCAGCTCGAACAAGGCCCCGTGCATAGAAGAAAGCTTAAGGTGGCTAAAGGTCGGACAAGTTTAGGTTACTCTCCGGAAGAGCCATCCAAGGGTACTCAAGATGAGGATTTGATTTATGGTCACTTTGTCATAGGGCCAATTCAGCCAGGAACTCGGCAGGAGTCAAGAAAAGAGTCTGAGGTCTCTCAAATGAAGAAAATCCCACCCAATTTATCACTCGAGGAGGACTTTGGACTCCTCTCCCTATTTCATCTGGATAAACCCCCTGATGAGGTTTCCCCCTCAGGCATCTTCCTTGCTTCAAACAGGCCCGCGTGTAATACCCTGGATTCTTATCGAATCTTCCGGATCCTTATTGGAGTGCTTTCAGATCACTTTTGTGGGTCATGAGTTGAGTTTCAAGATCCACATGGATTTTTCTCTCGTACAAGTTACGGAACCTAGTGGTGAGTTTATTTCTCAATTCATTGACTCGAGGACGCTACAGTTGTGATGTACTCGTTGAGAGGATCGTTTTGACTATTTTTAAGTATTTTTCTGAATTATTGAACTTTCGAACAAAAAATCGAAATTTACAAAAATTAGGAAAATTCCTAATTTCTTTTCCTTTTTCTTTTCTTTTCCTCTCTCCTTTCCTTCATTCATGCGTGACCCTCTCTCTCCCGTTCTCTCTCTTCTCGCCCTCTTAGCTCCGACTGCAGACGGAGGAGGCTCGAGAAGGCTGTGGAGATGCCGCGGAGGTGATCCGGAGCGCGCCGGTGCGAGGATCGGAGCGTGGTTGACGCGATCCCGTTCGGTGGATTCAAAGCCGACGGTTGAGCTCGTGAGACAATTTTCAGCGCGGTTTAGTCGATTCGACGCACGGAATCTTCGGTGGAGGTAGGGAGACAGATCACCTACTTCTCCTCTGTGTTCCCTTGCAGTTTCACGTCAAACAGTGCGTATATAAGTGGGTTTCATTCAGTTTCGGGAAAAGCATGCTGGGGGTGTGCGTCAGGTTCACCGGAAAACAGCGATGATTTTTGACTAGATTAGTTTCATTGTGACCCCCAACATGTCTGTATTCCATTTTCGCTTATTTCGTGTTTATCGGTCGTCATTTGGAGTCGGTACGAGCCAGGGAACCCCAGTGACCCAATTTGGGTCGATTCGTATGAATCACCCGTTTCTCGTGATTGAACTGTTGCATGGACCCCTTCCGGCTTGTGGAAGGTTACTTTCGTCAATTAGGACTGTTTCCCTACGTTTAGATGCGAGTGGGGTGTGGAACGGCCGAGATCGGCCATTTCCCCTATTTTCACGTCGTATCGTGCTAACGGTCGTTTCAGAGACCGTTTCTTGTCTCTGGCGGCCCAACGATAGACCGCAACAGTTTATAGTGTGTCAGTTAGTTTTAGGTCGGTTTAGGCTGGCTGCCTAAACGTAGACGATCTCTTGCTTCTGGCGGCCTTATGGTGGTGTGCCAAACTCAGTCGTTTCTCGATTTCAGTGTAAGTCGGTTCGAGCTAGCGGCTCTAGCTCCGACCGCCATGGTTCTGTAGCGCGTCTTCCTTAGACTTCTACGGTGTGTTTGACCGGGTCAAGGTTCTAAGTCAGTTGGCTTTGGCGGTCCAACCTACGATCGCATCTTTGTTCTAGCGCCCCTTCTTAGGCCGCTACAGGTCGTTTGACTTAGGTCAATGTTTTAGGGCGGCTATTATGGCGGTTCAATCTTAGACCGCCTAGTCCGAGTAGCGCGTCTATATTAGACCGCTTGGGTGGTTTGTCTGGGCAGATCGGTTCGAGGTTTGACTAACTCTAGCGGCCATAGCTTTGACCGCTATAGTCACCTCGTGGCCCTATCTACGACCGCTAGAGTCTATACTCCTTCTGGTGTAGCGGCTCTTTTATTGACCGCTTATGTAGTCTAGCGGCCAATATATGGACCGCCACACCCTAAGTGTCATCTTCTGATATTTCGGTTTTCAAGTATCTTGGCTTGACCTTGTAGTTTGCCCATTGTCCTGTGGATGTCTGTTGATATCCTATGATGGTTATGACCATGATATAAGGTAGCCAGGAGTGCTTCTGGATCAAGTAGTCTTCCATGCTGCTTTCGAGTCTTTATTAGGTTCAGGTCAACCCGGTGAGACCCAGTGGTTGACAAGTAACCTTGTGTGTGTTTCGACTATTCTGGATAGATCGAGACATGGTTCTGGACGCCTAGAGGTACTGTCTTACCTCAGTTTGCATGTCCATGTTCTTCGAGGGTCTTGGTGATCCCTCTAGTCTCCGTGATTCGTGCTAAAGCGGAGGCGTGGATCGGGTGATCCAGTGTCATTTTCCTCGGCTTAGGATTAGGCTGATTGGCGGCTTGTCACTGTCGTTATGCGACGATCTTGAGCCTGAGTCGTGAGACTCAAAGATCATTGCATCAGCAGGTCTAATTGCCATGTCCTGAGTCTGTTGGCAGCTTGGTATACTGCTTGGTGATTCGTAGTACGTGCGACAGTGTTTGCTCAGCCTGTCTGTACTTCAGCACTCGTGTTTCAGAGTCTCTGTGTCTAGTGAGCCTCCACTAGTCGTAGCCTGATGACCTCGAGTGTCGGCCCACCTGGGAGTGGTGATGAGGGCAGTTCCCGAGATACTGTTTGTAGGCTAGATTCCGTGGGCTCCCTTGCCTTGTAGTAGCATCCTGCTGGGGGAGAAAACTAGCTAGAGACCTGGCTCAAGGCATTGAGCTTGTGTGTGCACACGTGGTCAGGGGCGGTTTGGACGAACGCCGACGGGCGTGACCCTGACTAGTCACTCGTTACTATTGTTCCTTGTACTTGGTATGGTGTCCCAATATCCGTGGTCGACACGACTGAGATACCTGAGGCGTAGTGTAAGACGTCAGTGGACGTATCTGGCTATTCTTCTAGTGAGGAGGTGCTTCCGTCACATGACACGTGACTCCTGTGTTTCTCGTCCTTCGAGTTGTGACCTTTTTTGGGTTAGTCTGTTCTTGACTTTACCCGAGGTTGGCACTCTGTTGCATGCATGACGATCTAGTCATGTATGCGTTAGTGTCTGTGTCTGTCCAGGTCTTTTCTAGGGTCTTTGCCTAGTTTTGTAGGACCTTCGCTTTGGGCCATGTGCTTGCCGACGGACCGGTAACTCCTAACTTTGTGAGATCAGGGTTCACCCTTCTGTCGTTGTTGGAGTAGCTTAGGAAGTCGAGTTTCTCTCGGTGGCCGCGTTCCTCTCTTTACGGCTTTACTTTTCCCTTTTCTTTAAGCTGTTTCTACTCCAACCTTTACTACTTTCTTTTACAGCTTTCTAGTTGTAGTTTAACTTTTCCTGCTTTACTACTACTGCTGTTTTAGCTATTGTTCCGTGTTACTGCGTCATTTTCTGTGGGAATCCGTGTGAGCCCTACTGAGCCAGTGACACGAGGCTCACCCCTGCTTTTCAAGTGTGGTCATCTCTGCTTCCTTTGCAGTTCCTAGTGTGGCGTGTTCGTAGTCGCCAGCGGCACCTGTGTCAAGCTTCCCCCGACCTCAATGTACGTTCTTCTTTCTGTTGGACTGTACTTGTCTTTCCGTTGGACTGAACTCTATTGTTAATTTTAACTGTTAATTAAAAATTAATTTTATTTCTGCTACTTTAGCAAACCTGATTAATGAAATTTAATTGCTTACTATTTTATCTGCGACTTCAATGTACTACACAACAATCCTTTTATCCCTTCGGAGCTTTACAGCTCTTTGGAGGCTTTACGGGTTCCAAGTGATATCAGGTCTACTCGGTAGTCCTATCGGGTATATCCGGTATCATCGGGTCATCACAGTTGGTATTAGAGCGTTGTTGTGTGAAGTACATAGGAATCTGAGATATTACAGTGTCCAGAGTCCTGATACTCCAGTACAGTCTTTCGCTGGCTTAGGTTTCGCGGTTCTTTGTCACTTTGTTTCTGTGTGTTGTCTTGTGCGTGCTGTGTTAGCACTGTGCGCGATGGTTTTACTCTCGTCAGGATGTGATGGGACGCCCCTTTTCGTTGTGATGTTTGTCTCGATCATGCTGTACTTGGCAAACTTCGCCGATAGACTTGAATCTGCAGTACATTGTTCAAGATTTCTCCGTGGTTTGTTCAAGTGGCTGGTGACTTTTCACGTTGATGTGATGGCCATGCACGTTCTTACGTTGTTTTGGTCATCCCAGCTTGAGTTTGTTCATCTCCTGAGGTGTTTCGCTTCTGTTGAAGTAATTGATTTATTGCTATTGCCTCTGTTGGGTCCCACAATCAATGACACCCAAGAGGGTGGTGAATTGGGTGATTACAAATTTTAAGTAAACTCTTTCCCTTTTAACAAGTGTAATGAAACAACAATTAAAACATCAAATCTATTGAACTGGAAAGTTAGATTACAACCAACACTAACCCCCACACTAGAAGATAAGACGAATACTGCGTGGTGGAGTAAACTCCGTACAATAAGATTAAGGAAGTTGATTAAGCCAAGAAATAGATTCTCTCACTCTCACCGTTCCCACACGATCATATAAAAGGATTCAACAATCAAACTAAGCCAACGCGCAAAGCAAACCACAATGCACAGGGATTTTAAGGTGGTTCGGGACAACGACGGGCTCCCTACGTCCACCCCTCAACAAACTAGGTGAGGCTTCACTCAGGGATAAATCCCCAAATGGAGACGACGCTCCAACCACACACACGCAAGATGACGCCTGCACACACACACGGGGATGCACCCCAGTACACACAAACATACGGAGATGATGTCTCCAACACGATCCGACCAACACACACACGCACACACACGCTGCCACAAGTGCAGCAATCCACACACTAAGAATGACGAGACACACACACACACGTAGATCTAGTAAGATCCACGCACCCACACATGAATCAGACGTGACACATACACACGACCACAGATCCAAATGATCCACACACACACAAATGCTTAGAGTTTATGAGAAATACAAATATGACACTCAAAGCATGATGACAGTGAGGCTTAGTTTAGAAATCCCCTGATTTGGCTTCTCTTTGAATGTATGCTGCTGATTTAGAATGTAGCTTCAATCTTCACTTAATCAGAGCTTCTGTCTGTGCTTGCTTGGCTCTTCTTCTTTCTAGTTTGCTTGACTTTATCTTCTTGGGAGGAGGTTGGCTTTAGATCTTCCTTGAATCACCTTGGAGATAGATGAATGATCTTTGCTCAAATGACGTGATGGCTTGATTCTCCACACAGCTTCCAGTTGGGGATCGATTGGAAACTTGTTTGCAGCTTGTTCCCTTCACATTCACGCTCAGAACATGGTGGAAGAAGCCCTGGAGCTGCTGCCTGCGACCTACACACACAAGGATAGAAGAAAAAATAGTTTTCAGATCTCACTTGGTTCCTCCTTAGGGTTTACAACCCAATAAGATGTATTTATGTTATTAGGACGGTCAAGAGACAGCATAGGGACCAGATCCACCTATCCTGGAGTGATTTGGGGCTTTTGGACCAGATTTAGAAGACTTTTGGCGCGCTTATACAAAGGCCGTATTTGACGGCGCCGCCCCGTACCGGAAAGGGTCGACCCTTGGCGTCGACCCTCGGGCAAACAGAACCTCAACAGAACCATTTTCATGTTCTGTTTTACAGGGGTCGACCCCAGGGCTAACAGAACCCAAAAAGAACCAAGTTTTGGTTCTGGTTTACAGGGGTTGACCCTTGCTGTGGGTCGACCCCTATGGGCAGGGTGCTGAAAAATTATTCTGTTTTGGATAGAACCTAAGAGGGTCGACCCCTTCTTGTTTGGGTCTGAAAAAGAGCTAAAACCTCTATCAAATCAATGAGAAATAATTGATTAAATATTACCATAATCTCATGAAGATCAACCATGATTTTTCATCCTAAAAAATATGATACAGCAAGAGGTTAGATCAAAATCAAAATATATGGTTATGCATTAACATATGAAGCTAGTTTTGAGACTGAGACCTAAATGACATGAAGTATGATTATGAAAGCATTAGCATGAGACGCATAGATTCTTTGATAACATTTTCATTTTAAGAACCTCCCCAAGAATATGCATAAGACACTTTGAAACCATTAAGTCTTTAACTATCCAATGAAGTCAATTGAAAGCACGACTAATAAATTGTTGGGTCCCACAGTGTAGTGGCATGGATCTAGATGGGGGTGAATAGATCCCTCTCTAAAAATTAAGACCAATCAAAATACCTTGAAAGGCTTCTCAATCAAACCTCATCAAATGTGCAGGTGACAAGATCACACACGGAGATTTAGCAATTTGAACTAGCCGTGTACATTGACAAATTTAGCATCGATATGCAACACAGTTCATAACCCATCCTGTGAATGGTGGTAAAGGATAAGGAATAATCATACAACCAATCACACACGCACAAAGATTTTTAGGTGGTTCAGGACCACGACGGGTACCCTACGTCCACCCCTCACCACCTCGGTGAGGCTTCACTAAAACGCTACACGAGGTAGCACACGGGGACAAACCCCAATACACCACACACAGCTCAACGGCAGAAAACCACACACACACGAGGGCGAACCCTCAACACGGTGCTCAGCACCACACACATACACCAAGACGGGGAATGCACCCCAACAGTCAATCCACACTCAGAGACACCGCTCGAACACACACACAGTTTTCTCAGTTTAAGAAGTGATCACAGATATACAAGCAAACTCAATAAACATGAACTAGACAAAGGATAACCACAAGCAGGGACAGAAAATGGTTCAGAAGACTCCTTATCAAAATGATGGAACTGGGTTCTTGAGCAACTGGGTTTCTTCTTCTCTTCAATCCGGATTCAGCTCATTTATCGTTTGGAGGAGATATAGCCGTGAAGCTTCAGCAAGGCATCTTCAACTAGGTGGGATTTCATCATCTTCATCCTTGAATCGTGCCCAGCTCTCACTGGAGACGAAGGAGATGAAGCTTCGTCCTCTTCTTTCTTTCTCCCTGTAAAACCCAAAAATGTATATGGCATTAGATGCTTTCTCATAGTTTTAAGAAACCCTATCACATAACATATATACCACCTGGGTTGGAGGGGACACGTGGAGGACATTATCCTCCAAGGGCCAATCACAATCAGGCAGACAAAGGATGGATCGAGCTAGGGCACCCGCCGCCGTGCGAACCGGCGATTTTTTTGGTCGCCGAAAAGTGTCGACCTCTAAGGTCGACACTCGCGATTGGGCAAAGCAGAACAAGGCTCGAACAGAACACAGCGTATAAAGTGTCGACCCTTGGGGTCAACACTTTCTTCCTGTGGCATGGAAACAAGCCACGACAGAAAGTCCCGGAATAAGTGTCGACCTTGTGGGTCGACACTTATGTCCAGGTTTCTGAAAAATGAACCCAGACAGAACCTGGTGATAAAAAGGTCGACCCTTGGGGTCGACTTTTTATCACCACATTCGAAGACATAAGTGGGCCGGCTAAGAAAACCATACCCATGGATAAAGTGTCGACCCATGGGGTCGACACTTTTCCTGACATAATGCAAACTAAATAAAACATGCATAGGGGTGATTCAAAGAGGATGAAACATTGAATATGAATGCATGCAAGATAGAAATGGGTATAAAGTACCCAAATCATGGATATACCAATTAGAGATAGTTAGGGAATCACCTTGAGAGATGTCCATCCATTTCTCACAATTAACCTCCTCCTACCATTCAACCAAAGGAACTTACCCTTCAATTCACACATGAGATCCTTGTGTCGGTCCATATGCATGTGAAGATCCAATTGATCTTCATATTCAATGCTTGTTCGACACACCTGTCACATTGCATACTGGAAGTTAGTCTTCCATATCACTCAATTTCAAAACATTGAAGTCTATCTCTCATTATTCAATTAATTTCACACTTAAGATACTGCTTCACAACCATTAAGTGAATCAAATAGGTAAGAGTTAGAAGAGTTTCACGCAGTTCAGTTGGAGACTATTCTTTCTCACTAGCTCCTGTAAGCATATCAAATTACATGTCAGTTAATTTCATCAAATTTGTTGTCCGTGACATACACTAGTCCATTCATACAAGATGGAGTTTGCTTAGTTCTTTTCAAATCCACAACAACATATGCAAATTGTTTACATGGAGGGCAGTCACACGGTATTTAGTTCATCATCAAAATTCCTTAAAACACAGTTGTGCACGGGGTTCAACAATCTCCCCCTTTTTGATGATGACAAATACTATGTGCAATTTGACAAAAAGGTGTAGACAGAGAAAAAGATTTCAATGAAGTCTTCTCACATCTAGCATTCTAGGCGTGAAGCCATACTTAACAATCAAATGACATCCTGTAGACCATTTGCAAACACAATCAAGAATATGATGCATTCTAACCACAAATTAAAATACCATGCAGCACTTATGATGAAACATCCATCAAACATCCAAAAGTGTATATCCAATCATAAGTGTAGACAATATCAGAATAGAAGCATAGGCGATCATTCCACATGATAAACACAAGTCCACAGAATTTTCATTCACTAAATCAAAATAACTGATTAACTTCAGCATTGTTCATAAGACAACCAATGTCTATATCTGGACAGCTATGTCCACAAGATAAACAAGTCCAAGTCCTCCACAAAAGTAAACACAAGACACCCATGTCCACAACATAAGCATTAACACTAAGATACCAATTGTCACAAGACACATAGCCATAACCAAAACATAAACATAAACCACAAAATGTCCACATAACAAGACATAACCATAACATCCACACATGGTATCATCCACACACATATAGCACATTTCATCTCCCCCTTTGTCATCAACAAAAAGAGTGGTAAGGGGGAAAAGTTAATTAGCTTGGTCATGAGAGCTAGGGTGCGAGAGATCAGAATCTCAAGGAGAGGCAGGAGGTGTGCGTGGATGCCAGAGAAAATCAGAGAGATCGTCAAACTTGGAGTTTTGAATGCCAATTGCAGAATGGAGCGAGTCAATGGAGTTGGCCATGGCAGCGAACTTCTGAAGATACGTTTCATGATGAAGCTTCAGTTCCTTTACTTTCCATGTGAGGGCATCCACAGATTCTCTAACATTGCTCACTTCATCAGCTAGTTCTTCGAATTTGGTGCTCATCGTTGGAGCGGTTGAAGATGTGGCCTGTGATCCTCTTGTTCTGGTAGTTCTGTTGATGGGTTGTTCATCATCTTCACCTTCATTCTGGCCAGACCTTGCTGCCGGGGCTTTACCTTTCTTTGACGGAAGAGTACGAACAAGAACACCATCTATCAATTCATATCCCATGTGGTGCAGATGGATGGGATAGTATAGATGTCGCCATCTTTAATTGGATGACTGACCTGCTGACTCAAGTCGATATGCAAAGACTGAAATATTGGAGTTAAAGCAGCTCCATAAGGTAAGTTTCGATTCTTGGACTTCCTGCAGCTGGTTATGTACTCCATCATCACCACTGGAAAGTTGACCGGTTCTCCACTCATGGATTGAACAAATAGGAATTTGTGCATGTCGGTTACTTGTTCCCTAGACCTTGATCTTGCCAATAGAATAGTGGTCATCATGTGATGCAAAACTCTCTGAAGGGATGAGAATCCATTTGCATTGAGCTTGGGTACACACCCTGGTGTTGCTACTTTATCTGTCATGAGTTCATATGCAAGTTCTTCATAATAAATGGCTTCTCCATATAACATCCCACTATCCCAAGGCAGATTTAGGGCTTTTCCTATCAACTAAGGAGTTAAAGGAACAGAATGCCCATTGACCTCAGTGTACAGTTCATCATTTTTGACAACCATATTTGCATAGAATTGATGAACTAGGGAATGATAAACTCTCCGGTGATCTGACATGAAGGAAATTAAATTTGGCTGCTTCCTTAAGAGCTCGACTAACCTTGGCAGAGTTTTCTCAATGCTCCTAAAATCAACCGCACGAGGGCACAATACTTTCCTTTCAGCCAACATTTTTGACTCAGAGGCTCTTTTCCTTCTTTCAACCTAGGCTTCCTTGTCCTTGCGCTGTACCTCTTTTAGGATGCGGGCTTCCTCCCTTTCTAAGACCGATCTCTTCTTGGGTGCCATATGTGCAGCTTGGATAGCAGATGGAGGATGTAGATGCAGCAGTGAGATCCTCGAGCAGGTGGAGACCTACCTCTGAACGGACACACCACAAGCAGCTCCCTCTTCAACCGACTGTGCTTCAAGGAGGGCCCCGCGATAGCTTCAAGAGGAAGAAGGAGGGGCGAATGCCGCCGCTCGCCGGAGGACGCTCTTGGAAGAGATGGGGTGGACGGAGAGAAACCAGGGCTGGAGGAGGAATGGAGAGGAAGAGCCGCGGAGGCTTGGGAAGTGGGGGATCGACCGTGGGGTGTGCGGATGGAATGATAGGGCAGAAGACGATGGGTGATGAAAGAGGTTTAAGGAGAAGAGAAGGGGGTTGGGGTTAGATGGGGTTCGACCAGAAAAGAGACCCAAGTGAGCTTGGGCTCGCACCAAGAGAGGAACCGGCGTGAAGAGTGAACCTTGCGGTCCGGTTCTCGAACCGGGTTTCGAAATAAAAGTGTCGACCTTGTGGGTCGACACATTTTGGAGACGTTTCTGTCTGGCGAGAAATAGAAGGACACGCGATAAGAGTGTCGACCTTGGGGGTCGACACTTCTTCTGCACTTTGAAAAATCAAGAGAAATGCAGTGAATTGAAGGCCAATTGAACCAAACATGATATCCACTAAATGATAAACACAAAATGGGCAATATGTGGGTTGCTCAACTGAGAGAAGTTGATTTAGGATAAGGGAAATCAAATACCCACACTTGGATGATCAACTCAATTAAACATGCAAGCTTTCATTTCTAATAACCAACACAAATCATTGAAACTGAAATGATGCATGGAATAGGCCAAATTTCAATTGAGCACATTTCATCCTCATGAATAGCAGTAAGGCCAGGATTGCTTACCTTATCTCCTTCCTTCTGAGCACTTCACTGAACTGAAGATTAAAACATTTTAGGGTCACCAAGTGCAATCTAATAACCCTGTGCATTAGAACTTGTGGTCACTGAATTATGAGACAAAATCTGAGGAATTGACACAATGTCAGAGTAGTGACTCAACGCACAAAAATATTTCAATCAGAATTTGTATTCCTTTTGCCCATCACAGTTTTCAGTTGGTCACAAGGGAGTGTTTCTAACCGATTCAGTTCAACAATCAAACCGACATGGTTTTCTCTTCAGTAAAATCCATTTTAGAAGAAATTTAGGGAATATGAGTGTGATTGCAGATTCAAAGAGAGTTATGTACAACAATTGTGGGGGTTCAACAATTGAGTTCTTATAATGCAATTTAAGCATGCATGCATATAAACAAGCATACATAGGTATAAAATCAAGCATGAAGGTCCCTCAGGGACGGGTATAAAAAGAATGCAATAGATTTGAGCAAACATGTCCATGAACCATATTAACATGGTTGTGCTTACAATTAGATGTACTGCTTGACCATTGATTATCAATTAATTCAGGAAATACATTCAAAAAATCAAGCTCAGATTCAACATGTGAACAATGAATAATGACTTTCAAAGCAATATGAATGATCATGTGTTCTAAGTCACACTAACAAGAATCTCTCCTCCCTACATTTCAATACAAAATGTTTGGCTTTTGGTAGCTTTGCATAGTCCCATACAATTTTGTATTTATTTTTAAAAAGCAACATGACTAGCCTTTTGACACGAGGCATGCCCTTTGTTTCAGGGGCAATTCCCGATTACTCGGTATCGTCATTTATGATAATGTGGATAAGAGACTTTCCGATGCAAGTTTCCTCCTTTATTTCAGGGGGGATTCCCGATGTACTCGATGTCTAATCACACTAATTCACTTTTTGGAGGGACTGACAGCTTTTTCCTCACGAGTCACTTAACTTTAATGTAGGGGTTTAAGAATCCTTAAAAGTGTTTAGTGGAATAACATAGATCCTTATTGAATGAAGTCAGTTGTATCAAGGTTCCATATGAAGTGAGAGATTGAACAGATAGTAGAAGATGAATTAGCCTTTTCAAGGTTTTGTCTCCCCCTAAGTGTATGCACGGTTGACAAACCAAAATGACCTTGTTAAGATGTGTCATGAACCATTCATGCCTGAATCAGTGCAAGTTTATTTAACAAGGTTGTTTGGTCGTAGAAGAGTTCAAAAAGAGACGGATGTAGATTATATACATTCAAGCATGTCAAAATGATGTATTCAAGCAAGTTGATTACCGGTACGTGGCGAAGTACGTAGTTCCGAAGACCACACTCACGCATGATGAAAGCTTCCAGGTGGACTTAATCTACCTTTCCACTGACACCATTTTATATACCGGTGAATCATGGCATTCATGCACACGACTATGAAGTTTATGCAAGTTTGTACATCAAAGTGACAGATGACTAATTTTTATTTGTATTCACAAATGTTCAAAAGAAAAGGTGTGATGTGTATTGATGTAAGATGTGTGTGCTCTATGTGTAAAGTTCAACTATGTGTAAAATTCAACTCTTATTCATAAAAAGAGACGAGTTTAGCTTGTAAAGACTTTGTGAACAACTGCAAAGTTATAGATATTCGCACAAGAAAACGTGAGTGGAAGCTAATAAACTCTATGAACAATTGCAAAAGATTGTTATTCAAACGTGAAAGTAAAAGTGGAATGTATTACCACAATAGCTCATCAAATTTCTTGCCTTGGAGGAATTTTATTCTACTGACAGCTTCTTCCATCACAAAGCATTCCTGCAAGACAAAATCTTCACTGTGATGTTTTGGGAACCCAAGCCATCTTGGGTCCCTGGAGGTTAGGTGCACCGCGATTTGTGATTCTCCACAATTTCCTTGCATTCATATCATCAAGGTGTGATAATGAGCAATCATTCATGACATGTCCCACATAACCACAATAATGACAATACACACGTGGTTTCAATTTCTTTGGTTGGACATAAGCATTGGGCTTTTGAGCATGTCTGGGAGGTCTATAATTTTGAGTGTGCAATTTAGGTTCGACATTTAACAACCAACAGAATTTCATAGTATGAGCCATTTTCCCACAATGAAAGCATTCAACCTTCTTTTTCTGATGAACTTGAGATGTAGCAACCTTGGTAAAAATAAAAGGAAATAAAAACCCCAATTGATCAAAATAAGATTAAAAGATTTAATGAATAAATGATAAGAGCCTAAAGAAGTAAATAATAAACCAAAATGTAAATAACGCCTTGATTCAAGGCGATACTTCAAAAAGAAACGCCCTTATACAAGGCGCGAATTCCAGAAAGGACGACCACAGCAGATGTCGTCAATTCTTAAACGGCCAAAATAATAAAAAGGGCAAGTAAACGTGACGCCCTCCACATGGACGCGTTTTACATAAGAAATGACTTTAACAAAGGCGTCAATTTAAACTAACGCCCTATGGCAAGGCGTTAATTCCGTTTGAGTTTCGTTCGACCCAGGAGACTATCCAGAGCAAGTTTCTGGATAACTACATGGAAGATTGATTAGGGTAAGAACTCTATTAGGGAAATATTACTTCCAATACGATACTAACTCCATTAGGATCGTAAAAACCCTATAAATAACCCTTCCTGTCGAGCCCTAATAAGCTGTTGGTCGAAGGAAAACTCTGCTGCTGCATACGTAAAGAACAGGTAATGTTCTTCTTCCCTGCCTTCGGTCATAATCATGAAGAATATTGATGTTCTTCATCGTCTTTGCTGCAGGAAGTCTGCCGTAAGTAGTAACTCTTCTGCCTAGTTGAAGGACGGGAGGTTCTTCATCAAGACAATCTCTTCCTCCAAGAAGGAAGCTGTTTCCATAAGCTTCAGAAGAACTCTGTTTAGAACAGAGCATCGTTTTTCCTTCACGTTTCTTCATCCAAATCACCCATCAGGTAGGTTTTCTCAAGAATTGTAGCCCAAACCAACATAGTAATTATGATAAAGTCATCTGTCAATTCATGCGTATAGATTCTCTGCGTTTTTCATAGTTTTCTTGAAAATAGTGTAAGTAGCGACTCTCCTTAGGGCGCTAATTTTAAAGGAAGCGACCCAGACTAGGGCGCTAATTCTTGTTTTGACGCCCTACCCAGGAGTCGTCAACTTCATTTAATTATTAATTACCCATGTTTAAAATTCTATATCAAGTAAACCATGTATATAATCTAATGCATGATCATACTTGTTGAATCATGCTATTTTTCTCTTCCAGACCATGTGATCCTCTTCCTGAAAATTTTATTACCTGGAAATTTATACTGTTCATGAATCCTATTTCGGATGTTAAGGAATTAACGACCTGGGATAGGTCGTCTCTTACATAACTGACGCCCTGCACCAGGGCGTGACTTTAAAATTAAGGCCCCTCTGTAATGCGCGTTTTCATGAAAATTCCAGAAAATTGGCAATTTTGCAAAAATATTATAAATCTAATGGACGCCTGCTATTGTAGTTGTCAAATCATAAATAAACGCCACTATAGAAGGCGTTAATTTGATCAGTAATGACTTAGATTAAGTCGCTATTCACTGAGAATTGAGGGGTAATGCGATAAACCATCGTGAAACATGGGACTATATTCACGACTGGAATATAGTGCCGATTGAGAGGGTTGTACCATGAAAACCTATCACACTACTTTGCCATGTCACTCTATAGAAACATGGTATACCGGCCCTCATGTTATGCTATGTGTATGATATGAGAATTATCTTAATGAACGGGGAAAGCATGCCATTATTGTGATGTTCTTGTGGACCCCAATTCTATATCAAACATTATTATGATGTTCTTGTGGACCTCAATTCTATATTAAAAGAGTGACCATCTACTTATGGGCACTTACTTGTCATGGTACCCAAGTTAGAGAACCAATTCCACCTAGTTTTATCGATACTCGTGATTGCACCGTTATTATCGTCATTATGGTCATGTTCAAATCCTTGAAATGCTATCTACCTCTAAGTTTATACAAGTTCTTTATCTTTGAAACTCCATATTGGCTATACACAAAGTGGATGTCAAAATACATGATCAATGCCTGTGCATATAGGGCCCGATCTGGTCCTGGGAGGAGCACCCAAAAGTACTAGTGCCCATGGAAGTTGTAATGATAACGGTATTGGCATTATACCGAAGTGCATGACTAGCTTGATTGGACATTCCACAAAAAATCTCATACTTGACTCGACTTGACATGACATGACTTGCGTGACCCGAAAAAGGGTAATTTATATACTTGCTTGCTTGAAACGTGATAGCCAAGTTCTCGACATGACATGATGAAATTACTTGCTTGAACATCCTGACATCTATCACTTGAAAGTTCATGAATAGTTCACCTTGTTATCTTGTTGATATACTCTCTATCTTGTAGTCTTATGCGAGCATGCATAGCTATAGTGCATTCATAAAAATGTAAATACTTAAACCCCTTGCTAGCTCTTGAGATATAATTTCTTACTAAGCGTTCGCTCACTCAGTGTTCCCTACTTTTCAGGTAAGTCTGACGACGAGACTCAATCGGACGGGGAAGATCAAGAGTGAAGAGAGTAGAGCTCTCCGTCTATCCAAGCGTCTACTAGTCTTATCTTTCAAATTTCTTAAGTCAACCATTGTACTTTTTTTTATTGGGTCATAGCACTTTCGTTAAGTGAATTGTAATAGAAGTAGTTTGAGGTTGTGATTGAATAAAGGATTGGGTTATCTTTACTTTTGCGCATCTCTGATTTGGTGTCGAATACACTAATACTCTGATTGACATGATCGATATAAACTCGTCACGCGTCTCCGGGTATCTTCCGCGCTCGGGGCGTGACATGAGATTTACTGTTATGCATCTTACAAGCATTCAAGTCATCTTCTTTCATTAAGCTACAATCATGCATTAAATGTCCAGGCTCACCACAATAGTGACATGAAGTATTATTGTGTATTGGAGCTTGGGATTTCACATCAAATTTCGTTGCATGCATAATGGGCTTCTGTTTGACAAATGAAGGGGTATTTGGTGTACTTGAGGAACTAGAGGCATGCACAAACGAAGTTTTTGTTTTCAAATTAAATGCTTCCTTTTTACTAGGATTGTATCCTAGACCTTCCCGTTGGAAGTTCACCTTAGTTCCCAAGAGTTTGTTTAGATTCTCTTCACCACTCACAAACTTGCCCAATGATTTGTTCAGGTCAACGATTTTACTTTGAAGTGAAGCAATTACAAGTTTACAAGACAGAATTTCATTTTCACACGAAGTGACCTTTTCATATAGAGTGGCATTTATCGTCTTGTAAGATTCTATTTCCTGTTCTAGAATACTTACATACTCACCTTCTTGAGCGACCATGGACTTGCCTTTTTCAAATGTCAAAAGTCTTTCACACATGGTCGAATTTAATTGTTTAAGATTTTCAAGTTCAGATTTCAACAGATCATTTCCTTTTTCAGATTTCTCGAGGTACTTCAGTTTTCCCTCTAGCAAGGAGATTTGAATGAGCAAAACATCATTGTCCCCTTTTAGTTTTTCATTCTTATCCAGAAGGGACTTGGCATCTATCTCAGAATCAAGAAGTTTATCAAAGAGTTTATCATCATCTGATAGAGAATCTAACTTACTTTTTAGACTCTCTTCAGTTTCTTTAAGCAATGAAACTTGGCATGTCAGAAATTTATTTTCTTTCTCCAGTTCTTCAATTTTTGAAATTCGATCAATGCATTTCCCATAAGAAAAATTATCATGGATATTTTCATTAGACCTTTGCTTCAGTGCTTTGTTTTCATGTTTCATCTTTTGATATTTTTCTGAAAATTCTTCATAGGCATCTACTAAATCTTCGAAAGATAGTTCATCTTCATTTGATTTAGAGCTTACCTCCTCATCACTTTCATCACAGGTTTGATAGATATCATCAACCATTAATCCCTTTAGTCCTTGCTTCTCTTGAGCTAGCATCAATTTGTCCATAATTTCTTTTACGGTTCTGCAGGAGGTGACAAACGTAAACCTGTTAGTATTGACAGATTTTTTTAGCAATCTCAAAATTGTAGCATTTTCATGACTCTTTAGTCTGTCTTGGTTGGACCACTTGGTCTCATCTTGAGGCAGCTTATGAGGACCATTGTTAACTAGTTTCCACAGATTTGGATCAATTGAGTTTATGGTCCTACACATTCTTCCCAGCCATGAGTTAAAGTCATCACCATTATAAACAGGTAAAGAAGTCAAGGAAGCAATATCTGAAGAAGCATTCATCATTCAAAACTACACTAGGATCCCTCTGAAGATCGTTTGATCTAACATAATAGAGCCGGGCTCTGATACCAATTGTTGGGTCCCATAGTGTAGTGGCACGGATCTAGAGGGGGGTGAATAGATCCCTCTCTAAAAATTAAGACCAATTAAAATAACTTGAAAGGCTTCTCAATCAAACCACATCAAACGTGCAGGTGACAAGATCACACACGGAGATTTAGCAATTTGAACTAGCCGTGTACATTGACAAATTTAGCATCGATATGTGATAAGTGTCCATTTTCTAGAGTAATTCATTACATGTACACCATTTTATGTGCATATAATTAGGTAATTATGCATATTTCATAGTTAACCTCAACTCCGCATTTAAATTAGAGCTTTCACGTAAACTGATTAATTTGGTGATATTATTTGATAAATTAAAGTTGAGGGTCATGGGTATTAATTCTCCATTGCCTAACTATGAGCATTTGAGATTTATGTGCACATTATGGTAATTTTTATGGACTAGATTGTAATTATGTGTGTGCAGGACACCGAAGGTAATCGTAAAAGAAGCCGGGGGTAAAACTGTCATCACCACTTTGACCAAGTCAAATAAAGAATTTAAAATATTTTGGTTGGAGGGAAAAGAAAATTCAAAATTTTGAATTCAAAGTTTGAAAAGGAGGAATTCAAAGTTTAAGTTTGAAAAGAAGGAAAAAGACATTCAAAGTTTGAAACAAAGGAGAGACATGATGAGCCTTGGGAAATGGGGTGCCTAAAGTCCAAGAAAGGGGGTGCCCACCTACTTTTTCTCTTCCCCATGCATTATATTCTACCTAAATCTCAACCATTCATCTCCTTTTGATATAATCTTCACCCTCCATCTACCCAACTTTCCCTATAAATAGCCCATGACAAGGAGGAGAAAGGAGTTCTTTTCTTTGGTATTTCACTCTCCCTCTCTCTCTCACATTTTTGGTCACCGATTTCTCCCACGTAAGTTTCTTTTCTCCTCTTGATATCTTCATGAAAGTTCATTGTTTTTAAGTTCTCGACAACTTCTTCTACCTCATCTTCTAATTCTTTCTTATTTTTAAGCTATTTCTTGTTTTTCACTGTACTATCTTGTTCATCTGCGAACCAGTGTTTCTCTCTGTTCTTTCCCTTGTTTCTCACTCTTCTCGTCATTTTCTCCTCTTACTGTCTTCACGAAAGTCTTTTATTTTTAAGTATTCTACAACTTCTTATTCTGTACCATCTTCTAATTCTTTCTTGTTTGGAAGTTATTTCTCATTTTTTAACTTAATGTCCTGTGTTTTTACTGTTCATCGAGGTGCTAGCTTTGGTTATGTCTCCATTTTGAAGCCATTTTTCTTTTTTTTTCTCTCTGAGTTCTTCATTAAAGTTTTTCCTCTCTTCCCCCTCTTCAACTTCTTCTTCTTGGGTATCTCCTACTTCACCTTGGTTTCAAAGTTATTCATCCTCCAAAGTCCGCTTCAACAACGAAGGTAACTTCCTCCCGGCGTAGACGATATCTTCCACAAGGTGGTTCGTGATCCAAGGCCAAGAGAGGACGACGCCATCATCACCATTGCTACAACCATCTTTGAATATCAGGCTCCTTTTGTTTTTATTACTTTAGTTTTATTTCACTTCATTGTAATCTCGTCATATCGTTGTTGTAAGCTTATCTTGCACTCCATGTACTCTTTCTTTTAAGTTAATGAAAGGAGTTGTTCTTTTGATATAGTTCTTGATCTTCTATCCTCTCTCTACCTCCTTCTTCTATCTCTTCTTTTCACTTCATACAATTATTTTCTATAGCATAGACGCATAGTCATAGGTGTTTTCAATTAAGCGTTTGGTTTGTTCATCATTTCACAATTTTCTTCAATCAATCAAATCACAAGTTTTTTTTTAAAGGACTCCAATATTTTTAACTATAAAAATCTCTTCTTTCCTGTGGATTTGACCCGTGCTTGCCATAGTATTACGTTCTCTTTTGATCATTTTGTGCGAGTTCGGTTTTAAGATTGTTAGCGCGCGTGTAATAACGACATACATTTTTGCGTTATCAATATGCAACGCAGTTCATAATCCATCCTGTGAATGGTGGTAGAGGATAAGGAACAATCACACAACCAATCACACACGCACAAAGATTTTTAGGTGGTTCGGGACTACGACGGGTACCCTACGTCCACCCCTCACCACCTCAGTGAGGCTTCACTAAAACGCTACACGAGGTAGCATACGGGGACAAACCCCAATACACCACACGCTGCTCGATAGTAGTAAACCACACACACACGAGGGTGAACCCTCAACACGGTGCTCAGCACCACACACACACACACCAAGACGGGGAACGCACCCCAACAGTCAATCCACACTCGGAGACACCGCTCCGAACACACACACAGTTTTCTCAGTTTAAGAAGTGATCACAGATATACAAGAAAACTCAATAAACATGAACTAGACAAAGGATAACCACAAGCAGGGACAGAAAATGGTTCAGAAGACTCCTTATCAAAATGATGGAACTGGGTTCTTGAGCAACTGGGTTTCTTCTTCTCTTCAATCCGGATTCAGCTCATTTATCATTTGGAGGAGATATAGCCGTGAAGCTTCAGCAAGGCATCTTCAACTAGGTGGGATTTCATCATCTTCATCCTTGAATCGCGCCCAGCTCTCCCTGGAGAGAAGGAGATGAAGCTTCGTCCTCTTCTTCCTTTCTCCCTGCAAAACCCAAAAACGTATATGGCATTAGATGCTTTCTCATAGTTTTAAGAAACCCTATCACATAACATATATACCACCTAGGTTGGAGGGGACACGTGGAGGACATTATCCTCCAAGGGCCAATCACAATCAGGCATACAAAGGATGGATCGAGCTACGGCACCCGCCGCCGCGTGAACCAGCGATTTTTTCGATAACCGAAAATTGTCGACCTCTAAGTTCGACACTCGCAATTGGGCAAAGCAGAACAAGGCTCGAACAGAACACAGCGTATAAAGTGTCCACCCTTGGGGTCGACACTTTCTACCTGTGGCATGGAAACAAGCCACGGTAGAAAGTCCCGGAATAAGTGTCGACCTTGTGGGTCGACACTTATGTCCAGGTTTCTGAAAAATGAACCCAGACAGAACCTGGTGATAAAAAGGTCGACCCTTGGGGTTGACTTTTTATGGCCACGTTCGAAGACATAAGTGGGCCGGCTAGGAAAACCAGACCTATGGATAAAGTGTTGACCCAAGGGGTCGACACTTTTCCTGACATAATGCAAACTAAATAAAACATGCATAGGGGTGATTCAAAGAGGATGAAACATTGAATATGAATGCATGCAAGATAGAAATGGGTATAAAGTACCCAAATCATGGATATACCAATTAGAGATAGTTAGGGAATCACCTTGAGAGATGTCCATCCATTTCTCACAATTAAACTCCTCCTACCATTCAACCAAAGGAACTTACCCTTCAATTCACATATGAGATCCTTGTGTCGGTCCATATGCATGTGAAGATCCAATTGGAAGGTTTCCAATTGGTCTTCATATTCAATGCTTGTTCGACACACCTGTCACATTACATACTGGAAGTTAGTCTTCCATATCACTCAATTTCAAAACATTGAAGTCTATCTCTCATTATTCAATTAATTTCACACTTAAGATCCAGCTTCACAACCGTTAAGTGAATCAAATAGGGAAGAGTTAGAAGAGTTTCACCCAGTTCAGTTGGAGACTATTCTTTCTCACTAGCTCCTGTAAGCATATCAAATTACAGGTCAGTTAATTTCATCAAATTTGTTGTCCGTGACATACACTAGTCCATTCATACAAGATGGAGTTTGCTTAGTTCTTTTCAAATCCACAACAACATATGCAAATTGTTTACATGGAGGGCAGTCACATGGTATTTAGTTCATCATCAAAATTCCTTAAAACACGGTTGTGCACAGGGTTCAACATAAATCACTTCCAATCTAGGCACATGGAAATTCATTTCCAGCTCATGGATACTTACCATGGATTCAAGGGTAGTAACCAAGAGTGGGAGCTTACCATTGACTAAAAAGAAGTGTTGGCAAAGTGAAACTTACACATTATATCAGAGTATTGATCATGTATTTGAAGGGGCATTTCCAATACAAATCAATCAAACCTCATATGAGTTCCAACTTCAGTCCAGAGCAACATGTATCCAATCATCATTGAGTCATGATTTTGTATGAATGAGAGGAAGATGATGATCCTTTCAACAAAGACAAACAATGAAGTGGAGATGATTTTACACAATGACAAGCAACCAATTCATATCAACGAATACTCAATGAATCTACATTAGTATGGACAAAAAGAACAAGAACATTAGTCTTAACATTCCCACACTAAAACATGCATGAAGGCGCATGCATTCTAGCCCAGTAGCAGTACCTTCAAAGCAAGATATCAACATGTGAGTTCATTTGTCATGACGACGAGTTCATTTATCATGAAGACATCTTCCTTAGATCACTCACACATCAAAACTATTATCATCACACATGAAGTTTAGTTATCATCAAAATTATAGCTCAACAATCTCTCCCTTTTTGATGATGACAAACTTAGTGATGAATGATGACAACCTTAGTGATGATGGCAAACTCCCCCATGATGGCAAATGAATGATTTTTCTCCCCATGTCACAGGCAATCATGAATCACATGAAATCGTTCTCCCCCTTTGACATTAGCAAAAAGCTGGGTAATGCCAATCATTCTCCCTCATGAACATGATCAAAAGGTGGAGAAGAAACAAAGGAGGTGCAAATTGTAGTATGATAAATGAGCAAGGAACAATAACCCACATTTGAAATTTTGATGAAGCATGAGCAAAGTATAAATAAGGGACCAAATCATATTCTTGTTGATTGATATGTTTGTAGAATTTTATTTTTTTTGTGATACCAGTGGTTGACAAGAGAGGACACCAATTGTTGATTACTTGGATGTGCCAAGATGAGTAGAGTTGATTCTGATCTTTCTCCCCATTGGCCATGCAAAGCCTAAAATTTCTTGAGCAAGTGAATAACATGGGAAGTCCACTCATTTTTGGTTTTCAATATATTCCATATTTTTAATTTTTGATTTGTGGTTTGAAATATATGAGATACAACTTATGCATGTGATGGCATGTAAGATGCATGCACAAGCGAACAAATAGATACGTATATATACATGCAACACAGCTCTCCCGTACTTATTTAAGAGGGGATGGGTATAGGAAAGATGCAAGAGAGTCATGACAACCGGAATGCACATGTGTAGCATATGGGAGATTGTGCAATCATATAGGAGATTAATGCAATTACTAATGTAGTCAATCAACTTTCTGAATACATGTTAAATCAAATTTTCAGATATGTAAGTGAGTAACATGAAAAATGATAGTCTCAATATGGATATTTAAATTTTCAGATCAACACAGGGAGACATTTTACATACTGCACTTCAATTTTGAAAACAGCGTATTGGAGGCTTCCCTCTACCTCAACAATTTTGCACATATAATCAGAATTTTTGTAAGAATGATCAAGTTCAAATAATTCTTTTTTACACGAGTAGACGCATGGAGCTCATGCCAGAATTCTCGGTTACTCAGAATACTGAACCATTTCACCTCATTTTGAACAGAGGTACTAGTCAACACTTTTCATATATGAACCACATCACGTCTCAGGTGACATGTGCCCAGTTTACTCAGTGAGACCGAGCATTACTCTGCCGTTCATTTTCATTTCAGATTTTTCAACAAAGATAGGTAGGCAGCTTTTTCCTCAACTGTCTCTTCAACATACATGCAGTAAGTTTAACATCTTGAGAGTGTTGAAAAGAAATTCATATATCCTTATCTTTAACACTCATTTTCACATTTTGTGCATGAAGTGTGCGAATTTGATCCAGCATGTATACCGAAAATATCATGAATACATAACAATACAACTCCCCCTAAATAGATGCACTTTTACTCCCCCAGAGTATACAATATGAAGCACACCGATAATGACTCAATTACAACATTATTTATCAAGAAGACATAAGGTCATAGAATTTACAAGGATAGGGGTGAATAGCATATAATAACACACAAGCACACATTGGGAGTTTATGCAAATGCACTATGACATGCATGCGAGCAATGTGATGTCAATTTGATACCAATTGAATGGATAATTTGATACCAATTGAATTGATGCCAACAGAATGAACTAAGTGCGACTAATGCATGAGTTCTAATGTAATGCAGAAATTAACATGGGTGCAAAGTGTGTATTTTTGGTTCTTCATTTGAGTGAACTAAATGCACCTAATGCATTGGATTCTGATGCATGCAACTTATAACTGTATGAGAATGAAAGATAGGATGCAAAAATAAGATTAGAGCTTTGATTTTCAAACAAGTGTGACAGAAATCTTATTGAGATATCCACATTCTATCCATGAATCAGCAAATATTTTTTATGACAAGACTTTTATGAATAAGGGTGCATAAATGATCAAAATTAAGCAATGCAACCCAAATTTCAGAATTGTTCAAAAATAGATTTTCAAAGGTCTTTCACAAGTTTTGAAATGAGAATTCATCCAAAAGTCAAATATATGGATCATTTAATCACAAACATATTTTTAATTTACATAACTCAGCTCAAGGATTCATTCATAAATCAATCAATCACAAGCCAGTCAAGATCTGATACGAGGCGGAGATTTTAGTCCAAAGACCCAAGTCAACACATAGGGAATACTTTCAAGTGGACATAATCCACTCTTTCACAAACGTCATTTGATATACCAGATATGCAATTCAACTCAAGTGTGATGATGCAATTCAGATTGAGTGTCATTCAATAACCAACAACTTCATGCACATCTCTCAAGCTTTTCATTTTGTTCAATCAATTAACTATGCTCATCACATCAAACTAGATTCAACCAATTTGTCACAGCATGCTAGTAAATGACAACTCAAGTTTTTAGAATCAACACTGGTCATCTAAAGGTATCATCAAGTGACAAAAAGGCCATTGCATGAGTTGATAAGGATGAATTACCTTGGTTCAGGGGACAAGATTGGAAGCCTTCAATCACTAAGATCACCAACCTCATGGAGGTTGATATTTCAGGTTTTACTTTCTTACATTTGCCTTGAGAATCTATTTTCTTCTAAGGCTTTCACCATGCCTTGGGTACTTGCTTTAACACGTACAAGGACTTTCACCAACTTGTGCTTAAGTTGATTCTAGAAGTTGTTCAATTTTTGGTATCCCATCTCCTTGTGGCAATTGAGAAGATTCTCATCATTTTTCATACTTGCAAGGTGTTCCTTTAGTTGATGCAACCTTGACTATGAATGGCCAGCATTACTTGGACTTGGGGAGTGTACTCTGCATCCAAAGATAAAAATAGATATGATTTGTCAATTATGATTCAGATTTATTAACAATGGCATCATAAATTATTTTAACAACCAACATCCCCTAAATAGCTCAAGATGCAATGCATGACTCATGTGTGAACCTAAACATTAAGCTCATATGGTGAATGTGGTTGCTCTCCCTTAGTGTGTGTGCATGAATGCAAGATGTTCAGTAACAATCCAATGCCATATGCAGCCTTTTAAGTAAATGACTCATAGTACCAGGCGGAGAACTTAGATCCAAAGATCACCTCATACATAGTGATAGTTTTCAGACAGGCTTAACCTGTCCTTCCACATGTCAACATTTGATATACTATGTAATCAATGATGATGAAGGTAGGAGGATTGCTATACATTATGATATGAATTCACAATGTTCATCTTTTGCATGATAGAGTATGAAAGTGTATGCAAACTCAATATATGTAGTGAAATTATGCTTTGGTGAATCTTCAAGCTATTCTTTAAACAAAGATGCTATATGATAAGTGATATATGCACAAATATGCAAACAATCATGAATTAAATACATGTACGGACATATGTAAGATTGCATGACTACATAACACAAAGTCAGTTAAAATATGACACAATCACTACAAAAGGTAGGAGAGATATCACCTGATCTTCAAGTTCAGTTTTTGATTTTTCTTCCAACCTGACTTATGCCACTTGACCCGTGTGCCTTACCTTCTTGATGAAAATAGATTTCATGCTTTATATTCCCAAGGCACACTGTAGATTATGAAAAAAATCCACTTAGAAAATATAAGAAGAATTAATGAAAAAAGGATGGTAAAAGGGGAGAAAAGGGGAGCATGCGAGGATGCTAAGGGGAATGTGATCGCCAGAGGGGTTACCTCAAATAAGAAAAAGGATGATCGCGAGTACCTTGTGTTGAGTGGGGGAGATTGTGAACCCTTTCTTCCTCCTTCTGCCGGCCGGCCGATGAAGGGGGTTCTTAGTCTTGATTACCTTGCAAGAAAACACAAATCAAATAAAAGGAGTGGATTAGCCAAAGAGTGTAGTATCAAAGTTCTAAGATTATGAAATTAATCAAATTGAACATGAACATGAACACACCTTGTGTGTTTTGGTTTTAAACCCCTAAGAGGAGTAACAAGGTTTGAAAAGTCTGGATGTAATATGCTAAGTAACGATATGATATGAGGTCTAGCAAGAGCTAGAGAAAAAGGATGTAAGATGATGATATGCTAATGAAACAACTAAATAACTAAAAAGGGAGGAAGAGAGATTCTCTCTGCTGTGTGTGCAGTAGTAGAGGAGAAAGAGCTTCAATATGCATGATGGAACAGCAGCAAAGGATGAAGCCTAGAAAGGATGAAGAACCGTCGAGAAGAGGCTTTGGAAGAATAACCTGCAATCAAGAAAAAAAACTCTTCTCTCTGTTAGCTTTCTTCTGTTCTCTTCTCACTTTTCTCTCTGCAGCTCTGCTCTCTTGCATTCTCTCCTCTCTTGCGCGAAGAGACCCAGGAGGGGTATTTATAGGGCCAAAAATCCTTGCTAAGCAAGGATTAAAACAAGGTAAAGATCCTCCATCAAGAAACACCACACAAGGCTCAAAATGAGGAAGGAACCATTACTGGAAAGAAGGAGATGAAAGGGAGGCGGAATTGAAAATGACGACCGAATGAAGGGCGTCACTTGAAAATGACGACACAACCAAAGGCGTTAATTAAAATAACGACTCCCATCAAGTCGTCAATTTCTGAATTTATTTATAGAAACAATTAACTTTTCTTATTTAAAATGATGAATTGACGCATGTCGACAAGGCGTCACATAACAAACGCCTTCAGGAGAGACGTTAATTATACAATTTTCATTTTATTTGAAATTCGGAATTTTCAGTAAATCCAGAAATTGACGCCTGTATTGGTAGTCGTCCATTGTTAAAAGAGGCGCCCTTGTACATGCCGTTAATTTAAATAGCGCTCCTGATCAGGGCGTTAATTTCAATTTCCCAAGAAAAAAATAAGAAATCACAATTAATTTATAAGAAAATAGAAAAACTTCGTATAATTAATATTGAAGTCCGCTTTAGGGCGTCACATGGTGACATGAGATTTACTCAACATAGCATCAATTTTAGCGTGTCTACAGCTGCCCCGCCTT
Organism: Amorphophallus konjac; assembly: GCA_022559845.1. Taxonomy (NCBI): domain Eukaryota; kingdom Viridiplantae; phylum Streptophyta; class Magnoliopsida; order Alismatales; family Araceae; genus Amorphophallus; species Amorphophallus konjac. Next base: position 82,327,747 of record CM040123.1, on the reverse strand, counting down.
GGCGTCTGCTTTGCAAGGTAGTGAGATGGAATGAAGTGAAAAATGAAACAAGCGGAATAAGGTGGAACGAACTGATAAGTAGATGCCAAAGTGTGATGTGACAACCCTCTGACACTAAGCGTTGGAAATATTTCCAAGATTCTGAATGAAACAACTCCGGATAATTCCGTGAAACATCACTTCAGTAAACTAAATAAACAAAATGTGCGCGAGGGCACGACAGGGAGGCACCATTGGAGAGCGGTTACCAGCCAATGTGGACGTGCTACAACCAAGGTGGATTTGTAGAAAAGTAAAGTGAATTGAGATAAGGATCTAGCAAATGGATGATTTCAAGAGACCAGTCTGAGCGATTTCAAGGAGAATAAAGTACTTGATTTGGAATAGAATATCTCATGTCAACTCAATTAAGAACGAGCGACCTTCATTATTCGCGTAATATGAATATTTTCATCATTAAGCTCAAAGTCCTACATGATGCATGCTGGGCTAAAGGAAAAATCAAAACAAACTAAAATAAAAGATAATCAGGGATAATATTGTTAAGCCATCCAGATTTGGTCAAGAATCCAGATCTCTAAGCTGACACTAAGCCGATGCCCGTTTGTCCACGCATCAACTCAGAAAGTGAAACCATCGTCCCGAACCTTGAATGACTCAACTGCCTATCCATGTGATCAAGATTCCCCTGGAAGTATCACTATTTTTGATGAAGGGGAACTCAAATTCCAGGTTCATCAGAACCACAAGGTCCTTGATATGTTATAATAGCGTAGATAACATAAAGTAACAATACATACAGGAGAAATACAAATGTGAAGTGATGTTACCAATAGAACAATCCAAACATTTCCAAACTTGCACAACCTGCACTCAAAGCTCATTACCTCAAAAGATCATTAGCTCAAAACAGCTCAAAATATGATCATAAGTGCTTGACCATGATATAATAGCACTTAAGTTCATGAGAAATCCAACAATTCAAGAGCATAAGTTTAAAAATGACGCCCCTTCTGATAGGCGTCAAATTAAGAAATGACGATGTGCTCGGAGGCGTTAATTGCAATTGAGGTTTAACTTGGAATTGGAATGCAAATGACGCCCTCCATGGAGGCACTGGATAAATGACGACCCTGAGGATGTCGTCAATTTAACAAATGACGCCAAACAGCACGTCGTCAATTACCTATTTTCGTTTCTATCTCGGAACTAAACTTCCAGCAAACTGTTTGATTCAAACTCAAACCATGATACTCATTAACGTTCAAAACACTATAAATAGGTAACTGCTGGTGTTTCCACGTATGAAAACCATCGAAGCATAGAGACGAAGCTACCTTCTATAATAGACAGAAAGAACCAAGCAAAAGCAGAACAGAGCATTGAAGCTATTTTCTGTCAAGCAGACAGAAGAACAAAAGCAGAAGAACCATCAATACTGTCAAAATGATGAATCAACTGATGCAGCAAAGGCTTTTCAAAAAGTCAAGGATGAATTTCCCAAGAATTTTTGAATTGCCAGGCCATATAAGTGAGAAAATCACCAAGGGCCAAGTAAGTGTTCTCGATGTTGAAGCTTTTATTTTGGTACTGTCATTCTTCCTGTTCAAAATTTCTGATTATTATTTTCTTCTTCTTTTTTTTTTCTTTTATATTTTCAGGATTACCCCATTATTCTTGGTCCAAGAAGGTTTCTAAAGATTAAGTGGTTTCCTTTGCTACTCTCCAAGCTCTCTCTAGACATGAGATCCTTCCTTGCTAAGTGCAACCTCCTAGGCCTCATCACTCATGCTACCCATTATAATGATATCCATCTTGATTGGGCTTCCATTGGAGCTCTTATAGAATTATGGCACCCTCACACCCATACTTTTCTATTCCCAACCTTTGAACCAACCATCCTCCTAGAAGAAGTGGAGATGCTCTTGGGTTTGAAGAAGATGATGCAAGGAGAGGAAACAAAGATGGCCCATATGACTAAGCCCATACAAGCCCATGATATGCTCATGAGTCTTGTCCAAAGCTCAAATTTGGTGAATCAAATGAAGACCAACAAGGGAATCAATCTTTTGAAGTTGGCTTCTTGGGTATATAAAAACATGGATAAGGCTCAATGAGATGAAGCCCTTTTGGAGAGAGTGATGAAGGGGTTTGTCATATGTGTAGGTGGAGCTTTATTCTTCCCTTCATTGGAGGATCATTTAGAGGAACAACACTTGAGTGCAATAGCAAGCATGTGGGAGGGAAAGAGAATAGGTGGGGCAATACTAGCCAACCTATACAATGGGCTCACCTCGGCTTCACTAGGACGGCCCTTATTTGGATCAATGCTTCTTCTAGCATGTTGGATAGTTTACACTTTAAGTTCGATCCATGTCAAGCAAACCAAGCGGCCTCCAAAATCTTCTCCAAGAGTCCACTTCAGTATATGACAAGCTCATTGGGCTTATGTGAAAGAGTTACTAATAGAGTTCCCAAGCTCAAGAATAGGAATGAATGGAGAGATTACTTCAAAACAATGCGAAAGAGCAATTTCACATGTACACCAGATTTTCTAAAAACCCAAGAACTTCGCTCAAGGTTATCCTCCGACATCGAGCTCCGTTTGGTTGGTGGGACCGACTTCATCCTTTACAACGCACACCGATGCCTCCCACAACTCGGACTTCCCCGACATCTTTTCGAAGGGCCTTCTCACCTTCCTCCAATCAAAAAAAGGGAGCTATGCTCAAGTGGTGACCATGAAGAAATCAGGACCATAATGGCTCAATGGAAGGTGGGACTTCTCCACAGATCCAAGGCTCATGTTGAAGAAGAAGAGAACAAATGTAAAGCTTATGTACTGGCTCTCAAGAAGATAAGGCCCATAGTGGCTTAGAATGTAATCAAAGATTTTCATGAATGCAATAAGAATTCCTCTTTTATCTGAGCCAAAGCAATGTATGAAAGTGATCAATTCTGATATTTCAAGCAATTCTGTCTGATAACAAGGAGTTTCAGTCCATCTGTTCTGAACAGCGCCCCTATCAACGGCGTTAATTACTTAAGACACGCCTCAGTTGAAGCCGTCCATTATATTTCAAACTCATAATTGACTCCCAAGGCACTGGCATTTCTTAACTCACGTCTTTAAACCAGGCGTTAATCAATTCAAATTTTCAAATAATTTCAAAATAATTCCTTAATTTTTTTCACAAATAACGCCTTTACTCACGTCGCGTATTAAAGAATGGACGCCCGCTCTGTTCGTCGTCAAATTTAAAGGGGTAATAATTACACCCTCTCTCGTCAATCAAATCCCATTAATGCGCCTGGCGACGATTTCACAAATTCCCATGCAAATCAGAATAACGTCCAGGTTCAGGGCGTTAAAACTTGAAAACACGCCTTTGATTAAACCGTTAATTAAGAGATACACGACTTGTATCAGGGCGTCAATTATTCTCGACCGTTAAACCCTACTTTCCTCCTTTCTTCTCCTTCCTCCGTTCATTCCCTTTCTTTTCTCTGTAGAACCCTAACCGCAAACCTCCTCTTTCTCGACTTCCCATTCTCTCTCTCTCTACTCTCTCCCTCTCACAACCCAATGGCGGGCGGAGGACAGAAACGGCAAAGGGTTATGGCCCCCGACGTGGTGGACCTAGAAGACGAACAAGCAGCCGTGGAGGGGGTCCCTCCCGCGGTGGCCGAAGAGACACCGGCGGCGGCGGCCGGTGACGCAGAAGAACAAGAAGAAGACGAAGGAGACAAAGAAGAATAAGATGATGATGAAGAAGAAGGAAATGAAGAAGAAGAAGGAGAAGGCGAAGGAGAAGGTGAAGGTGAAGGAGAAGAAGGAGGAAGAGATGGTGAGGAAGAAGAAGGAGAACCGGAGGTGGCGGCGACGGTGGCCAGTCGGCCCGGCCAGCTCCGACGACCAGGGCAACCAAGACAACCCCTCCGTGGGCGGTTGATCGGTCCCAAACGTCAAAAGGTAGGCCCTCATACCCCTATTCTCCATTTTTTTTATTTTATTTCCATTATTTCCCCATTTCCATAGCCCTCGGGCATGACAAAACCAGAGACACAGTAAAATGATGCCCCCAGGGGTGTCGTGAATTTAAATGACGTCCTAGAGAGGGTCGTTAATTTCTTTTGTTTTCTGAAAATTATTAACACGCATGAAAAACACGCCCTGAAGCATGTCGTTAATTTTAAATTTATCCTGTTTTTACACCATGCTATTATTTCCATGTGATTTCATTTAAATTTAAAAAAGCATGTGTTTCTGTTATTTCAATTTCGCACATTAAAACCTTGAAACCCCAGGAAAACCACGCCCCCTGTCGGGACGTTAATTAGATAAGTAACGACCACAAGGTGGCCGTCAATTCAACATTTTCCAGAAATGTAATTTAGGATAGAAAGTTACTTCATGAACCGTGCCATTCCTCAGGGGCGTTTCTTAGATAACTGACGACCCAGGGTTGGGCGTCTATTCCAAATTTCACTAAATATTAGAATATTTCCTTCAAAACAACGTCCTCCACAGGGGCGTCACTTGGATAAAGAACAACCATGGGTAGGTCATCAATTAAATGAACGTACAGTATCACCTGAAACCTATTTGGAAATAACGTAACCCTCAGGGGCGTCAATTATAAAAACCACGACCCTAGGTAGTTCGTCCATTAACCAAACAGTAAATATCTTAACAAATGAACTTCCACATGAAAACTTAAACAAAATGTTCTCTTTATATGCATGCAGGGGTTGATGAGGACGCGGATTTCTTGGGTCCAGGTCCGAGCAGCTTATTATGGGCTTCCCAAGTTCCAGAGAGCTAGGATAGATGCCATGGGATTTGGGGCCTTCCTTAGCATTGAACCAGTCAGACCTGACCTACCCTTGATCCAGGTGCTCAGAGAGAGGTGGGATAGGTCGAGAGACGACAGTCAATGGCTTTTCACCATTTCTTCAGGTATGCATTTTTTTGTTTTTCTTGTTAGAATGCATGTGAATATTTTGCTAATGCAATGCATGAATGTAGGTTTGGAGCCACTTGTACATGCCGATGGGACGCGTCGACTCACGGCCTGGAGATGAGGGGTCCTTCCCTCTAGCACGGCGCTGGCTACCGGTGGTGATCGGAGCCCCACTTGCCTACGAGTTGCGAGTGCTACGACGGGAGTTCCGAGACTTCCCTGCCTCACTGGTATGCATGCTTGATGTGATGAAATTTTTTTTTTATTTTTATTTTTATTATAGAATGTGATATGATATGATGATTGATATGCGTGCTTGCAAATGCAGGTGAGGTGGAGACTCTATGAGGGGATGACCGATGAAGGCCAGCCCTAGGTCGTAGCGGGCCGACCTCGCTTTGGGCATGAGCTTTGGGTTCATTGCCTGAATGAGATTGAGCCGTTACGGCTTAGGCTGGTGATGAGGACCCTCGACCTACACCAGGAGTGGATCGAGGTAGGAGAGCCGCGAGGGATAGGCAAGAAGACGCGCGGTCGCACGAAGGCGATCGACTGGTGAGTGCGGTTCTCCGACCAGTACGCAGACTGGCAGCGTGGCGGGACCCGGGTCACTTCACAGGCGACCGACAGCTCCGAGTACCTCCGACGCTACTGGGAGGTTTACGTCGGCCGACCCCAGATGAGGGTCCTAGGGGTATGTATGAATGCAATTTATTTCTAATGCAAATGCTTTGTATATCTATAATGTGACTAATATGTGACGAATGCAGGATGCGCGGGACATAGTGGCGATGGATGCACAAGCCCACCTACATAGCCTAGAGACACAGCTAGCCACCACACGGGCAGACCTTGAGACCTTGGTGAGTGTTTAATTTATTCCTATATGCATATGAATTTTTTTTATTGATGATTAGCCACTGATAATCTCAATTAATACAGCGTGCCCAGCAGGGAGCAACAGTGAGAGAGACGGGAGAGGCCTCTAGCTCGAGAGGGCCTAGTGTAGAAGGGACTGCACTAGCAGAGCAGCTAGCAGGGGCAGTTGCACGGGCTGAGGCAGCAGAGCGCAACCTCGCCTCACGGGTATGCCTTAAATCCTAAACTGAAAAATTATTCAATTATTTATATGATATATTCATGAAGATTGTTTTCTTACAGACCGAGGAACTCCGGGCCGCTCTTACTTGCATCGAGGAGGGACAGCGAGCGATGGCCACACAGGTGAGTTATTTATTTTCAATTGTATGTTGCTTATTCCATGAATTATTGAATTATTGCATTAAATGTGGAACTGATGATTTGTTTGAATGTTTGCAGTCTTCACAGTTACAGGCGGCACAAACCCGGGTTGCCCTGGCCGGGATAGAGTTGGCGATCCGCGAGCAGTGGGTCACAGAGCTGGAGCGAGCCTTGAGGCGGTGAGAGGAGCTGCCTCAGGACGTGGCGGAGCTACGAGTCGCCCTCGAGATGGAGCGGAGAGAGCGTGCTCGGGAGCGCGAGGAGCACCAGGTGGAGCGGGACTGGGACCTTGAGCAGCACCAGGCGGAGCGTGGCCGGGACCGTGAGCAGCGGTCAGCTTGCGATCGAGAGCTTACAGCCTTGAGGGCCCAGCTAGCCGTTATACAGGAGCGGCTACGAGCGACCGAAGAGCGACTTCAGCAAGGTCGGGAGCGGGCGCGAGCTGCAGGGTACAGCTTCACCAGCTCTACTTTTGTGGCGGGTTCCTCTCTCTGGCAGAGGAGCGAGGCAGAGGAGCCGGCTCGAGCTCCAGCTACTTCCCAGGGGCCCATGCCCCCTCCACCAGCGCCTCGTCGGGAGGACAAGAGTGAGGCAGAGAGTAGGAGAGAGGAGGGTGGAGGCGAGAGCTGAGAGACTTTACTTGTACTCCTCCACCCTCACACCTGTACTCAGATAGTTATGTATATATATATATGAGATTTGTTACCTGAGCACTTATGTAGTTGTGTACTTGTATCTTCTTTTCCTTCTCGTCTTTTACTTTTGCCCTGTGCTTGTAGCTATAGTTCACACTTAAACAAACAGGTTAATCCATCTGTTCGACTTGGCCCCTTGCTCAATAAGCAAAGGGTGTCTTCACTTTGACCTTGATAACGGGTCAAGGGGCCAAGCCTTTAATCAATGAAGGCAAATCATGGAAAAATATCCAAGGGAATGCAACACGCAAGCAAACATATGCCAACTTAAAAATAAAGATGGGCACATAAATATGCAATCAAACACATGAGCCGGATTTTTATCATTTTTATCATATAAATGTTTTGAAAATGACGCCCTAGAGAATGGCGTTAATTGTTAAATTGACGCCGCCACTGGAGGCGTTGTATTCAGAAAATCATTTTTTTTATTTTGATTTTTTAAAAATGATGACATGGAAGAAGGCGTTTTTTATGAAATGAGGACTGCCAGAACAGGCGTCTTATTTTAGAAAAACATTCTTTTTTTTATTTTTATTTTTTTTTAAAAAAGACAACCCAGGAGGAGTCGTGATTTATGTAAATGACGTCTGCTAAGAGGGCGTTATTTAAGGAAAACAAATTTTTTTTTGTTTTTTTTTTTGAGATTGGGCACAACGTAAAGGCCTTAAACCTTATTCAATCGCCATCTTAAATTCATTAATCTTTCTTGAAAGACTTAACAAAAGGTCAACGTGATTAAATGCTTGCTTTTACTCATATTCTCTCATGGCCCATCCTTCTTAGTCGGTCTTTTGCCGTGCTTCGAGCTTATAACCTACCATAGAGGGGGAAAGGGAAGAATAAATAAAGGAAGCTCACGGGAGGTTGCTGAGATCAAGAAAAATCTTCTTCCCCTGCCCTAACGCCCGTTGGGATTTTGTCTTTGGCTTACGGAAATTTTGTTGCTCTTTTTGCCCTTATTCATGCACGCTTACGACCAGGGTTTTCCCTGCGGGGACTTTGCCCTCTTGACATGCTTTTTTGCGAATTTCTCTTTTCTTTTCTTTTCTTCTTTAATAAATAAAAACATAATTGTACTTGGGCTTTTAAGCATTTTGCTCCCTTTTGGGCCTTGACTTCCACCTACTTGGGTGGCGAGCAGGTTCAGTTAGTATTCCCTGACTCGAACTCCCTCTCGCGAGCCGAAGAGGAGAGAATAGGTAAGGTTTGTACACTCCGTTTGGATCTGACTTTCTTCGAATTCTGGGCCGCTCAAGTTTAGGAGTAAAGCGTGTAGTGTGTGAGTTGACCTTAGAGTTAAACCATTAAGACTAAAGAATGAATTACATATTTTGATTTTTCAGGTTCGCGTCCCATGTATTGCGCTAATCTGCAAAATTTTCTTGATTTTTTTTATTATATATATATATATATATTGACTTTTTTTTTGTTTTTGTTTTATTTTTCTTCTTTTCTTTATTTTTATTTTTGTTATTTTTAGGGGTAGTATTTCTTCAAGTAAAGACCATTCTAAGGGTGAGCAAGCTCTTCGCCTTCAGCATTAATCAATTTATAAGCGTTGCTAGGATAAACATCTTTTATAATAAAGGGGCCTTCCCAATTAGGTTGGAGTTTTGAACGTGGCCCACCTGGTTTTACAAAGATTCTTTTAATTACCAATTCACCAACTTTGAATTTTCTCTCAATCACTTTCTTTTGAAAAAAACGTGAAAGCCGGTTTTGATAAACACGCGCATGTTCGACGGCGGCCAGACGCTTCTCATCTAGGAGTTCCAACTGGGCAAGGAGGGATTCACGATGCTCATCAATAGGGAGCTCCTTGTCCAATTGTACTCCTAAAGAAGGAATAAGAATTTCATAAGGGACTATCGCCTCCATTCCATAAGTGAGGGCGAAAGGTGTTTGCCCTGTAGGGGTACGAATGGAAGTATGATAGGCCCAAAGAGCTTCAACCAATTTTTCTGGCCAATCCGCAAATTTGTTAGCCTCACACGTTTTCTTGACAATTTTAATCAAAGTCTTATTAGTTGCCTCTGCTTGGCCATTGCCCTGCGGATAATAAGAAGATGAATGATGCAATGCAATGTTATACCTGTTATAGAGGTCCTGAAGTTCCTGGGAGACGAATTGGGGTCCATTGTCGGTGACGATGGTACTTGGGATGCCGAACCTTACGATGATATTCTTCATTATGAATTTGCATACGGTTGACGCTTTAATCTCCACGTATGCTTCTGCTTCCGCCCACTTGGTGAAGTATTCCGTCGCCGTCAGTATGAATGACTTTGGTTTTGTGAGGAGGGTCGGATCACCAAGAGGTCCAATGATATCGAAAGCCCACATGGAGAAAGGCCATGGGGAAGATACGGGATGGAGTGAAGAAGCAGGAGAATGAATTTTTTCGGCGTGCAGTTGGCACTTAACACACCTTCGGACATAGATAGAACAATCCTCTTCTAGAGTGGGCCAATAGAAACCTAGCCTAAGGATCTTCTTAGCTAGCATCTGGCTATTGACATGACCATCACACACTCCCGAAGGGGCCTCTTCCACAACTTTCTAAGACTCATCGTCATCTAGCCATCTTAATAAAACTCCAGTGAGACCTCTTCTGTAAAGCACACCTCCAATCAGGGTGTATCGCTGGGCAACCCTTCTAATGACTTTCTTTTCTTCCGCTGTGGCTTCTTCAGGATACGATTGGTCCTGGCAATATTTAGCAATTTCATAATACCATGGCTTTTCTTCATCATCCAATTCTTCCTCTAAGTCCAATAGCATGACCTCCTTATTCTCAATAATTCTGCCTTCCTCAACCTTCCTAAGCACCTCCTTCTTAATCCTAAGAAAAGATGGGTCTTGAATGGCGGGAATGAGCCGCTTACCAACAGTGATGGAGTGAGAATCCCTTTCGGGAAGGAGAACCAAGGAAGATGCGAGAGAAGCAAGAGCATCAGCTAGAATGTTATGGTCACGAGGGACGTGAACGAAGATCAATTTGGTGAAAAGCTTGGTGTAAGCAGAAGTCAATTCTTGGTAGGGCTTGAGTTTAGGATTGAGCGTGTGGCACTTGGATAGCACTTGGCGAAGAATAAGCTGACTATCACCTACAATTTTCAATTGGGTAACACCGAGTTGATGAGCGGCCTCCAGTCCGACCAAAAGAGCTTCGTACTCAGCTATATTATTTGTAACTGGAAATGCAAGCTGAGAGGTGAGCGGAATGGTGATACCCTCAGGTGATAAAAGAATAATACCAATCCCTTTCCCTTTTGAATTCAAAGCCATCAAAATGTAACGTCCACATCGAATCGGATTGATTGACGGACATTAGTTCCTCATCTGGAAACTCTAAGCGAACAGGGTCAAATCTGGGGAGGGGATCGTGAGCAAGATGTTCTGCTATGGCGTAGCCTTTAATTGCTTTTTGCTGAATGTAGATGATGTCGAACTGAGAAAGGAAGCTTTGCCATCGCGCCAATCGGTCAGTGAGAATAGATTTTTCAAGAAGGAACTTGATTGGATTCATACGAGAAATGAGATGAACCTTGTGAGCTAAGAAATAATGCTTGAGTTTTTGAACTACCTAGACTAAAGCTGCACAAGTCTTCTCTATGGCTGAATACCTCTGCTCACATGGGTTGAGAAGTTTTGACAAGTAGTAGGCTGCCCTCTCTTTTCCTTCTTCGTCAACTTGGGCTAGGACAGCGCCTACAGAGTCATCCAAGACAGAAATATAAAGAACAAGCGGTTTACCTAGAACTGGCGGCCTCAGGACATGAGGATTTGACAGATAATCCTTCAATCCGTCAAAAGTCGCCTGACACTTGTCATCCCAAAGAAACTTGACTCCCGGCTTGGTAAGCTCGTAAAATGGCCTACATCTTTATGAATGCTGGGAAACAAATCGGTGAATAAATTACAACCTCCCGATTAATCCTCGAACTTCTTTCAAATTCTTGGGAGGAGGCATTTCTCTTATGGCCTTCGCCTTGTTGGGATCAATCTCAATACCCCTCCTACTAACAATGAATCCAAGCAACTTCCCTGATGAAACACCAAACATACACTTCTTGGGATTCATTTTCAAATGGTACTCCTGTGCTCTTTGCAAGACTTTAGCTAGAACCCCAGGATGCTCAATCCTTGTTCTCGATTTTACTACCAGGTCGTCAACATACACCTCAATATAAATGTGGATCATATCATGAAAAATAGCCATCATGGCCCTTTGATAGGTGGCTCCAGCATTCTTAAGTCCAAAAGGCATGACCACATAGCAATAAGTTCCCCATGGTGTAGTGAACGATGTTTTCTCTTGATCCTCCTCAGCCAAGCGAATCTGATTATAACCTGAAAAGCCATCCATAAAGGAGAGAGTCTCAAATCCTGCCGTGTTGTCAATTAAAACATCAATATGAGGGAGGGGGAAGTCATCTTTAGGACACGCGCGGTTGAGGTCCCGGAAGTCTATACAAATTCGAACATTCCGTCTTTCTTCATGACTGGGACGATGTTAGCCACCCAGTTGGTGTAGACACGCCAAAAATGATGCTATATTGATCAAATCTCATGTCACTGTGTTGACGCCCCAAAGTGAACGTCAATATTCCCATAATATAAGTTTTTCTTTTTTGAGGATTTTTCGTTGCATTTTGTTGCATTTTTTGTGATTCGCGACCTGAAGAGGGGCGTTATTTAAATAGCGACCTTATCTAGGGCGTGTTATAAAGAAAGGACGACTAAACTTCAGGGCGTCAATTCCTGGTATTATCTGGTTTTAAGGAAAATTCAAAAATCAATTTAATTATTGGTTAGCGTCCTTCCTCAGGGCGTGTTTTAAGTTAACGTCTCAATCTTAGACGTGTTCTCATGATTTTCAAAAAAAAGTAAGTTTCTTATTGCCAAAATTAAATCCAGGAAGAAACGCCCTGTCTTAGGTCGTGTTTTATGAAACGCCGTATGGGTAGGTCGTCAAATCAAGAATTGACGCCCTGTTGGAAGGCGTGTTTCACCTCCAGTGTCCTACCTTCTTCCATCTTTCCCTCACAGAGTCCTGCCTTGTTTGACGTTCTTGCTCGATTAGGGCTCTTGCTTTTGATAAACATTGCCATTACTCTCCTCCTATCCATGTTTATCTTTTGATCTGAACCTTATTTAAGGGAGTCCTGATCGACCCTTTGAAGGGTTACGACGGCTAAGGTACCAAAGCCGAGATTATCACGCTCAAGCTCTGCTGCTTCCCCCTCTTCATCTTTGGTTCCCTCTACTGTCAACAGGGACAGCAGGGCTCTTTTCTATTTCGTTTATTCGGTTTCGTCTTTGTCAACCGATCATCACTGTTCTTTTTTTCTTTCTTTACGTTCGTGTCAACTCCATCGTCAGTCTTTTTCTTCTTTTCCTTTTTCACTGTTTGCATTAGATTCATCACATATCCTTTCTTTCCCTAGTCCCTCTTTAGGGGTTTTAAAACCAAAAAAAAAGGTGCGCATGTTGATTTCTTTTCATCATCGTTATATATCTTATTTGGATTGATACTACTGCACGTTGGCTGATCCCATCTTTTGCTGTTGTTTCATTGTCTTTTTTGCAAGGTAATCAAAAAGAGGACCCTTCTCATCGGCCGGCCGATTGAAGAAGGAGGAAGGAACTTCACATCATCCCGCGTTCCAATCTTCACCAGGTATTCGCGATCTCTTTTTACTATTATTGAGGTAACCCCTCTGGCGATCACATCTCCGTTTTTGCACCACGTGCAAGCTTTTATTCCCTTATTTATGCATTAATCATCTTTATTCTCCACATGTTTTATCACATCATTATTCTTTTGTGATTTTGTGTGGGATTTATGCCCATCCACAAATTGGCGATCACGGTGGGACTTCCACTGTTTTCTTTTTGATTACCATCTCCATTGGCACCCTCGCGTGCCCTTTCCCCTTTGGCACCCTCGTGTGCCCTTTCCCCTTTGGCACCCACGCGTGCCCTTTCCCCCTTGGTACCCTCGGTCCCCTTTCCTTTGTGTCCCTCGGGCACCCTCCACTGTGCACACTGCACACTCCGGGATCAGCCAGCTTGCGTTTGCATATTTCCCTGAATTAACGCCTTCCACGAGGGCGCCTTTTGTTTTAACGCCCTTCACAGGGGCGTGTTTTAGTTTATTAACGCCTCTTTACAGGGCGTCTTTTATCATATCTGCTGCTTTGGTTCTGCTCATTATACTGTCTGAGAATTAACGCCCCCCTCCAGGGCGTGTTATTGATTTTAACGCCTTTCTCCAGGGCGTCTTATTGTTGCGTTACGTCTGCTGTCAAGACGTCTTCCCATCATCTTACTGCTTTAATCACTCTGCCTGCGAATTCACGCCCTGCCCCAGGGCGTGTTGTTATTATACAGCGCCTCACCTCAAGGCGCTTCCTCATATTTGACGCCCTCACGTAGAGGCGTCCCCCTCAGATTTAGCGCCTCTACCAGAGGCGCGTTTCTGTTTCTCGCTGCTGGCTCATAGCCTCTCGCAGTGATTCACGACAGTGACCCTGTCGTTGCTTTGGTTGATAGCGACCTGCCCCAGGTCGTCTCTTTCCTGCGTTTTACAGAACCTTGCTTACTGCTGCTGCTGTCTGTGATAGTTGGCTTGATTGTCATATTGCTTGCCTATATTGCTTTGATTTGATCATATTGCTTTGCACTTGGTGGCTTTTGGTTGAGAGACCTCCTCTCTCTATACTAGGATTCCACACACCCTTCTTGGAATCGGGACGACCCTCCATTGAGCATTCCGTCTCTTTGGACCGGAAATCCCTTTTCCAAGACCTCCATAAGTCCCCGCACCCGTGGATTCCCTCACGGACGCCGGGCTGGTTGTACCCTCGAAGTACCGGAGTTCTAGAGGACCTATTCGTTGGTGAAGAGAGAGAAAAACCTAGTTGACCCGGAGGTCACACTTGGATCAAACTAGGTCTCACTTGGCAAAAGGAGTGAACTGTTCACAAATAATCCACTCTAATCTCAAACATCAAACATTAAAATTCTGCGTTGCTTTCCAACATTGTTTGCATAAACTTAGTTGGGTCGATTTAATTGTGCTGTTTGGATTAAGTGCTTTGTGTGATAATTCCTTCATTAAGCTCTCTCTCTCTTAAGCATGAAACTCCGTTCAGGTACGATCATCAACATGGCAAACTATGGGTATACTTACGATGATGTGGATGAAAATGTTTTTGGTCAATCTCATGAGGACCATCACCAAGACCCCACCTATTATGAGGGAAACTATCTCCCTCCTCACCCTCATTATTCACAAGTTCATGTGGTTGATGCCACCTCTCAAGAGGTTGAGACTCCCTCTCAGGCTCTACCTTCCAATACTTCGGGGAACTCTTCCCCATCCATCAACGTTACAGATTTAATCCAGGCTCTCTCTCAATTGGATGACTCCCAGCGGCAAGCCATTCAGGCCGCTTTGAAGGGGAAGTCAGTTCCCTCTTCTTCTTCTCCCCCCTTCCGGCCGCGAGTGGCCACCAGATTATCAATGACCAGGCGGTCTTGCATAAACCCCCCTCTCGTCCACCAACGCCTGTCACGGCCATACCGGCCCAGCAGGCGAGTTATTCTGCGGTTAGGCACCAATTCCCCCAACCTCCTCAGATCCTACGGTCGCCTATACCACGTTCTTTTGCTCAGGCCCCAGTTGAGTCCGACTCTAATGCTTTGCTACTTCAGAAGATGGCCCACATGGAAGAACAGCTTAAGAAAGTCACTGCGGCCCAGAATGTACCAGAAATCTCGCTCCCACTCTGCCAATTTTCCATCTTCCTCCGTCTGAGATGCCGAACTTTCGGCGGTACAATGGAACTGGTAATCCGGTCATTCATTTGAAGGATTTTATGTACGAGACCTCCTTCTGGCAAGGCAACAAGGCTTCTCTGGCCTATTTATTCAGAAGATCTCTGGAGGGGCCAGCCCTCGAATGGTTTTATTCCCTGGAGTCAGCTGATGCCAGTGACTTCGATGTTGTCCAAAGGAAATTCTTGCAAAAGTATAGAGACCGTGTTGGACCCTCCCTGTCCGTTACAGATTTAGTTGCGGAGAAAATGAAGGCTGAGGAGGACTTCATCATATTTGCTGACAGATGGCGGTCGATGGCCGAGAAGCTGAAAGACACATTGTCGGAACAGGAGCAAGTAAAGATGGTTATTTCTAATGCAACTCCTCAATTCCGCCATATTTTGGCCATGAACCGGCTGACTACTATGGAAGAGCTCTATGAGAGGGCTCGTTACATCCAGACACAGATGAAGGATTCGCCCATTATGGGCATGTTTGAGCCGAAGCCTCGGCTGTTTAAGAAAACCACCAATGTTAACAGCGGGCCCACAACTGAGGGCACCGTCACAAATGAGCAAGTCGGCGCAGTTGGCAACCCCCACCATCAAGCTAACCCGCGTCCACCACCGCCTCCACAACAGAACTCTCATTTTAATCCTACTCCACGACCCCAATTCGCACCTCAACGCTCCTTCGCTCCACCGCAAAACCAAGCCCCCCGCATAGACCCTCCAGCTCCACCACAATACCATCAAGTGCCCCCACCTGCCAACTACGGCCAACAACAACGGAGACCACCACTGGGCCCCAAAAGGGACCACTATCCTCCACTTCCCGAAAGTCTCCCCGATATTTTTAATGCCCTGATGGCCGCCAACTTGCTCGCCTTGCCAAGAGAAAGAACCATGTGGCCCGCTAATGTTGACACATCCCGTTATTGTGCTTTTCATCGCGGCCCTGGTCACAACCTTGATCGTTGCTTCCACTTTAGAGATTACATTTATGATCTGAATGACCAGGGTGACATCAATTGGGATGAGATGAGGCAATTCATAGCCGCTATGAAAGAAAGAAGGGCTTCTCGGCAACAGCAAAATCAACAACCCCAGCAATCCGCTCCACAACAAGTTCAACCACAGCAAGCTCCAGCACCCCAGCAGGATATGGGGATTGTCCGTAACCCATTGCCAGAGCACGCCCCTAATCAGCATGTGAACCCTGTCACGTCCCTCTACGAAGTGCAGAGAGGACAGGGATGGCACGAAGAAAACGCCTCTGTCGGGGCATTTCATCACAATCCGAACCAAAATCAACCTCCGCGCCTTTTGCGCACCCTTCCTTCTTCTCTGCTCTCCCTATCGGGACGTCCCCTTCTACGTCCCGTCAACCCATCTACCTTCACCAGTTCTACGGCCTTGCCGGCCCGCTCTCTCTTACCCATTTGCCACCTCCACAACCTACCGCACGACAAACCCCACCTTCTACCACCAACTCTATACCTCCGCCGTCCAGGCCACTCCTACTTCGCTCACCGCTAGCACCCGCTACACCCTCTACCACTCCTACACCGGCAAGGACCCCTCCGCCAGCAGTTCCGCCACCTTTTGTGCCCAGACCTCTTCTTATTCCACCTCCCACCAATTCCCCCCGCATTCGGGTATCCCTTTCTACTCCCACGCCTCCCACGGGGGCATCTCCATTGAATTCTTCATTTACACCCCCCGTGGGGGTCCCTTCTTCAAACACCCCTCCACCATTCCTTAACACCAACACACCTTCTTCTTCTTCTAATCCTCCTCCCACACTGGCCCCGACAGAGGCACGTCAAGGCGTGGCGCCGCTCCGTAGTGGACGGATGTTCAACCGTATTTTTCCACAAAGGGAACTAGAGCCCGTGCAGGGGCCGCAAGAGCAAGAACAAGAACAAGGGTCTGTACCGGGCACTGAATATGATTTGTTAAAGCATTTGGACCGGACTCCGGCAAGAATTTCGATCCTGGAATTGATCAAACGGTCCACCACTCATCAGCTGGCTCTAAAGGAATATCTGCAGAAGGTAATGGTTAATGAAGACATTCCAGTTGAGCAGATAGTCACAGTGTTAACACCTGCTAGCAGTCAGCCGGCGATTACTTTTCATGAGCACGAACTGGCACCAATCTCAGCACGAAAGTATGCCTTATGCATCACAGTCGGCATCAATAAGGTGGCTGTCAAGCAATGTCTGGTAGATACTGGGGCATCCATCAATGTTTTGCCACCGAGCACCTTGAAGTTATGTGGCATACCAGAAAGCCAGATTCGGCCGTCCACCATAACGGTCACTGCATATGACAACACAAAGAAGCCTCCTCTAGGCATGATCACATTGAAAGTTAGCTTGGGTCCTGCCACCATCACAGCAGATTTTCACATCTTGGACATGGATCCAACATTTAATGGCATTCTTGGCCGCCCGTACATCCAGCAGCTTGATGCGGTGCCCTCTACAAATCACCAGTGTCTCAAATTCCCACACAAGGGCCGTATTATCAAGGTGACCAGCATGCCGATTCTGCCAGAGGAAGATATTCATGCGGCTTCATCAGTTCCTTCTATTTGGCCAGCCAACAAGCCACTTTTATCTGTGCTGGACGTCCCTCGTCCACGGCCAATGCCATCTGAAACTGTTACCACGGTTGCTATGACACCCCTGCCTTCT
Source organism: Amorphophallus konjac (assembly GCA_022559845.1). Classification (NCBI taxonomy): domain Eukaryota; kingdom Viridiplantae; phylum Streptophyta; class Magnoliopsida; order Alismatales; family Araceae; genus Amorphophallus; species Amorphophallus konjac. Next base: position 82,310,315 of record CM040123.1, on the reverse strand, counting down.
AAGGGAAGAAGAAAAAGAACATGATTAACACCCCTGGCTGGAACATTCTGTTAAAAATGGGGTATCAAGATGGCAAAGGCCTGGGTGCCAACTGTCAGGGCAGGGTTAGGCCCATTAAGCCGCAAAAATTGCTTGTACGAGGCGGTTTAGGCTATAAAGGGCCAAGCAAAAATAAAGAAGAGCCATGGGCATTTATGACTTCTACTTTGAAGACTGATCGCCAGCCACTCTCCTGGACACTGAAGACACATTTTGTTACTGGTGGCGTTCAGAATAATGAGCAGACTACCATAATTACTTCACTGCTTGACTATCAAGATGTTCACGCCAGACAGTTTGCTCGCCACATTGCCCCACTGGTTACCTACAAAGCCCTGGAGTCTTTAAGGCCGGACAAAAGAAGGAAAATGGGTGATCCAGAATGTGACTGGTACAGGTGGTTCGACATGAATGACATTACTATTTCTTTGAGCCGCCTCTTCATGCCGACTGATCCGGAATGGCCTCCATTAATACAGGAATTGATTGAAATGCCAGCAGTGATCATAGACAAGAGGCAGCTGCTGAGTGACTACACGGATACTGGGGAGCCAGATGTCCCATTTGAAGAAGGTTTTACTGTGGATAGGCTGTGGGCCGGCCTCTTTTCTCTCACTTCGCTACATCCATCTATGCTTGCTTCTCTACATTCTCATTGGTTTGGTCATGTGCCAAGACCACCTCCAATTACAATCAGTTTTGCTCCAAATTCAATCCAAGTTTCTCTCCCAATTCCCCCTTCGCTCCTCGAGCAATTTGCTAAAATCTCCATCTCGCCCCCCCATGGGCCATCATTGATTAAATCTTTCTCTAATCTTGCAATTTCCACTCCTCCTGCTATTCTCCCATCACACTGCTTTCTCCTTGAAAAGGAAAATAAAAATGAAGAAAAAGTTAAAAATGAAAAAAAAATGCTGATTTTTCAACTTTCCCATCCTCCATCTCTGTTGAGGAGACTTCCTATTTCTCTCCCGAGTGCGTCCCAACCCAGGGGCCGCTCTGCCAAGATTCCTTGATAGATCTCTTTTCCCCTTCCGGCGAGGGGTCTTCTTCTGTATCAGCTTTTGTATCCACTTTTTCACCTCCTTCTTTTCTTTCTAATCAGGCTAGTTGCTCCTCCTCCTCCTCTTCTTCTTCTAATAAAATTCATGAGGTAGATTCACATAAGAAATCCAAGGGTAAGGAGATTCCTCGCAGATTTTTATTAGAATTGGCTATCAGATGCCAAGCTTGTTTAGCAATCCCTGAGTTCGTGGAAAGTCCAATTACTCTGCCAGAATTAGAATATGAAGATATCGTTGCTTCCTATGAGGGTTTGGGCGTTTATGAAATCATGAATGATGAAGACCCTATTGAAGAGGGGGATGAAAGTTATGAAGAATTTGAGGACGAGGCTGATGCTTTTGCTAGTGGCATGAGAAGATTCGACGAACCATCAGCCTCCGTAGAAGAACCTACTAAAGAAATTAATCTGGGTATCGAGGAAGACCCTAGGATTGTCCTCATTAGTTAGAATTTGCCGCCCTCCGAAGAGGAGGCGCTCATTTTAGTTCTTCAAGAATACAAGGACACGTTTGCTTGGAGTTATGAAGATATGCCAGGATTAGACCCTACGCTCGTTGAACACCGCCTTACACTTAAGCCAGGGTCTGTCCCGGTCAAATAACGGTTGAGGCGTTTCCACCCTAATATGGCTTTAAAAATGAAAGAAGAGGTCGATAAGCTTCATAAGGCTAGATTTGTTAGAGTTGTCCTCTATCCAAATTGGGTGGCTAACATTGTCCCGGTTATGAAGAAAGATGGGAAAGTTTGGATTTGCATAGACTTCCGGGACCTCAACCGAGCGTGTCCTAAAGATGACTTCCCCCTCCCTCATATTGATGTTCTGATTGATAATACGGCAGGATTTGAGACTCTTTCATTTATGGATGGCTTTTCAGGGTACAATCAAATTCGTCTGTCTGAAGAGGATCAAGAGAAAACATCATTCACTACACCATGGGGTACATATTGCTATGTGGTCATGTCCTTTGGACTTAAGAATGCTGGAGCCACCTACCAGAGGGCTATGATGGCGATTTTTCATGACATGATTCATATTTATATTGAGGTGTATGTGGATGACCTGGTAGTGAAATCAAGGACAAGGATTGAGCATCCTGGGGTTCTGGCTAAGGTTTTACAAAGGTCACGAGAATATCAGTTGAAAATGAACCCCAAGAAGTGCGTATTTGGCGTTTCTTCAGGGAAATTGCTTGGTTTTATTGTCAGCAAGAGGGGAATTGAAGTTGATCCCAACAAGGCGAGAGCCATCAGAGATATGCCTCCTCCCAAGAATTTGAAGGAAGTTCGAGGATTAATCGGGAGGTTGCAATTTATTCGCCGCTTCGTCTCTCAGCATTCACAAAGATGTAGGCCGTTTTACGAGCTTACTAAGCCGGGAGTCAAGTTTAATTGGGATGACAAGTGTCAGGCAGCCTTTGACGGATTGAAGGATTATTTGGCCAATCCTCCTGTCCTGAGGCCGCCAATTCCAGGTAAGCCACTTATTCTCTATGTTTCAGTCCTGGATGACTCCGTAGGTGCTGTCTTAGCCCAAGTAGATGAAGAAAGTAAGGAGAGGGCAGCATACTACTTGTCTAAGCTTCTTAACCCCTGTGAGCAAAGGTACTCAGCCATGGAAAAGACTTGTGTAGCTTTGGTTTGGGTAGTTCAGAAGTTAAAACATTATTTTCTAGCTCATGAGGTCCACCTCATTGCTCGCATGAATCCAATTAAATTCCTCCTTGAAAAATCTGTCCTTACTGACCGATTAGCACGCTGACAAAGCTTCCTCTCTCAGTTTGATATCACTTACATCCAGCAGAAAGCTATCAAAGGTTACACCATTGCCGAACACCTTGCTCACCACCCTCTCCCCCGTTTTGATCCTGTCAATTCGGAGTTCCCAGATGAAGAACTAATGTCCATCAATCAACCCCATGATCCTATGTGGACATTACATTTTGATGGAGCTCTAAATTCTCAAGGAAGAGGGATCGGCATGGTTCTTTTAACACCAGAAGGGGTCACCATCCATTTGCTGCTCGGCTCACTTTCCCTGTCACTAACAACATAGCCGAGTATGAAGCTCTTTTGGTCGGTCTTCAAACCGCTCATCGATATGGTGTCACCCATTTGAGGATTGTGGGTGATAGTCAGCTCCTACTGCGCCAGGTGTTGGTAAAGTGCCGCACTATCAATCTTAAGCTCAAGCCCTACCAGGAGCTTGCTTCAGCTTATGCCAAACTCTTCACCAAATTGATTTTCGTCATGTCCCTCGCAGCCAGAACATCTTGGCTGACGCTCTCGCCTCTTTGGCTTCCGCTTTAGTTTTCCCTCCTGAGCGTGATTTTCATGTTCCCCTGATTCATCAGCGTGACACCCCGGCTATTAAGGATCGCGCATTCCTTGATATTAGGGATCAAGTGCTTGAGAAGGTTAAGCTGAAGGAAGCTCTTAAAGGTAAGGAAGTCATGCTTTTGGACTGGGAAGAGGATTTGGCTGACGAAGAAAAACCTTGGTATTATGAGATTGCCAGATATTGTAATGATCAGTCCTATCCTGAGGAAGCCACTGCAGAAGAAAAGAAAGCAATTAGAAGAGTGGCTCAACGTTATGTTTTGGTTGGAAGTGTGCTCTACAGAAGAGGGCTCACCGGTGTTCTGCTAAGATGCCTCGACGATGATGAATCCTGGAAAGTTGTGGAGGAGGCGCATTCTGGAGTGTGTGGTGGTCATGTGAATAGCCAGATGCTAGCTAAGAAGATTCTTAGGCTAGGTTTCTATTGGCCAACTCTAGAAGAGGATTGTTCTATCTATGTTCGAAGGTGTGTTAAGTGCCAACTGCACGCCGACAAAATTCATTCTCCTGCTTCTTCACTCCATCCTACGTCCTCCCCATGGCCTTTTTCCATGTGGGCTTTTGATATCATTGGACCTCTTGGTGACTCGAATCTCCTGACCAAACAAAAGTCGTTCATCCTCACGGCAACGGAATACTTCACCAAGTGGGCAGAAGCAGAAGCTTACGTGGAGATCAAAGCATCAACAGTCTGCAAATTCATAATGAAGAACATCATCACGAGGTTCGGCATCCCGAGTACCATCGTCACCGATAATGGACCTCAATTTATCTCTCAAGAGCTCAAGGATCTCTGCAACAGGTATAACATTGCATTGCATCATTCTTCTCCCTATTATCCGCAGGGCAATGGCCAAGCAGAGGCAACTAATAAAACTTTAATCAAAATTGTCAAAAAGACGTGTGAGGCTAATAAATTTTCCGGATTGGCCAGACAAGCTAGTTGAAGCTCTTTGGGCCTATCGCACTTCCATTCGTACCCCCACTGGGTAAACCCCTTTCGCCCTTACTTATGGAATGGAGGCGGTAGTCCCTTACGAGATTCTCATTCCCTCCCTGCGAGTATAATTGGATAAGGAATTTTCTGTTGATGAACGTCGTGATTCACTCCTGGCCCAATTGGAACTCCTAGATGAGAAGCGTCTAGTCGCCGCTGAGCATGCGCGCGTTTATCAAAACAGGCTCTCACGTTTTTATCAAAAGAAAGTAATTGAGAGAAAATTTAAGATCGGTGAGATGGTAATCAAGAGAATTTTCGTAAAGCCGGGTGGCCCCCACTCAAAACTCCAACCCAATTGGGAAGGACCATTCATTATAAAAGATGTTTATCCTGGAAATGCTTATAAACTGGTTAATGCTGAGGCGAAGAGTTAACTCACCCTTGGAATGGTTTGTATCTTAAGAAATACTACCCTTGATTCAAAAATCAAAAAAAATATAAATATATGTCTTCAAAATCCAACAAAAAGAAATATCTCCAAAACCATAAAAAATAGAAATTCTCCAAAAAGTGAATAAAAATAGAAATTCTTCAAATCAAAAAGAGATCAAAATTGGTGCCATGGCACACGAAGGATCAATGTCCGAAAGGTCAAAATTTAGAATTCATTCATCAGTCTTGCTAACTTAAAAGGGGATTGACTCACGCACACACTACACGCTTTATTCTTGAGATCAAGCAGTGCAAAATCCGATGGAAAGTCAAAAACCTGACTAAAAGTGAAAGACAATACCCGTTCTTTTCTTCTTCGGCCCATAAGGGAGGAAGGGAGACCTCGAGGCAGATGCGCCAAGCCTATCCGCCGCCCTAGTAGGTGGAAGTCACGGCCCAAAAGGGAGCAAATGCCACAAGCCCAAGTACAATTAGGTTTATTTTCATCAATGCAAATCAATTCCAAAGTGAAAGTCAAATTATGAAAAGAAAAGCATGTCAAGAGGGCAAAGTCCCCGCAAGAAAAATCTTGGGCGTATGCATGCAATATAACAAAGGGCAAAAAGGGCAATAAATTTCCCTACGTCAAAGACCGAACCCCAACAGGTATAGGGTAGGGGAGGTAACTTTGCCTTGAGCATCCTAGAGTCCCTTATGGGCTTTCCTTATATTTTCTTCCATCCTTTCTATGTGGTAAAGTCGCAAACTAGCAGGATGGTCAAGACGGACTTAAGAAATTGCACTGTGCGAAATCTCGAATACAAGTCAACTATGAGCACGTCGACTCCCCTTTAATTACTCAAGAAAGGTTAATGAATTTTAAATGGTGACCGTGTAGGACCGTGGTCTTGATAGCCTTGATACCCTTTTGCAGAATAATTTAATTAATGCCTTCTGCTAAGGCGCCTTTTTTGGAATTAACATCCTAGATTAGGTCATCTTCTTCAGAATAACGTCTCTTAGAGGGTCATGTCCTTTTCAAAAATTAAATTCCATTTTTCAAATTAACGCCGTCCTCTAAGGCGCGTTTTTCAAGAAAAATCACAAAAAAAAATATAGATAAGTGAAAAGAGAAAGAAGAGAAAAAAAAATGCATTTCGTCACGATGAATGCTTGCATGGGCATCTTTTATTTATGGTTTGCATATGTGTGCTTTGCATGATGCATCTCCCGCCATCAGCCATTTCATTTTGCCTTATTTGATTAAAGGCTTGGCCCCTTGACCCATCATTTAAGGTCAAAATATTGCCACCCCTTGCTTATTGGGCAAGGGGCCAAGTCGAACAGATGAATTAACCTGTTTTATTCAAGTGAAAACCGCAGCTACAGATACAGGGCAAAAGTAAAGCAAACACGAAGAACGTGGAAAGAGGAAAGTACACAAACACAAAGTCACAACCACACGAAGTGCTCAGGTAACAAAGAAATCTCAAATCTCATATATATACATCATGGCTATCATGTACAGGTGTGAGGGTGGAAAAGTACAAGTAAGTCTCTCAGCTCTCGCCTCCACCCTCCTCTCTCCTACTCTCAACCTCCTCCTCGCCGTCCCGAGCTGGCGCTGGTGGAGGAGGCATGGGCCCCCGTGAAGAAGCCGGAACCCGAACGTGTCCCCCTGCCTCGCTCCTCTCTCGGAGGGAAGAACCCGCCACGAAGGTGGAGCTGGTGAAGGAGTACCCCGCAGCCCGCGCTCGCTCTCGTCCTCGCTGGAGACGCTCCTCGGACACTCGCAGCCGCTCCTGGGAAAGGATCAACTGGGTCCTCGAATCCGCCAACTCTCGCTCACGTGCCGCCAGCTGCTCCTGGAACCGGGCACGCTCTGCCTGGTGCTCCTCCCGCTCACGAGCACGCTCCTCGCGCTCCCGGGCACGCTCCCGTCTCTCCAGCTCAAGCGCCGCGCGTAGCTCGGCCACGTCCTGAGGAAGCTCCTCTCGTCGCCTCAGGGACCTCTCAAGCTCTGAGATCCACTGATCGCGGATCGCCAACTCGGTACGTACTGCCTGAAGCTGTGTCACCTACAAACAGGTAAACAAGTCATCAATTCCACAATTAAATTCAATAATCTAGCAATTCAAGCAATGTATAATTGAACCACTCACTTGTGCGCTCGTCGCGCGGTAGCCCTCGTCAACGCAGGTAAGAGCGGCTCGAAGCTCCTCAGTCTGTAAAATGAATTTCATCAGTGCACAATTATATAATCAATATTTGAATGGATCGATGTTTTGGAATTTACCCGTGAGGCGAGGTCGCGCTCTGCTGCCTCGGCTCGTGCCACTGCTCCCGCTAGCCGCTCTGCCAGTGCAGTCACCTCTACACTGGGTCCTCTCGAGCTGGAGGCCTCCCCTGGGTCTCTCCTCATTGCTCCCTGCTGGGCACGCTGCATTCATTAAGAATGTCAGTGGCTAATCATCAATAATTCAGCAAAAAAAGAAACAAAAATACATTTGCATATGGAAATAATTTAAACACTCACCAGGGTCTCTAGGTCTGCCTGTGTGGCAGCTAGCTGGTCCTCCAGGCTGTGTAGGTGGGCCTGGGCATCTATTGCCGCTATGTCCCGCGCATCCTGCATCCATCACATGTTAGTCGCATGATAGTCATATAAACATTTGCAGTTAATTTAGGAAAAAAGTGCATTCATACATACCCCCAAGACCCTCATCTGGGGTCGGCCGGCGTATACCTCCCAGTAGCGCCGGAGGTCCTCGGAGCTGTCAGTCGCGCGAGAGGTGACTCTGGTCCCGCCACGCTGCCAGTCGGCGTACTGCTCCTCGAATCGTACCCTCCAGTGGGTCGCCTTTATACGACCGCGAGTCTTCTTCCCGATGCCCCGCGGCTCGCCTACCTCGACCCACTCCTGGTGGAGGCCTAGCGTCCTCTTCACCAACCTAAGCCGTAACGGCTCGATCTCGCTCAAGCAGTGAACCCAAAGCTCACGCTCGAAGCGAGGTCGGCCCGCTACGACCCAAGGCTGGCCCTCGTCTGTCATCCCCTCGTAGGGTCTCCACTGCACCTGCATTCATAAACATACATACCATCATTTCATCATCATCATCATAAATTCAAAATAAAAGCAAAAGAAAGATGCATAGCATTCATACATACCAGCGAGGGAGGGAAGTCGCGGAGCTCTCTCCGTAGAACCCACAACTCGTAGCCGAGCGGGGCGCCGAAGACGATCGACACCCAGCGCCGTGCTAGAGGGAAAGCCCCTCATTCCCAGGCCGTGGGTCAGCGCGCCCCATCGGCATGTAGAGGTGACTCCAAACCTGCATCCATGCATTGCATTAATTAGGCATTCGCATGCACATAAAAATATACATAAAAGAAAGAAAAAAATGAAAAATGCATACCTGAAGAAAAGGTGAGAAGCCACTGACGGTCGTCTCTCGCCCTGTCCCCGTGGACAGGTCGGCCATCATGTGCGCCAGTAGAGCCGCTCCCCAGGCGTAGCTGCCAACTGCCTCCAGGTCCTCGAGTATCCCTAGAAACCGGCAGTTGATGACATCGCCCTTTGTCCCGAGGAACAGCCTCCCCAGTAGCAGTAGCAAGAACCTCCTCAAGTCTAGGTCAGCTCTCTCCCTCTCGGCTGGGTCCTGGCAGTACACCGCCCTAGCCCCATCTATCAGCCTCTGTGAAAACTGCTCTAGGATCTCTCCTGACCTGTGCCTAGCATTCCCCAAACCCATCACTGTGGTGAGATCAGTGTGGAAGATCGTCCTACACTCACTAGGTGTCTCATAGACCATCTCCAGCCCTAGCAATCTCTGGGCATGCTCGGTGTAGTCTGGGTAGGTAATCCCGCTCACAGCCTCACCGTCTACCCTCAACCCGGTGATCCTAGCCACATCCTCTAGGGTGGGAACCATGTGCCCCCATGACATCAAGAATGCCCGGCTCGTCCTATCCCATCTCTCCCGTAGAACCTGGATAAGTGGTAGGTCTGGCCTGACTGGCTCTATGCTAAGGAAGGCACCGAACCCCATAGCATCTACCCTCGCTCTCTGGAACTCGGGGAGGCCGTAGTATGCTGCCCGGACCATGACCCATGAAATGCGCGTCCTCATCAGCCCCTGCATGCATAAATAAGAATTGTTGGTTTAATTGTTGTGGTTATTCATGCTTATTTCATTTTGATTGCCCCAGGTTGAATGATGATGTTATTGAAAGTAACGACCTTCCTCATGTCATTTTTTGTTGAAGTAGCGCCCTTAAGGGGGGCGTGGTTCTGTTTGAGCTTCTAGATAACGACCTACCCAAGGTCATTTTTCATCTATGAAACGCCTTTATGTTGGGCATGTGTTTGTGGTTAATTTCTAAAAATCCTAAAGGTTTTTCAATTCACGCCCTTGACTAGGGCGTTTTCTATTTGGGTTCGTTAATTAATCCAATAATTAATGAATGGACGACCGCTGGTTTGGTCGTCTGTTTCTGAATTAACGCCCTGGTGTAGGGCGTGGTTTCCAGTTTTTCAGAAAATGAAATAAAGTAATAGCATGCAATAATTAACAGCATAATATGAAAATTAAAATGGGCGACATGCTTTAGGGCGTGTTCTCGTGGGGTTAATTATTTATCATGAATATAATCTAATTAACGCCCTTGGGTTGGGCGTGTCTTTCGAAATCGCGACGCCTCTGAGGGCGTCTTCTTTCTGGGTTGCAGGGTTTGCACCCGAGGGCTATGGAAAATTAGAAAAAAAATGAAATTAAAAATAAAATAAAATGGGAAGGGTTCGGGGCTTACCTTCTGGTGCTTCTGGTTTTGTGGTCGAGGCTTAAGCTGTCGTGGCCGCCGGAGTTGGCCGGCACGGGGAGGGGGCGCCGCCGTGGCCGATGGTTCATCACCTTCTCCTCCTCCTTCTTCTTCTTCTTCTTCTTCACCTTCTTCCACTTCTTCTCATGCTCCCTCTGTTCCAGCATCATCTCCTTCGTTGGCCCCCCGGCCTTCTTCGGCTTCGTCGCCGGCCGCCGCCGCCGGTGCGTATTCGATCATCGCCATTAGTTCTTCTTCGGCCACCGCAAGGGGGACTTCTTCCTCACCGTGGGCATCGTCCCCCAAATCCACCACCTCTGGAGCGGCCACCCGTTGCCGTTTTAATCCGCCGCCGGCCATGGTTGGGGGAGGTGAGAGTGTGAGAGAGAGATAGAGGAAGAGAGGGAGGGGGAGTTGCGGTTAGGGTTGCAGAGGATGAGAAGAAGAGAAAATAGAACGGAGGAAGAAGAAGGAAGGGAGAAAAGCCCTTGTTAGCATTCGAAAAGAAGAGACGCCCTGGGAAGGGGCGTGTTTTGTGGAAGTCACGACTATAACATGGGCGTGTTTATATAGTAGACGACGTTTCTCGAGGCGTCAATTTTATTTGCATGGGGAATGATAACCGTCGTCAGACGCATTCAATGGGCATTGATTGATGTGATCGAAGTAATTATTATGGTTTTTACTCACGCCTGAGCTAGAGGCGTTACCTGATTGAAGCGTGACTTTCCTGAAGGCGTTACTTTTGGAATTTCAACGAATATATTTTGGGAATTTGAATCAATTAACGCCCTGTTCTAAGTCGTTATTTAATTAACGCCTACTGGTGAAGGCGTCAGATGTTTGAATAGGAATGCTGAAAACGTCGTGGTCTGAGGCGTCTATTTTCTAAATCACGGCCTTCCTTAAGGCGTTATTCTCAACAGAGCGACAGGTTATCTGAGGATTTGATTTCAAGCACCGCAGTAAGGCTCAATCATTTTATTACTTTGAAAAGAAACATTACAATGCTTAATGAGCCGTCTTGGGCCTTAGCTTTCTCAAAACTATTACATAATTCTTCCACTGATCTTTGTCTTCATCTAAGTTTTCTACAGGTTGATGAAGTTTGTTAATCTTCCATAGGGCTTGGATTGTGATAGCCTCTTCTCCATCTTCATTGCTGCCTAAGTCTCTTGATTTGATTGGAGGGAGATGAGAGACGTCTTCTAGATGTTGCCTTGGAAGTCCAATTTGGGGAAGGCATCTGTGAGAGTTGTATAGTATGAAGTCTGAAGCGCCAATGAGATGAAGGTCCGTCCCGGTAGAGAATCGTGCACGAAGTTCCTGCATTTTGAGTACACCCGGGGCACATGTAAAGAGGTTCTTGGGCATTACCTTTAGGTGTTCTCTCCATTCCACTCTCTTCTTCACTTGAGGAATCCGGTTCATCACTCTATTGCTTATTCCGAGTGAGCCGGTCATATAAGAGAGTGGGCTTTTTGAAAAGATTCTTGAGGGTTGTTGGGCCTCACCACATGGATCGAATTTGAAATGGAGATCTACCCAACTAGAGAGTGCTAGCATGCACCCGTAGATGGGCCTTCCCATGGCCGCCGAGGTAAGCCCGCTATAGAGATAGGCTAGGATCGCCGGTCCGGCTCTTTCCTCTTCCCATAAGCTCACCACTGCGCTTAATTGGGCCTCCTCTAGAAAGTCCTCCATGGATGGAAACAAGAGTGCTCCTGCTAATCACACCATGAAGGCCTTTGCTATCTTTTCTATCTCCTCCTCTTCCTTAGCTTGATCCGCTCTCTTGTACACCCATGAGGCGAGCTTCAAGAGGTTGATTCCTTTAGTGACCTTGATTTGGTTCACTATGTTTGGGCTAGATATCAATGAGGTTAGCAATTCATGAGAGGAGATTGGCCTTGGTATGATGGCCATCTTTTCTTCTTCTCCTTGTTTCATCCTTTTCAAGCCTAAGATCAACTCTAGTTCTTCCAATAGGATGGTGGCTTCAAATGTCGAGAAGAGAAAGGTATGAGTGGAAGGATGCCAAAGTTCAATCAATGCTCCAATGGCAGCCCAATCTAAGTGAATTTGGTCATAGTGCTTGGCAAGGGTAACTAGGCCCAAGAGATGCCATCTTGTTAGGTATACTCTCATGTCAGAGGAGAATTTGGAAAGCATAAGGGGTAACCACTTGTTTTTTGTAAATCTCCTAGCACCAGGGACATTTGGGTAGTCCTGTGGAAAGAAAACATGAACAGTGCAATAGTGCTAGACGTGAGCATGTTTGACAGAAGGATTCAATAAGGAGAAAAGAAAGAAGATATAGGCAGAGGAAAAGGCAGAGGAATTCACTAACCTGATGTTGAGCAACTCGGCTGCAGATGTGTCCTTGGACTTCAGTCAACCTGGGGGTAGAAGACCTGTGTCTCTTAATCATCCTCTCCATGTCTTTTTGGCTTTGCAGAAGGAGCTCGGACGAGTGCCTGCGGGATAAGAATAAACAGAAAGAAAAGAGTAGGGCCGACTGCAAAGGTTTAGAAGAATTTGCTTTGAGTAAATCCGAGGAAGTGCCTTGCCTTTTATAACGATTAGGTTGTTCGGAGTTAGAAGTTTGATTATCATTAGGACTGTGTGTGGTTTACGAGCTGGAAACGGAAGTTTGCTTAATTAACGCCTTGAGTAAGGGCGTCAATTTTTGAATTGACGACCTGACAAGGGTCGTGTTTTGAGTAACGCCCTTGATAGGGTCATTTTTCTTCTTGAACTATCGATGCAGTTCACGCCTTTATGAAGGGCGTGTTTCTACTTTTGACGCCCTCACCATAAGGCGCGTGTCACAATTTTGACGCCATGACTTAAGGCGTGTTCTTTCGAAGTTTATGGATTTGGACCTCTCTATGCTTTAATGCTTGGATGCTTTAATGAACTTAAGTGCTCTTATTTTGGCTGGAATTGAGTTTCAATTTAGCACTTATGATCATGTTTTATGATGAATTGATGATTATTGATATTGGGTTTGTGAAGATTAATGAGTTTCAAGTGCAGAAAGGTACAGGTTTCAAGACGCCTGGGTTGCTCATTGTTGAACATTGCACTTGTCATCTTGTATTTGTTCGTTGTAAGCATTTTTACTATATGGTATTTTACACTATTATAGCATATCAAGGACCTTGTGATTCTGATGAACCTGGAATTTGAGTTCCCCTTCATCAAAAATAATGATAGTTGCAGGAGAGTTTTGATCACCCGGATAGGCCGTTGAGTCGTTCAAGGTTTGGGACGATGGTTCCATTTTCTGAGTTGATGCGCGGACAAACGGGCCTCGGCTTAGTGTTAGCTCAGAGATTTGGATTCTTGACCAAATCTAGATGGCTTATCAATATTATCCTTGATTATTTTCTATTTTTAGTTTATTTTATCTTTTCTTTTAGCCCAGCATGCATCATGTAGGACTTTGAGATTCATGCTGAAAATCTTCATATTATGGTAATAATGAAGGTCACTTGCTCTTGATTGAGTTGACATGAGATATTTCACTCCAAATCAAGTACTTTGTTCTATCTGAAGCCGCTCAGGCTGGTTTCTTAAAATATCCCTTTGTTGGATCTCCATCTCAATTCTCTTTATTTTTCTGCAAAATTACCTTGGTTGTAGCACGTCCACGTTGGCTGGTAACCGCTCTCCAATGGTCTTTCCCTATCGTGCCCGCGCGCACACCTTTTGCCTTACATTTTACTTGTTTAGTTTAATCTCCTTTATCCAGCAAATTGATGCTTCCTTGGAATCATTCGGAGTTGTCTCATTCAGAATCTTGGAAAGATTTCCATTGCTTAGTGTCTGAGGCGTGTCACATCACACCTTGGCATCTACTTACCAATTCGTTCCACTTGATTCCATTTGTTGCACTTTCACTCCATTTTCGTCTCACTCCCTTCCAAAGCAGACGCCAAGACGGGGCAGCTGTAGACACGCCAAAAATGACGCTATATTGATCAAATCTCATGTCACTATGTTGACAGCCAAAAGTGAACGTCAATATTCCCATAATATAAGTTTTTCTTTTTTGAGGATTTTCCGTTGCATTTTGTTGCATTTTTTGTGATTCGCGACCTGAAGAGGGGCGTTATTTAAATAGCGACCTTATCTAGGGCGTGTTATAAAGAAAGGACGACTAAACTTCAGGGCGTCAATTCCTGGTATTATCCGATTTTAAGGAAAATTCAAAAATCAATTTAATTATTGGTTAGCGTCCTTCCTCAGGACGTGTTTTAAGTTAACGTCTCAATCTTAGGCGTGTTCTCATGATTTTCAAAAAAAAGTAAGTTTCTTATTGCCAAAATTAAATCCAGGAAGAAACGCCCTGTCTTAGGTCATGTTTTATGAAACGCCGTATGGGTAGGTCGTCAAATCAAGAATTGACGCCCTGTTGGAAGGCGTGTTTCACCTCCAGTGTCTTACCTTCTTCCATCTTTCCCTCACAGAGTCCTGCCTTGTTTGACGTTCTTGCTCGATTAGGGCTCTTGCTTTTGATAAACATTGTCATTACTCTCCTCCTATCCATGTTTATCTTTTGATCTGAACCTTATTTAAGGGAGTCCTGATCGACCCTTTGAAAGGTTACGACGGCTAAGGTACCAAAGCCGAGATTATCATGCTCAAGCTCTGCTGCTTCCCCCTCTTCATCTTTGGTTCCCTCTACTGTCAACAGGGACAGCAGGGCTCTTTTCTATTTCATTTATTCGGTTTCATCTTTGTCAACCGATCATCACTGTTCTTTTTTTTTCTTTCTTTACGTTCGTGTCAACTCCATCGTCAGTCTTTTTTCTTCTTTTCCTTTTTCACTGTTTGCATTAGATTCATCACATATCCTTTCTTTCCCTAGTCCCTCTTTAGGGGTTTTAAAACCAAAAAACAAAGGTGCGCATGTTGATTTCTTTTTATCATCGTTATATATCTTATTTGGATTGATACTACTGCACGTTGGCTGATCCCATCTTTTGCTGTTGTTTCATTGTCTTTTTTGCAAGGTAATCAAAAAGAGGACCCTTCTCATCGGCCGGCTGATTGAAGAAGGAGGAAGGAACTTCACATCATCCCGCGTTCCAATCTTCACCAGGTATTCGCGATCTCTTTTTACTATTATTGAGGTAACCCCTCTGGCGATCACATCTCCGTTTTTGCACCACGTGCAAGCTTTTATTCCCCTTATTTATGCATTAATCATCTTTATTCTCCACATGTTTTATCACATCATTATTCTTTTGTGATTTTGTGTGGGATTTATGCCCATCCACAGTTGGGATAGAGGACCACTCTAACAAATCTAGCCTTATGAAGCTTGTCGACCTCTTCTTTCATCTTTAAAGCCATATTAGGGTGGAAATGTCTCAACCGCTATTTGACCGGGACAGACCCTGGCTTAAGTGTAAGCCGATGTTCAACGAGCGCAAGGTCTAGTCCGGGCATATCTTCGTAACTCCATGCAAACGTGTCCTTGTATTCTTGAAGTACCAAGATAAGCGCCTCTTCTTCGGATGGCGGCAAGTTCTTTGAAATGAGGACAATCCTAGGGTCTTCTTCCGTACCCAGATTTATTTCTTTGGTAGGTTCTTCTATTGAGGCTGATGGTTCATCAAATCTCCTCATGCCACTAGCAAAGGCATCAGCCTCGTCCTCATATTCTTCATAACTTTCATCCCCCTCTTCAACAGGGTCTTCATCATTCATAATCTCATAGACACCAAAACCCTCATTAGAAGCATAAATATCCTCATATTCTATCTCTGGCAGGATGATCGGATTTTCCACAAATTCTAGGATGGCTAGGCAAGCTTGTCATGGCTAACTCCAACAAGAATCTACGGGGAATCTGCTTACCCTTGGATTTCTTATGTGAAGCTACCCCATGAGTTTGAAAACTAGAGGAAAAAGAAAAACTAGCTTGATCACTAGAATTCAATAAAGGTGAAGGTGAAGGAGAAAAAGCGGGTACAGAAGGGGATACAGACGAAGTCCCCTCACCGGAGGGGTAGGGGAGGTCACTTAATGAATCTGGGAAGAGTGGCCCTGGAATCGAGACACACTCAGGATGAAGATAGGAGGTCTCCTCAACGGAGATGGATTGGGGAGTTTGAGCTTTGGCGTTTTTTTTCGTTTTCAAGGAGAAAGCAATGGGAGGTGGAAACAGGGGAGAGTGTTGAAATTGAAAGTTTGGTAAAGGATTGAATCAATGATGACCCACACGGGGGTGTAATGGAGAGTTTGGAAAACTGCTCGAGGAGGAAGGGAGGAATTGGAAGAGAAACTTGTAGTGAACTTGGAGAGAATTTTATTAAGACCGCAGGCGGCCTAGGGATATCTGAAAAGAACACCCGATCAATTAAACGGACAACAGCCATCGGGTGAATGGATTTGGTAAAGAAAAGGCCGGCCCACAGCCTGTCTGCATCGAAACCCTCTTCAAACGGCACATCGGGTTCTTCAGTATCTGAATAGTCACTCAGAAGATGCCTCTTGTCTGTAATTACTGCTGCCTTTTCAATCAACTCATGAATCAACGGCGGCCATTCTGGATCAGTCGGCATGAACAAGCGGCTCAGAGCAATAGAGATATCATTCATGTCAAACCACCTATACTAGTCACATTCAGGATCATCCATTTTCCTTCGCTTATCTGGCCTTAATGACTCCAAAGCTTTATATGTGGCTAGTGGCGCTATATGGCGAGCAAACTGTCGTGCATGCACATCCTGACAATCCAGCATAGAAGTGATTACTGTAGTATGCTCATCATCATTCTGAATACCTCATGTTACAAAATGTGTTTGAAGGGTCCATGTAAGAGGTTGCCGGTCAGTCTTGAGAGTGGAAGTCATAATGGCCCACGGTTCTTTTTCATCTTTGCTTGGTGCTTTGTATCCGAGGCCACCTCGAAGAATCATCTTTTGAGGCTTGACAGGCTTGATTCTCCCTTGGAGATTGGCACCCAAGCCTTTACCAGTTCGGTACCCCATCTTCATTAAAATGTTCCATCCGGGCGTATTCATCAAACCTTTCTTTTTCTTGCCCTTGGATAGCTGTGTGGTGAAAGGGGTTGAAGCAGATGATGACCTCATCGGGTCTTGCCGCAGATCGGTAACATCCAACACTGAGAGCAAAGGCATATTGGAAGGCCACATAGAGGGCACTGATGTTGCAGAATGTATGTCTTCGGTCGGCAAGATGGGCATGCTAGTCACTTTAATGATACGTCCTTTATGTGGAAATTTGATGCATTGATGATTCGTGGAAGGCACGGCATCCAGTTCCTGAATGTAAGGGCGGCCCAAAATGCCATTAAATGTCGGGTCCATATCCAAAATGTGGAAATCTATCGTGACTGAGACTGGACCCAAACCGACTTTTAGAGTAATCATTCCTCGTGGTGGCTTTCTTGTGTTATCATAAGCAGTGACTGTTATAGTGGACGGCCGAATCTGACTCTCCGGAATGCCGCACATCTTTAAAGTGCTTGGTGGCAAAACATTGATGGATGCCCCAGTATCAACCAAACATTGCTTCACGGCTATTTTGTTGATATCAATGGTGATGCACAGTGCATATTTCCTGGCCAGCTGCGGGGCCAACTCATGTTCATAAAAAGTAATAGCCGGCTGATTGCTAACTGGGTTTAAGACAGTAGTAACCTGTTCGACCGGGATATCTTCATTCACCATTACTTTTTGCAGGTATTGTTTCAAAGCTTGCTGATGTGTGGCAGATCTTTTAATCAGTTCCAGAATAGAAATATGGGCCGGTGTTCTGTCCAGATGCTTCAATAAATCATACTCCGTGCCCTGTGTAGATTCTTGTTCTTGCTCTCCTTGTTCCTGTGGTGGCTCCTGCTCCCGCTGGGGAAACACTCGTTGAAACATCCGTCTGCTACGGAGCACCATTGTTCTTTGCGCCTCTGTCGAGATTGGTGTGGGTAAAGGGGTAGAGGAAGTAGAGGGAGTGGTGTTGGGTGTAGGCGCAGGGTTGGTGGGAGGAAGGGTTCTTATAAGGGACCTCGTCGACCGTGGATTATTGGAATGAGGTGATGGTGATTGTGTAACAAGAAGGGGCCTTGGAATCATGGTGGCGGTAGATGGAGGTGGAACGGGAGGGACGACGGCTGCCGGCGAGGTACAAATAAGAAGAGGTCTATTTGGTGGAGGGTTTTGGGGTGATGGAGAATTTGTGGGTTGGCGCAAAAGAAGGGGACGTGAAGGGACGATATTAGCATTGGATGGCCCAGGAGTGAGGGAGCGTATAAGGGGATGTTGTGGTTGGGAAGGAGGGATAGGCTGGTGCCTTCTTATCAATGAGGGTGGTGGATTAGAATTCTGATTAATAGCCCCGACAGAGGCGTTTTCATTGTGCCAAATTTGTCCTCTCTCCACTTCATGGATCGAGGTGACAATATTCACTTGCTGATTTGGGACCGGATGCTCCGGTAGTGGATTATTAACAATCCCCATATTGGGTTGGGGAGCAGGAACCTATTGTCATTGAGGGGCTTGTGGTTCTCCTTGTTGCTGATGCTGTTGAGCTGCTGGCTGTCGGGGAGCTCTTCAGACTTTTAAAGAAGCAATGACTTTCCTCATTTCATCCCAATCAATATCACCTTGATCCTTCATGTCATGTATGTAATCTTTGAAGTGAAAGCAATGATCCATATTGTGCCCCAGTTGTCGGTGAAAGACGCAATACTGGGATGTATCCACATGTTGGGGCCATATTGCTCTTTCCTTTGGCAACGTGAGCAGGTTAGCGGCCATGAGGGCATTAAAGATATCCAATAAGCTTTCGGGAAGAGGGGAGTACTGTGCCCTTTGGGGACCCAAAGGCCTTCTTTATTGAAATTCTTGTGGTGCATGATTGGCCGGTGGGGGCACTTGGTGATATTGTGGGGTTTGATTTGGTGGAGCAATGTGGGGTTGTTGTTGAGGAGGTGGAGGAGGCCGTAAGGTCTGAGGAGGGTTGTTATTTGGCTGGTGTACTTGATTATGGAAGGTGGGCTGTTGTGGTGGCGGCCCTTGGTTTGGAGGGTGGCGGAAGGGTGTGGAATTGCCAAACGCGCTCACCTGCTCATTGGTAACGGTGCCTTCAATGGTTGCCCCAGTATTGCCAATATTAGCATTCCTCTTTATTACCTTCGGCCTAGGCTCAAACATGCCCATGATTGGCGAATCCTTCATTTGCGTCAGAATATATCTAGCTCTTTCATAGAGCTCTTCCATAGTGCTTAGTTTATTCATGGCCAGGATATGACGGAATTGTGGAGTAGAATTTGAAATAATCATTTTGACTTGCTCCGTCTCTGACAATGTGTCTTTCAATTTCTCGGCCATGGCCCTCCACCTATTAGCAAATGAAATGAAGTCCTCCTCGGGCTTCATCTTTTCAGCAACCAGGTCTGTAACGGACAATGAGGGACCCACACGGTCCTTGTATTTCTGCAGGAACTTTCTTTGGACTACATCAAAATCACCAGCGTCAGCCGGCTCCAAGGAATAAAACCATTCAAGCGCGGTGCCATCCAATGACCGCCTAAAAAGATAAGCTAATGAAGTCTTATTGCCCTGCCATAAAGATGCTTCATACAAAAAGTCTTTCAAATGGATGTGCGGGTTGCCTGTGTCATTATACCACCGAAAATTTGGCATCTTGGACGGCGGAAGATGGAAAACTGGCAAAGGAGGAAGCATTATTTCAGGAGTAGCATTTGATGTGGTGACTTTTCTAAGCTGCTCCTCCATACTGGCCAGCCTTTGGAGGAGCAAAGTATGATCATCAGATTCAGCTGGGGCCGGTCGGAAAGAATATGGATTTGGCATAGGTGGCGTAGGCCTCCTCAAGATTTGGGGAGCAGAAGGTTGCTGAGGCCTAGCAACAGAATGACTTACCGGTTGGGCCGGCATAGTCATGACCGGAGGAGGGCGGCGCGAGGGCACCCTGGACGCGACGGCCTGGTCGTTAGGAAAATTGGTAGAATGACCAGCCATGGCCTGGGGAGGATTGGAGGATGAGGGGACAGACTTTCCCTTCAAAGCGGCTTGAACCGCATAGCGCTGGGAATCATCCAGCTGGGAAAGGTCCTTGAGAACATCATTAAAATTGAGGGAGGAGGGAGTATCCCCAGAGGTGTTCAAAGTGGCAGGCTGAGCCTGGGAAGGAGGGTCAACCTCCAGAAGAGTAGAGTCCATCATGTGGACATGTGTAGGAGAGAGAACATAGTTCCCATCACAGTAAAGAGGATTTTGAGACGGATTCTCATTAAAAGAGTCAAAATGACCCTCATCATAGTCGTCATATGTGCACCTGTAGTTGGCCATGTTGATGATTTTACCTGAACGTAATTTCATGCTTAAGGAGAAAGAGATGAATGTCTCACAATAAGATATAACCCAAAAGATATCACCTTTTCAAAAAAAAACACACAAGTTGTAATGAGCGCAAGATTTTAAGATTTCTCTTGAAAATTAGGGTGGATTCAATATTTGGTTCTTTCTTTTGAAGGTGGATCCTGGTTGAAAAATTGGGTATAATCTCCGGGTATCTATATTTTCTCTCCTTTCCAACGAATGGGTCAACTATACTCCGGGTACTTCAATGGTACAACCTGCCTAGCGTCCGTGAGGGAATCCACGGGTGCGAGGACTTACGGAGGCTTGGCTTAGGAATTTCTGGTCCAAATAGACGGATTGCTCAATGAAGGGTCCTTCCTTCACCAAAAGGGGTGAAAACTCCTAACAAGTGTGGGGAGAGGAGGTCTCCCAAACCGTATGCCAAGATGAATGCAAACAGGTGATATCAATCAACAGATATGATAATCAGATAATATCAGCTAAATAAACATATAGGAGCAGCAGTTCTGTGGGCACAGAACAAAATGACGACTTTGATGGGGTCACCAAATAAATAAATAATGCCTGGGATGCAGGCGCTAATCACTGCAGGCAGTGAAATAGCAAATGACGCCTTGGGGTAAGGTGTTAAATGATTAAGAGACGCCTCTGTAAAGGGCGTGAATCACAGTGAACAGTAACCAGGAACAGTAATAATGTAAATGACGCCTTGTTGTAAGGCGTCCAATTATAAAATGACGCCCGGGAGTTAGGGCGTCAAAACCAATGAACAGCGATCGGGGAGTGGGGACAGGAACAGTAATAATGCAAATGGCGCCTTTCGGTAAGGCGTCGAATGAAGAAATGACGCCTCTGACAGAGGCGTGAATTGTAAAATAACGACAGCAACGAGGGCGTTATTTCAGCTCAATGAACTGAAACCCTGATAGTCAACAGAAAATGGATTTCTCATTAAACAGATGATATGACAGATGATATGGGGGCTCCAAAATGGCCTAAACAGTGGGAGGTGTGCATGAGGTGCACAATAGGAAAGGTGCTACGTGGAGCACAAGGGAGGGGTACGCGAGGGTACCAAAGGAGGGACACACGAGGGTGTCAATGGGAGAGTGCTACGTGGAGCACAATGGAGGGGTACCGAGGGTACCAAAGAAGGAACACGCGAGGGTGTCAATAAGAGGGTGCTACGTGGAGCACAATGGAGTGGTAATCAAATGAAAAACAAAAGAAGTCCCACCCTGATCGCCAATTTGTAGATTATGAAAAAAATCCACTTAGAAAAATTAAGAAGAATTAATGGAAAAAGGATGGGAAAAGGGGAGAAAAGGGGAGCATGCGAGGATGCTAAGGGGAATGTGATCGCCAGAGGGGTTACCTCAAATAAGAAAAAGGATGATCGCGAGTACCTTGTGTTGAGTGGGGGAGATTGTGAACCCTTTCTTCCTCCTTCTACCGGCCGGCCGATGAAGGGGGTTCTTAGTCTTGATTACCTTGCAAGAACACACAAATCAAATAAAAGGAGTGGATTAGCCAAAGAGTGTAGTATCAAAGTTCTAAGATTATGAAATTAATCAAATTGAACATGAACATGAACACACCTTGTGTGTTTTGGTTTTAAACCCCTAAGAGGAGTAACAAGGTTTGAAAAGTATGGATGCAATATGCTAAGTAACGATATGATATGCGGTCTAGCAAGAGCTAGAGAAAAAAGATGTAAGATGATGATATGCTAATGAAACAACTAAATAACTAAAAAGGGAGGAAGAGAGATTCTCTCTGCTGTGTGTGCAGCAGTAGAGGGGAAAGAGTTTCAATATGCACGATGGAACAGCAGCAAAGGATGAAGCCTGGAAAGGATGAAGAACCACTGAGAAGAGGCTTTGGAAGAATAACCTGCAATCAAGAAAAAAAAACTCTTCTCTCTGTTAGCTTTCTTCTGTTCTCTTCTCACTTTCCTCTCTGCAGCTCTGCCCTCTTGCGTTCTCTCCTCTCTCGCGCGAAGAGACCCAGGAGGGGTATTTATAGGGCCAAAAATCGTTGCTAAGCAAGGATTAAAACAAGATAAAGATCCTCCATCAAGAAACACCACACAAGGCTCAAAATGAGGAAGGAACCATTACTAGAAAGAAGGAGGCGAAAGGGAGGCGGAATTGAAAATGACGACCGAATGAAGGGCGTCACTTGAAAATGACGACACAACCAAAGGCGTTAATTTAAATAACGACTCCCATCAAGTCGTCAATTTCTGAATTTATTTATAGAAACAATTAACTTTCCTTATTTAAAATGATGAATTGACGCCTGTCGACAAGGCGTCACATAATAAACGCCTTCAGGAGAGACGTTAATTATACAATTTTCATTTTATTTGAAATTCAGAATTTTCAGTAAATCTAGATATTGACGCCCGTATTGGTAGTCGTCCATTGTTAAAAGAGGTGCCCTTGTACATGCCGTTAATTTAAATAGCGCCCCTGATCAGGGCATTAATTCTAATTTTCGAAGAAAAAAAATAAGAAATCACAATTAATTTATAAGAAAATAGAAAAACTTCATATTAAATTAATATTGAAGTCCGCTTTGGGGCGTCACATGGTGACATGAGATTTACTCAACATAGCATCAATTTCAGCGTGTCTACACACACCTGCAAAACAAATTTCTCATTTTGTCTTCTTATGTACCTAAACCATCTTGGGTCCTTGTGGGTTAACAGCAACATGTGCATGCGATTTCTAATTTTTGACAACATTCAAATCATCATCTTTCACAAGAAAGCAATCATACTTAACATTTCTTTATTTGCCAAAGTGATGGGGGGAAACATGTGGCATTATAATTTTCTTTCTCATTGGCTCTACTGGTTTGTGTATGTGAGCATGACGTGTTGAGTGAAAACTCATTTTCTTCATGAGTGACCAGCATTGTGACTTTGTGTGACCTTTTTTACCACAATGATTACAATGCATGGAAGGTTTTATGGTGAATGCTTTCTTTGCATTTCTCAAACCAGCATGATTTCTACATGCTCTCAAATTATCATTTTTCATAATGAAACAATTGTACATCATGTGTCCAAGTTTTCCACAATAGAGACAAGTGGAATTTCTTTTCTTGGATGCATGGGGTTTCACATGAATGGTTTTGGCATGAACATTTTGGACATCCACACTCTTTTTCAGATTTGGTTGAGTTCTAGACATGGTGTGTTGCTGGGTGTGAGATGTGGAGGTACTAGGTATACATGTGATGTGGACAAATGAGGTATGTAACTTGTTTTCAAATTTATTTTTCTTCACAGGATTATATCATAGTCCTTCTTTTTAAAAATTCACTTTCATTCCCAGCAATTTGTCTATATTATCTTTGCCATCTACAAATTTAGATAGCGAATCATTCAAGTCAAGAATTTCAGATTCAAGAGATGCAACATGTAATTCATAGGAAGCCACCTTATTTTCACTCGAATTGACTTGTTCATGTAAGGTAGCATTGATGATTTTATGACTTTCTATTTCTTGCAACAAAACATGCACTTTTTCAGATTCATCAATATTCATAAATTTTCCTTTTTCAAAAGCAAGCAATGGTTCTATTCAATTCCTTCAGTTTCTTATTTTTCATTTCAAGATTTTTATCATGAGCAAACTCATTTTGACCATTGTTCATAAGACTTACTCTCTCTCACAGCTCTTTATGTTCATTTCTCAAAGAAAAAATTTGATCTTTGTGAATTTCAATGTCGAACACATGACCATCAATCAATTCCTTCAAGTGTGAGCATTCTTTACATGGGGAATCACATTTATTTTGTCCAACATTCTTTTTTAATTTTTTATTTTCAGACTTAACCCTCTCATATTTATCAGCAAGCTCATCATATGCAATCAATAACTCCTCATAGCTAAATTCATCTTCATTATCAGAATCAGAATTTACCTTTGAGCTTGATTCAACTTGTTGATCGCTCCCTTGTTCACTCGTGCCTTCTACAAGGCATCTGTCTTTGTGCTCTTCCTTGATGTCTACCAATCCATCTAGTATTTCCTTCGCGGATCTGCAATGGGAGACAAAGGGGAAATAGTTAGAATCAACTGCAGCAATAAGTAACTTCAAAACCAAGCAATTTTGATCATGTTTACGTTTTTAATTTTTAGCCCATACATTTTTATCTTTAGGCAATTCATGAGGACCATGTAAAATAAGCTTCCATAGCTTAGGGTCATATGAATTGACTAGACTAAACATTCTACCAAACCACAACTCAAGGTTACAGTCATCAAACACAGGTGGAGAAGTCAAAGTGTACATCATGGTACTCATTGATCCGGATCACTCTAGATCGTTAGATCAATGAAATTAGAGCCTTAGCTCTGATACTAATTGTTGGGTCCCACGATCAATGACACCCAAGAGGGGGGTGAATTGGGTGATTACAAATTTTAAGGAAACTCTTTCCCTTTTAACAAGTGTAATGAAACAACAATTAAAACATCAAATCTGTTGAACTGGCAAGTTAGATTACAACCAACACTAACCCCCACACTAGAAGACAAGACGAATGCTGCGTGGTGGAGTAAACTCCTTACAACAAGATTAAGGAAGTTGATTAAGCCAAGAAATAGATTCTCTCAATCTCACCGTTCCCACACGATCATATAAAAGGATTCAATAATCAAACCAAGCCAACACGCAAAGCAAACCACAATGCACGGGGATTTTAAGGTGGTTCGGGACCACGACGAGCTCCCTACGTCCACCCCTCACCAAACTAGGTGAGGCTTCACTCGGGGATAAATCCCCAAACGGAGACGACGCTCCAACCACACACACGCAGGATGACGCCTGCACACACACACGGAGATGATTTCTCCAACACGATCCGACAACTGGATCCACCAACACACACACGCTGCCACAAGTGCAGCAATCCACACACTAAGAACGGCGAGACACACACACACGTAGATCTAGTAAGATCCACGCACCCACACATGAATCGGACGTGACACACACACACGACCATGGATCCAGACGATCCACACACACACACAAATGCTTAGAGTTTTTGAGAAATACAAATATGACACTCAAAGCATGATGACATTGAGGCTTAGTTTAGAAATCCCCTGATTTGGCTTCTCTTTGAATGTATGCTGCATATTTTGAACGTAGTTTCAATCTTCACTTAATCAGAGCTTCTGTCTGTGCTTGCTTGGCTCTTCTTCTTTCTAGTTTGCTTGGCTTTCTCTTCTAGGGAGGAGGTTGGCTTTAGATCTTCCTTGAATCACCTTGGAGATGGATGGACGATCTTTGCTCAAATGACGTGATGGCTTGATTCTCCACGCAGCTTCCAGTTGGGGATCGATTGGAAACTTGTTTGCAGCTTGCTCCCTTCACATTCATGCTCACAACATGGTGGAAGAAGCCCTGGAGCTGCTGCCTACGACCTACACACACAAGGATAGAAGAAAAAATAGTTTTCAGATCTCACTTGGTTCCTCCTTAGGGTTTACAACCCAATAAGATGTATTTATGTTATTATGATGGTCAAAAGATAGCCTAGGGACCATATCCACATATCCTGGAGTGATTTAAGGCTTTTGGACCAGATTTAGAAGCCTTTTGGCGCACTTATACGAAGGTCGTATTTGACAGCGCCGCCCCATACCGGAAAGGGTCGACCCTTGGGGTCGACACTCGGGCAAACAGAACCCCAACAGAACCATTTTCATGTTCTATTTTACAGGGGTCGACCCTCGGGCTAACAGAACCCAAACAAAACCAAGTTTTGGTTCTGGTTTACAGGGGTCGACCCTTGCTGTGGGTCGACCCCAGGGGTCGACCCCTATGGGCAGGGTGCTGAAAAACTGTTCTGTTTTGGACAGAACCTAAGAGGGTTGACCCCATGGGTCGACCCCTTCTTGTTTGGGTCTGAAAAAGAGCTAAAACCTCTATCAAATCAATGGGAAATAATTGATTAAATATTATCATAATCCCATGAATATCAACCACGATTTTTCATCCTGAAAAACATGATAAAGCAAGAGGTTAGATCAAAATCAAAATATATTGTTATGCATTAACGTATGAAGCTAGTTTTGAGACCGAGACCCAAATGACATGAAGTATGATTATGAAAGCATTATCATGAGACGCATAGATGCTTTGATAACATTTTCATTTTAAGAACCTCCCCAAGAATATGCATAAGACACTTTGAAACTATTAAGTCTTTAACTATCCAATGAAGTCAATTGAAAGTACGACTAATAAATCACTCCCAATCTAGGCACATGGAAATTCATTTCCAGCTCATGGATACTTACCATGGATTCAAGGGTAGTAACCAAGAGTGGGAGCTTACCATTGACTAAAAAGAAGTGTTGGCAAAGTGAAACTTACACATTATATCAGACTATTGATCATGCATTTGAAGGGGCATTTCCAATACAAATCAATCGAACCTCATATGAGTTCCAACTTCAGTCCAGAGTAACATGTATCCAATCATCATTGAGTCATGATTTTGTATGAGTGAGAGGAAGATGATGATCCTTTCAACAAAGACAAACAATGAAGTGGATATGATTTTACACAATGACAAGTAACCAATTCATATCAACGAATACTCAATGAATACTCATTGAATCTACATTAGTATGGGCAAAAAGAACAAGAACATTAGTCTTAACATTCCCACACTAAAACATGCATGAAGGGGCATGCATTCTAGCCAGTAGCAGTACCTGCAAAGCAAGATATCAACATGTCAGTTCGTTTGTCATGACGACGAGTTCATTTATCATGAAGACATTTTTCATAGATCACTCACAGATCAAAACCATTATCATCACACATGAAGTTTAGTTATCATCAAAACCATAGCTCAACAGCCTCCATTGAGAAGATGCTCGGGCGAGCCTAGGATTTTCCTTCTTGGTGAGCTGTTGTTAGTCGAGCTTGATGCTTCTTACCCTGTTTGGTGGAGTCTTTTCGAGGTAAGCCTTGGAATTGCTGTCTTGGTGAGGCCTTTGTCCTGCGTCCACTTAAGTGTGAACAGTATTTATTCTGAGCTTGATCTGCACTTTGTCATGCGGTTGCTTGGCTTTGGACCTAATCTTTGTGTTAAGAGCCGTTGTGCTCCATGTTCGTCATGCCATGTCTTGTGGCCGATGTGTGGTGAAGGCTCGATAATTTTTTCAGGACGTAATGGTAAGCTGAGATTAGCCTTTTTCTTTGTGCTTTGTGCTGAAGCTGGTGCTCTTCTTGGTTTGCACTTAGGCGGCTTGTGATCGGTTGTTCGCAGGATCAGTACTCGTGGCATGTTATATTACGATTTTCATGAATTGCGATGGCGTCGAGTGTGTGCTGAGATGCGGATGCCGAGGTATTTTATGATGCATGTGTGCATTAAATGAGTGTGCAGCGGAAGCGTGTAGGCTGGTCACCCACGGGTCGAGGATCATTGGTTGTAAGATTCTGGCCGGTCGAGAGAATTATTCTTCTCGATGTGACTTCATTTTGGCTTCATGTGCCTTGATGTTGTCTGTTGCCGTGCCGCTGTTATTGGAGGCCTTCTGGTGTTCGCACTGGCATTTGTGAGTATTAGGGAATCTGTCGGCATTTCTGCTGGTTGAGTACCCTCTGCTCTGTAACTCTTTCTTTGGTGTTGTGCTCTCGGGACGTGATCGTGGTCCTTGAGATGTGTTTTCCCGAGATTGTTGTTCTTGTTGCCGTGGGTCTTTTCTTGGTAGGCTGTTCGTGGCATGGATTGTACATGCCCATGTGTTCAGCTGTTATCGTGCCTTGATGTGACCCAGCTTACGGTTGTGTTATGCGGTTCTGTGTGCAGTACGGAGCTGGGATCCTGCAAGTGCTACTATTGTCGTTTTGTCGTTGTTTCCCCGTGATTCTGTCCTAGCATCGTGTGGACCATGATCTTTTCGGTTAGTTGTGCTATACTCTTCTTCCCAAATAGAGTTGGCATGTGACTCGTATCAGATGTAACGTCTGAGTGAGGACTGACCTGATGGTGCTTGTGGTCTGGTGCTATCGTTGGCGTCCTGTGTGCTAGGTTTTGTGGTTGCCTTTGGCACTGGAGCCGATGATGTTGAGCGATCAGCTGAAAGGACTATGCTTCCTTGTTTAAGCTGATGCTTGCCGTGTCTGTCGTTTTGTTTTCCTGATAGCTATTGTCGTGGCATGAGTTGTGTCTCCTTTCCTGTGAGACGTAAGCGGCGTTGCCTTGTTTCGAAGGTGTTAGACTTGTGTTCACTTGTGTGCCATGCTCATTCTGTGGATCAATTTGCCTTGAGATTCAGAGCGTGTACTTGTGATTGTGGTCTGACAGTGTTCCTCTGAATTATGTTTTTCAAGAGATTCGTGTTATTTCAAGTTGTGTCTTGGGGGTTTGTTTGTCCCTGCTTCTTCTTACTCGTTCCTTAAATTTTAAGGATGAAATTTCTTGAAGGAGGGGAGGCTGTAATACCCTGGATTCTTATCGAATCTTCCGGATCCTTATCGGAGTGCTTTCGGATCACTTTTGTGGGTCCTGAGTTGAGTTTTACGATCCGCGTGGATTTTTCTCTCGTACAAGTTACGAAACCCATTAGTGAGTTTATTTCTCAGTTCATCGACTCGAGGACGCTACAATTGCGATGTACTCATTGAGAGGATCGTTTCGACTATTTTTGCGTATTTTTTTGAATTAGTGGATTTTCGAGCCAAAAATAGGAATTTACGAAAATGAAGAAAATTCCTAATTTCTTTTCTTTTCCTCTCTCCTTTCCTTCATTCGCACGCGCGACCCTCTCTCTCCCGTTCTCTCTCTTCTCGCCCTCTTAGCTCCGGGTGCAGATGGAGGAGGCTCGAGAAGGCTGTGGAGATGTCGCGGAGGTGATCTGGAGCGCGTCGGTGCGAGGATCAGAGCGTGGTTGGCGCGATCCCGTTCGGTGGATTCAAAGTCGACGGTTGAGCTCGTGAGGCGGGTTTCGGCGCGGTTTAGTCCCTTTGGTGCACTGAATCTTTGGTGGAGGTAGGGAGACGGATCACCTACTTCTCCTCTACGTTCCCTTGCAGTTTTACGCCGAACGGTGCGCATATGAGTGGGTTTCGTTCGGTTTTGGGAAAAGCATGCTCGGGGGGTGTGCGTCGAGTTCACCAGAAAATGGTGATGGTTTTCGACTAGATTAGTTTCATTGTGACCCCCAACATGTCTGTATTCCATTTCCGCTGATTTCGTGTTGATTGGTCGTCATTTGGGGCCGGTACGAGCCCGGGAACCCCGGTGACCCAATTAGGGTCGATTCGTTGGAATCGCCCGTTTCTTGTGATTGAGCAGTTGCATGGACCCCTTCCGACTTGTGGAAGGTTACTTTCGTCGATTAGAACTATTTCCCCTGCGTTTAGACGCAAGTGGGGCATGGAACAGTCGAGATCGGCCATTTCTCCTGTTTTCCCGCCGTATCTTGCTAACGGTCGTTTCAGAGACCAATTCTTGTCTCTGGCGGCACAACGATAGACCGCCACAGTCTA
Source organism: Amorphophallus konjac (assembly GCA_022559845.1). Lineage (NCBI taxonomy): Eukaryota > Viridiplantae > Streptophyta > Magnoliopsida > Alismatales > Araceae > Amorphophallus > Amorphophallus konjac. The sequence continues at coordinate 82,280,765 of CM040123.1, read as the reverse complement.
TAGTGTGTCGGTTACTTTTAGGTCAGTTTAGGCTGGCTGCCTAAACATGGACCGTCTCTTGCTTCTGGCAGCCTTATGGTGGTGCGCCAAACTCAGTCGTTTCTCAATTTCAGTGTAAGTCGGTTCGAGCTAGCGGCTCTATCTCCGATCGCCATGGTTCTGTAGCGCTTTTTCCTTAGTCCGCTACGGTGTGTTTGACTAGGTCAAGGTTCTAAGTCGGTTGGCTTTGGCGGCCCAACCTACGACCGCATCTTTGCTGTAGCGCCCCTTCTTAGGCCTTTATAGGTCGCTTGACTTAGGTCAATGTTTTAGGGTGGTTAGTATGGCGGTTCAATCTTAGACCGCCTAGTCCGAGTAGCGCGTCTATATTAGACCGCTTGGGTGGTTTGTCTGGGTAGATCGGTTCGAGGTTTGACTGACTCTAGCGGCCAGAGCTTTGACCGCTATAGTCACCTCGCGGCCCTGTCTACGACCGCCAGAGTCTGTTCTCTTTGTGGTGTAGCGGCACTTTTATTGACTACTTATGTAGTCTAGCGGCCAATATATGGACTGCCACACCGTATGTGTCATCTTCCGATATTTTGATTTTCAAGTATCTTGGCTTGACCATGTGGTTTGCCCATTGTCCTGTGGATGTCTACTGATATCCTATGAGGGTTATGACCATGATATAAGGTAGCCAGGAGTGCTTCTGGATCAAGTAGTCTTCCATGTTGCTTCCGAGTCTTTATTAGGTTCAGGTCAACCCGGTGAGACCCATTGGTTGACAAGTAACCTTGTGGGTGTCTCGACTATTCTGGATAGATCGAGACATGGTTCTGGACGTCTAGAGGTACTATCTTACCTCGATTTGCGTATCCATGTTCTTCGAGGGTCTTGGTGATCCCTCTGGTCTCCGTGATTCGTGTTAGAGCGGAGGCGTGGATCGGGTGATCCAGTGTCTTTTTCCTCGGCTTAGGATTAGGCTGATTGGTGGCTTGTCACCATCGTTGTGCGACGATCTTGACCCAGAGTCGTGAGACTCAAGGATCATTGCATCAGCAGGTCTAATTGCCATGTTCTGAGTCTATTGGCAGTTTGGTATACTGCTTGGTGCTTCGTAGTACGTGTGACAGTGCTTGCTCAGCCTATCTGTACTTGAGCACTCGTGTTTCAAAGTCTCTATGTCTAGTGAGCCTCCACTAGTCGTAGCCTGACGACCTCGAGTGTCGGCCCACCTGGGAGTGGTGGTGAGGGCAGTTCCTGAGATACGGTTTGTAGGCTAGTTTCTGTGGGCTCCCTTGCCTTGTAGTAGCATCCTACTGGGGGAGAAAACTAGCTAGTGGCCTGGCTCAAGGCATTGAGCTTGTGTGTGCACACGTGGTCAGGGGCGGTTTGGACGAACGCCGACGAGTGTGACCCTGACTAGTCACTCATTATTGTTGTTCCTTGTACTTGGTACGGTATCCCAATGTCCGTGGTCGACACGACTGAGATACCTGAGGTGCAGTGTAAGACGTCAGTGGACGCATCTGACTGTTCTTCTAGTGAGGAGGTGCTTCCGTCACGTGACACGTGACTCCTGTGTGTTTCTCGTCCTTCGTGTCGTGACCATTTTTGGGTTAGTCTGTTCTTGACTTTACCCGAGGTCGGCTCTTTGTTGTGTGCATGACGATCTAGTCATGTATGCGTTAGTGTCTGTGTCTGTCCATGTCTTTTCTAGGGTCTTTGCCGAGTTTTGTAGGACCTTCGCTTTGAGCCTTGTGCCTGTCGACGGATCGGTAACTTCTGACTTTGTGAGATCAAGGTTCGCCCTTCTGTCATTCTTGGAGTAGCTTAGGGAGCCGAGCTACTCTCGGTGGCCGCGTTCCTCTCTTTGCGGCTTTGCTTTTCCCTTTTCTTTTAGCTGTTTCTACTCCTACCTTTGCTGCTTTCTTTTACAGCTTTCTAGTTGTAGTTTAGCTTTTCATGTTTTACTACTACTGTTGTATCATCTGTTGTTCCGTGTTACTGCATCATTTTTTAGTGGGGATCCGCGTGAGCCCTACTGAGCCAGTGACACGAGGCTCACTCCTGCTTTTCAGGTGTGGTCGTCTCTGCTTCTTTTACGGTTCCTGACATGGCGTGTTCATAGTCGCTAGCGGTACCTGCGTCGGGCTTCCCCCGACCTCAGTGTACGTTCTTCTTTCTGTTGGACTGTACTTGTCTTTCCTTTGGACTGGACTCTGTTGTTAATTTGAACTATTAATTAAAAAGTAATTTTATTTCTGCTACTTTAGTAAACCTGATTAATTAAATTTAATTGCTTATTGTTATATCTACGACTTCAATGTATTACACAATAATACTTTTATCCCTTCGGAGCTTTACAGCTCTTGGGAGGCTTCACGGGTTCCAAGTGATATCGGGTCTACTCGGTAGTCCTATCGGGTATATCCGGTATCTGAAGTCTGGGTCGTCACACCGTGCCTATCCTTTTTATTCCCTTCCTATTCCACTCGCCGTTTCCTCCGCTCCTCACTCATCCGATTATGGGGCAACCCGCCCATAAGGTTTGCACATTCATCCATGACCATAAAAAAATGCCGATTCTCAAACATGGGCTTGCGAGCTCACTATTTGAGAAACGGCCTCCTTGGAAAATGGTTCCCTCGGCCAAGGGCCGACACTTTCCACCTTGAACTCCCTTTCACAAACTCTCCTTGTACATAATACGGTAAAGTCTAGGTCAAGTCCAGGTCTGTACACAGCATCCTTTCCTTCCAAGAAGTCTAGTGTTCGTTAGGTTCCCGCGCGATATATCAGCTAGTTGGCTAATAAATGCGCGCAGCTCTGTCAGGTCTCTGAATTTGCATCTTCTCCCATTCCCCTAGGGGCAGTTGAACTAGATGGATCTTCAATAGATGACGGTCTCGGGGTGTATGTCTTAGAAGTGGATGACGATGCAGAAGAAGAAGAAGAGCCGTTAGAGGATGGTAATGATCCCATAGCTTCCTTTGTCGATGGAACCATGAGATTTGACGAACCTAATATTTCCATTGACGAATCCACCAAGGAAATCAACATCGGCACCAAGGATGATCCAAAGAACATATTGATAAGTGCCAATTTGACAGATGAGGAGGAAGCTACTCTTGTGGCGGTTCTCAAAGAATTTCCTGATGCTTTTGCTTGGTCCTACGAGGACATGCCGGGTCTGGACCCGTCTCTGGTAGAACACCGTTTGGTCCTGAAACCCGATGCTCAGGCTGTCAAACAAAAGTTTAGGCGACTTCAGCCGAAGCTCGCACTTAAAGTCAAATAAGAAGTGAACAAGCTCCATAAGGCCAAGTTCATCAGGGTTGTTTTATATCCGCATTGGGTAGCTAACATCGTCCCTGTTATGAAGAAGGACGTTAGGGTCCGCATCTGCATAGATTTCCGTGACCTTAATCGTGCTTGCCCAAAGGACGATTCTCCTCTTCCACACATAAACATCCTGGTAGACAACACCGTCGACTATGAGATGCTCTCCTTCATGGATGGTTTCTCGGGGTATAACCAGATCCGCCTATCAGAAGAAGACCAGGAGAAAACTTCTTTCACCACTCAGTGGGGGACTTATTGCTACGTCGTCATGCCCTTCGAATTAAAGAACGTAGGGGCAACATATCAAAGGGAGATGATGGCCATCTTCCATGACATGATGCACGTCTATATGGAAGTTTACGTGGATGACATTCTGGTTAAATCTAAGACCAAGAGTGGCCATGCAGAGATCCTCCGTGCAGTTCTCCAATGGTTGCGGGAGCACCAACTTAAAATGAACCCCAAGAAATGTGTTTTCGGGGTCTCTTCAAGGAAACTTTTAGGGTTCATTGTCAGGAAAAGAGGAATTGAGATCGATCCTAATAAAGTTAAGGCCATTGTCGAGATGCCTCCTCCCAAGAACATCAAAGAGGTCCATGGTCTAATCGGGCGTTTGCAATCCATTAGGAGATTTATATCTCACCATTCTCAGCAATGCAAGCCCTTCTACGACATGTTAAAAGGAGAGGCTAAATTCGATTGGAGTGACAAGTGTCAAAAGGCCTTCGATGATCTGAAGAGTTACCTTTTGAATCCTCCCGTTCTGGCACCCCCGGTCCCAGGTCAGCCTTTATTGCTCTATGTTTCTACCACTGAAGAATCTGTTAGAGCAGTATTGGCCCAATATGATGATGCCAAAAGGGAATGCGTCGTCTACTATTTGTCCAAGTTGTTCAATGATGATGAGCAGAGGTACACTGCCATGGAAAGGACCTGCGCGGCCGTCGTCTGGGTCTCCCAAAAGCTAAAGCATTATTTCCTCGCACATGAATTAAAGCTCTTGGCGCGAATGGACCCAATCAAGTACTTGCTAGAAAAGCTTGCCTTAACTGATCGTTTGGTGAGATGGCAAAGTTTTCTCAATCAATTCAACATCACCTACGTTAATCAGAACGCGGTCAAGGGGCATGCCATCGCCGAGCACCTTGCCCATCATCCACTCCCTACGTTCTCCCCTGTCAATGAGAGTTTCCCGGACGAAGAGTTAGCAGCCATTATAGATGGTGAACCTTCGGGGATTCTCTACTTCGATGGTGCATTCAATTCCAAGGGCTGTGGAGTCGGAGCCGTTCTCCAGTCCCCGGATGGTATCATCATTCCCCTTGGTTGTCAATTCACATTCCCTGCCATAAACAATGTGACTGAATATGAGGCACTCCTCATGGGCTTGAAATTGGCACTGGCCCTCAAAGTTAAGGAGCTCCGGATCATCGGAGATTCCCAACTCATACTCTGACAATCTCTCAGCAAGTATCAAACCCGGGACCCGAAATTGAAACCCTATCAAGACCTGGTCAGCAAGGTAGTCCGGTGGTTTAGGAAGCTCACCCTCGTGCACACCCCAAGAGCTCAAAACATTCTAACCGACGCTTTGGCGTCTTTGGCATCTTCCCTTCCAATCCCCGGTGAAAAGCCGTCATCCACTATCATCGTGCAGAGAATGCACACCCCTTCACATTCAGATCCCTGGTTTCAACAGTTCTCTGAGCCTTCCTCTCAAGTCCATGTCATCTCCCATGAACCTGAGATCGATCTTGAAGACGGCAATCCCTAGTTTTTTGATATCGAGAACTATCTCCTGGATGGTTCCTTCCCTGATTATGCTATCGCGCCTGATCGACGAGCCATTCGTCGAGCTGTGGAGCGCTTCGCCATCATAGGTGGTCTCTTGCATCGTAAATCTCTCAGTGGAGTTTACCTCCGCTGCCTCGATGAGACCAAATCCCGTGTGGTTGTCAAAGCTGCACATTCCGGTGAATGCGGTGGACACATGAATCGCCGCATGCTTGCTCAGAAACTCCTTCGTCAATACTATTGGCCTACCATGCACGAGGATTGTGCCCGTTATGTCCATCATTATGCTAAATTCCAACTCCATGCGGACAAGGTCCACGCTCCTTCGTCCTCACTCCACCCTCTTATACCTCCTTGGCCTTTTGCCATGTGGGCATTCGACGTAGTCAGTCCCTTGGAGGATAGAACCGGAGAAATTCGAAGAAAATCCTTCATCCTCACCGCTACAGAGTATTTCATGAAGTGGGCGAAAGCTGAGACATTCACTGAAGTCAAAGCAGCAACGGTGGTAAAGTTTATCAAGCGCAACATCCTCGCCAGGTTCGGCGTCCCCTGTGAAATCGTCACCGACAACGGACCACAGTTCACATCCTAGGAACTCCGCGACATGTGTGCTAAAATGGTATTCATTTGCATCATTCATCTCCATACTACCCACAAGGAAACGAACAAGTTGAAGCTACAAACAAAACTCTCATCATAATTATCAAGAAAACTTGCAAATCTCACCATTATTCAGACTGGCCAGATCGCCTCATCGAGGCCCTCTGGGCTTACCGCACTTCTGTTCGTACTCCCACGGGTCAAACCCTGTATGCACTCACTTTTGGAATAGAATCGGTACTCCCATATGAAATATTCGTTCCCTCACTAAGAGTGTAGCTGGATCCCGAGCTCAATCCCGAGTAGCGTCAAGAAAATCTTTTGGCCCAGCTGGAACTATTAGATGAAAAATGGATGATCGTGGCCGATCATGCTTAGGTATATCGTAAGAGAATTGCACATTATTATGCCAAGAAAGTTCTAGAGAGAAAATTCAGGGTATGTGAACTGGTTTTAAATATGAAGATCACTAAAACCACCGGTTTAAAAGTAAAATTTCAAGAAAATTGGGATGGCCCTTTCGTCATCAAAGAAGTCTACTCAGGTAATGCTTACAAATTGGTAGACTCCGAAGGAGTAGAGCTCACATATCCATGGAATGGGGTGTACCTCAAGAAATTCTATTCATGAGACCTTGTACATAACTATTCAAAAAAAAAACAAAAAAGTGTCCTTTTACTTCTTGTACAGAAAAAAAAAAACAACCAAAACAACCAAAAAATGACAACAAAAGAAAAAACAAACAAAAAGAATAAAATCGAAATCAACGCCTGGTGACCATCACGCAGTCCAAATTCATTTGCATCAACCCTTCATGTTAGATAGGGACCGTCAAGATGTGGTAAGTATCGGGTCTTAGTCTGCCAGAACCGTAGAGATCCCTGTCCAGCCACGTCGGCCTATGTTTATTAGAAGGAAAAAAACTTGCACACACTCACGTATTTTACATCAAATGGGTAGCATCACCAACGATAAGGCCTCACCCGAAGGTCTCTGGAAAAGTAGCACTCTTTTGTTCTTCTTCTCTTCGACCGAATGAGACAACCGGCGCCCTTAAAATGTTGAGCATCAGAGGACCGAAGCACAAGATCCTTAAGGCAAGAGTAGGGTCCATCCCCTCGAACCCGGGTCAGAGCACGAGAAGAGGGCAGTGTACCCGCAGGCATGAAAAGGGGAACCCAAAAACAAAATGACAATATTCTTCTCCCCAAGAAAAGCAAGAAAAAGAAAGAAAAATTATGTATCTATGTACATGTGACAAAGTCACATGAAAAGCCTGGTCGTAACCGTGCCTGACTTTGTCAAATGAAACCCCTCATATTCAAAAATCAAATCAAAGCTTTCCATAGTAGGGGTATCTAACGTCATAATGCTCGGGGCGTGGTCCGAGATTGCCTGAAAGGAGAAAGTCGAGTAGGCGCTCAACTAGCTCGCCGGGTTAACGGCTTTGCCAGGTCCTCTCAGGAGGTTTACCCCCTACCTTCTTCCTTCTCCCCTCAAAAGATGAAAGCTTGATAGAGGTTCTGAAGGGTGAACCCTATCTAGGTTGCAACCTTATTTAACAAAAATACATCTATGGTTGTCCACTTAAAAAAACAGAAGCCATTGTTGCGACGGGGTCTCTGTGTTTCTGGCTGGTCAAGACCCCTATTTACCACCCTTAATGCTTTCTTATGTTACCTCGGGCTTAGGTCAATGCAAGCGCGTCACTTATAGGTGCGACGGCGTCTGATTTTGGGTCAGTGTCGCGCAGTTGACCGTTAGGGTTCCAAGGTGTTCCATCATATACCATCCAGAGTTGTGAGGAAATAGACCCGGGTCGGGCAAATCATTTAACCCGAACGCTTTTTGGGTGTATCCCTGTGGTCGGAAGCAACTGAGAGCCTAAGCGTGGCATGACGGCATTATCATCAGGATAAGACTTAACCGGCGGGACCATCATTCGAGGAGTCTAGAGGTCCAAAGCAACCTACATGTGCACTCAGGATACCTGGGAGGTAACTTAGAAAACCCCGTCTCCATATAGGTCAGGTGCCCCATGGGTGGTCACCAGGCGTTCACAAAAACAACATAAAAATAAAAAAAATCTATATAATCAAAATAAAAAAATTCAAATAAATTTCTCCAAAAAATGCATAAAATCACAAAAAAATAAAAATATGTCTTGCATCCGCATGTGCATACGCCTGATTATATTTCCTTTTGTTCGCATTCTACTTGCTTGCATGTGCATATCACGTTTACTTTCCTTCATTTTAATCTGGTTAAATAAGATTTAGCCCTCTGACCCTACATCAAGAAAGGTATTATTTGCTTTCGGCATGGGGCTAAAATCATACTACACTAACCTTTACCTTGTTAGTGTGGTTGAAACAGGTGAAAAAGAAAGACGACATCAAAAGCCAAGCAAAGCCAAGTACACTGAGGATCGTTCATTCCACTTCTAAAATATGTCCATTACATTCTAGCGATGCAGCATTCTAGGGGCATACCCCCAGTGTACAAAAGGGGCAGCAGCTACCCAGCTGCGTCTCTTGATGTGTCCCCTGTGGTTCAGGAGTTTTGATGATGACAGTATTATGCCTCATTATGTTTACATCCTTGATGATATAATCCTGTTGCATTATGAGAAACTGTCAGAACAAGTTTAAGGATGACTCACAGGTCATGAAGTTAACCCAAGTCAAAGTCAAATCATGACAGGTAAGGTGAATGCTCAGATCAGGTAATGCTTTAATTAGTTCTCCAGCATACATTCAGTTCTTGTCTGCTATATGCATTCAATTCATTGGTTCATGTTCATTGTGCATTGCCTCACATCAAGTCTAGACATCCTGGTTGCATTCTAAGTCTACACATCCTGCTAGGTCGGTCTTCAAAGTATGTACATTGATCTTCAAGGCATCAAGTCTATACACTGGACTGTGCTTCAAGCATTGGCCAAGTCTGTTTAGTTAGTATGGACAGTAGTGGGTCGACCCACCCCTACTGATGCGTCGACCCATCAGAACACTGACTGTCTGGGTATCAAAGTCTATACATCAGCTTGATCGAGTAAGTCTGTACAGCATGCCTTATTGTTCATATCATTAAGTCTGTACATTGGCATCTCATCTCCAAGTATGTACATCGCTACTTTATCAAAGCCTGTACAGTCGATCTTCAAGTGTTTGGCCAACTCTGTACATCCGTTTTGCCTATTCATTGTTGAGGCAGAGTCTGTACATTGGCTCAGACTTTCCAAAGTCTACACAACGCCCTTCATTGAAAGTCTATACATTTTGGCCTATTCCTACGCTCGAAGCTTTAGCTACACTCTAAGTCTATACACTGCTAAAGTCTGAACATCGCAGTGTTCAAGTCTTTCAAAGTCTGTGCATTGGCTTCGCTTTTGCAAGTCTGTACATTGGAGTCTTATCTTCAAGTCTGTACATCGGGCAACTTCTAATTGAAGTCTGTACATCCAATGCACTTAACTGAAGTCTATACACTGGATTGTCAAGCTTCATGTCTATACACTGGATTGTCTAACTTCAACTCTATATATCCGATTACTGTTGCAGTGTTCACCAAGTCTATGCACTGCTTCAGATCTAATTCACAATGAGATATGAATTGCATGTTTGTGATTAAGTCTTGATTCATTAATCTTTTCGTTTGAATTAATTCCTGATGCAAGACAGGAACAGGGTCGACGCTAGAGCTTAAGGCGTCCACGCACCAGTGAAGATGCATCCACGGATACTCTTCACAGCGTTAACTCTACGCAAAGGCTGCGTCAACTCAGCCACTCAAGAAGCAGAGGCCTTGTCAGAAATACTCCAATGCATCAACGCAGCAGTGGAGCAGCGTCGACGCAACAGTTAAAAAAGGCTAGGCTGGTTGCTCACTAGAACGCATCAATGCGTCAACGCCACGGGTTGGAAGCGTCGACGCAGCAGTTAAAAAGGGTTGAAGATCTCTGAAGGGTGCGTCAACTCCTTGGAGCAAGTGGGTTGACGCCATCTAACTCCAGTTGCTGAGCGTACTGATGAATTTGCACGTGACCCGAAGCTGGCACCTGACACGTGATCCGAGGTGGTGCTGAGCACGTGATCCGAGGAGGAATCTTCTGGACGGAAGGCGTGGGAAGCACACGCCCTATCTCCCTACTGCTGCTGGTATATATTGGAGCATTCGTCTTCAGATGGAGGCTGATCGAAGAAGAAGCCTGGAGAGCAGAAAGAGCAATAGCAGAGCAGAAAGCCCTTCGATCTAGCAAAAGAGAAAAAGAAGAAAAAGGGAAAAAGAGAAGGAGCAGAGAGATAGTGAGAGTTCATGGAGAAGAAGAAAGTAGTCTCGACTGAAGATCTGTCTACTGGACCGTTGATCAAATCCAGGCCAGTCAGCTCCGATGAGAGCCACATCTGATGTTCTTACATTCACAGCTTGTGTTTGCTGTGTTATTTTCATTTTTTATTTTTCCTTTTATTCGATCTGATTTACTGTGTTCTTCCGATCCTCTGGACTGAGGTCGGGTCCCTCCTGATCTGGAGGAAGAGAGGTCTGCGACCACTGGTTTGCAAGTGGCTGGAAGTCACTTGTGTGTTTCCCTTCGGTTTGGAGGAAGGGAGATCTGATCTCCGATTCTGGGCTTGTGGGTTGCAAGTCCAGGGGTCCCTCCTGGTCTGGAGGAAGAGAGGTCTTCGACCTCTGGTTTCCAAGTGGCTGGGAGTCACTTGGGGTGTCCCTCCGGTTGGGAGGAAGAGGGGAGTTTGTTCCCCTGGTCAAGCTGTGTGGCAGCACCTGTTGCAGACTGAGTCTGCGGTTTCTAGCTTGTGCTAGTGGAAGCCTCACTCCGGTTGGGAGTGAGGGGTGGACGTAGGTCTGTGGACCGAACCACCTAAAAACCCTGCTGTTCTGTGGTTTGCTTGTGGTGTGCTCTTCCATATCTTCTATCTGTTTCACAGGTTGTTTGAATAGTCTTGTTTTGAGTTACAGTGGCCTTGAGCTTTACATCTTGGTAAGTGAGTCTAGTTTGCATTGTACTGTCATTTGGCATTAGACTTCATCAGGTTCCACTAGTATAGTCAGTAGCTCTTCTGGTCGATCAAATGTCTATTTGAATTCGATAGCTTTTATTCTGCAACTGTATCTAGTAGCAGGCGAATTGTTTTTAATTTGGGCAATATTCTTGAAGGGGATACATTCACCCCCCCTCTGTATCGATCGCACCGTTCCAACATCTCTCTCTCTATCTCTCTTCCTGATCTACACCGGTGCGAGGTCGACTCCGCCGGCTATCCGCCTCATCTCTGTCTCCGCATCCCATGTCTCGCGGTCTCGAAGGTCGTGAAGCCCTCGAACCCGACGCGGCTGGCTGGATTGCTCCCTGCTCTACAGGAGATGGCATCATACCCATAAGCTCCTCCATCGTGAAATGCACGTCTCCTAGGGACAGTAGTGACTCAGAAGGAGTCGCGGGCCTAGCTCCCCCTCCTGGGGTACCTCAGCTCTGGTATCTCCGTAGCACTCGCCGTCTTAGAGCCTCCAACTGGTCAAGGGCTCGCTGCTCCCGAACTGCCATCGCCATCTCTCGAGCACATGCCTCGGCTTCTCGTTCCTTCACCTCGGCAAGGCGACCCTCGACTCTCTCAATGGAGCTCATCTCTCCAAGGCGGCGTGTCAGCTCCTCTATATGCGCATCCTGTTCCCGACAGACGGCCAGGGTGGCTGCCAGTTCCTTCATCTGCAGAAAATGAATCATCAGGTAAGGCCAAACCAAAGATCTAGAAAGAGAGAGTTGAATTCAACTTGAGTGTTAGGTTCTCACCGTCTCGGCCAGCTCAGCCTCTCGCTCCTCGGCTCGCTCGATGGCCCCCGCCAGGCGATCCTCCAACTCCTCTCAGGTGTCAACTCGGGACGAAGGGCCAGCCTCTCCACCCGCTCTTTACCTCACTAGCACATAGGAAAATTCCCCTCGCTGGCAAGACAAGGGGCAAACGGTTAGTCAAATGCAACAAATTCCAAGCTTAATAGCAATCAAGTTATTGCTGGCTCACCATCTCTTAGATCTCGTGTCGCAAGTTCACGATCGTCTGGTTAAGGACGCTTATCCAATCCTTGAGTATCTTCACAGCCTCAGTATCAGACATCTGCACATCACATCCACAAGCTCAATTAGCTACATTGCTTAAATGGAAGCATCACATTTGAAAGCTAAAGAGCTACTCACTGCTCAGGTGTCAAGACGAAGTCGTCCAGCATATCGGTCCTGATAATCCGCTAAGTAAGTCTCACTACTCCTCACGGTCCGGTCATGCTTCAGTGAGGGTCCTCTTTGTAGCACCTCTGCCTCGGCATGGTAGCGGGAGGCCCAGTCCTAATCGCTCATCGAAGTCCGTCGGCGCCCCCGATCCGACTCGTGCTCGGCTGGAATTGCCACTGGCGGTTGATGCCACCCAGTGTCCACTGCACTAGACGAAGGAAGAGCGGCTCCCTTAGGTTCATGCAAAATAGCACTGTATCTCTATGGAACCAAGGTCGCCCCTCCCTCACCCATGGTTGGGCGGTGAGGCCCTCAACCACATAGGGGGTCTAGATCACCTGCCACATAAAAGATTGAATGTTTGGTTAATCTGATTACATATAACAAATGTTGAAACATCACACAACTATTTTAACCAAAATACTCACCTGGTGGGGTGAAAACTCATCCAAAGCCATCCTAAGATCAGTGAGTCTAGTGGCCACCAGGCACCTGTCCCAGACCATCTCCCATCTAGCCATAAGAAGAACCGCCTGCATCAGGGTTCGCAGGATCTTGTTGCGACCTAGAGGGAACCGAGTGTACCCACAAATCTTAAAACACAAGGAACCATCCATCAATCAATTAAATTTAGAATCAACATATGCAAAGGGGTAGACTCGTACCTGTAAGAAGGGCGTGAAGCCACCTAGGTTCCCCGAACCTGGGCGCACTGGGTCCAGGTGGGCGAAGAGGTGCACCAGCATCGCTCTTCCCCACGCAAGCTGGGGCCCCTGCTCGAGATCCCGTACCAATAGAAGATATTTGAGGTTCACCTTGTTCGAGGTAGTAGCGAACGGCAGCCTCCCAAAGAAGTACAAGAAGAACAACCTCAGCTCCTGCTGCTCACTTCTCCCTTGGGCTCGGAGTCTCTGTCTCACTCGCCCCAAGTACGAATCCAGGTCCTCTATCGGTCCGCGTGTCATTCTCGCAAGCCCCATCGCAGCACTAATCCTCCTGGGTGGAAGACTGGTCACTGGTTTCCTAGATCGAGCCAGCTGCGGCCCGAGCAGGTCCTCTATCTCCTCTCAATAATCCTTCAGTTCTTGGCCAAGCACCGGGTTCCCTGCCACTGGCAATCCCATCAAGAAAGCCACATCCTCAAGTGTGGGGATCATATGCCCACACGGCATCACGAATGCTCTGCAACTATCCACCCATCTCTCCCGTACCGCCGTCAGGAAGGTAGCATCTATCGGGAAAGGTCGGATCCTAAAGAACGGACCGAAATCCATTCGATCCACCCTCTCCCGTTGCCCAGAAGGTAGGGCATGGTACCAAGCCCACACCAATTCCCATGTAACCCGGGCTCTGATCCTCCGTGGACCCTACACACAATACAAAGAAAACACAAGAAGATTCATTAGATCCTCCAAACCATTCCACTTTCTTCCCTTTTGTTCCAAAAAACTCATAGCCCTGGGGCAGGGTGACCAAAAGCCTGGTCGCCTACCTCCCTGGGCGGCCAAAGGCCTGGTCACCCAAGCCCATCTGTGGGCGGCCAACGCTCTGGCCGCCCAGATCTATGGACGGCCAGAGCCCCGGCCGCCCACAGGTTCATTTCCGTCAAACCCATCCTCCGACCTCCATCTCTACACATAGGATACATTCACATGCAGATCTAATGAATACGAAGCAGGGGCATGGAACTTACCTTCTCTTGCTGCCCTCCCTTCCCTTGGTCGGGTTCACCATCATCTGAACCTTCGCCTTCTACATCTTCATCCCCATCACCATCGGTTAGCCCCTCTTCGGGGATAGCCTCACCTTCCCCACTTCCATTCTCTCCACTCTCCTCTAAGTCTGCAGAAGCTGTAGCCGGAGAAGAGGAGCTCGCCGTAGCTTGCACTTCTTCTTGCTCTTCACTTGAGGAGGAAGGATCGGGCACGATGTCAAGACGAGATCTCCTTCTCCCCATTGCCCAATATAGAGGATCTAAGTGGCTAGAACCTCACTCTAGCAAAGAACAACACTCCCTTCAACTCTAGCTCCCAAGACGTCCACAACAAGGCCCGCCCAAATGAGGAGGGCGGCCACCTTCTTTAAAAGCCCCTCAAAGCAGAGGGTGACCAAGGCTCTGACCGCCCTGCAATTTATGGAGGTGGCCAGAACCCTGGCCGCCCTCCTCCATGTTCAGCAAAAAAAATACAAATACAAAAAATGGGAAAACAACAATCAATGATGCAAGTTCACTTACAAAAATTAATTCCACCTACCAATTTCACAACCATCAACCACTCATTGTTCAAAACAAAAGAAAAATACAAAAAATAGTTCACTTATTTCAACACAACCATAAAGAAAAATGCTGAACAGATTTCAATTCAAGTATGCCTCCTCATGAAAAATTCATTCACGGTCGGCCTGAAGCTTTGAAGGTAGCCCACATAATGCTTAGGATCATCTTTGTCCTCCTCGATGTCAACTTTGGCTTTCACCGTGGCGGCATGACGTCTCCACATCTTCCCGATCCTCCAAAGTCGCCATCAATTCGCGTCAGTTCCTAGAAGGCGTTTTGTAATCAATGCTCCCTTTGAAGCCGCCCATGGGATCCGCCTGGGTAACCCCACCTAGCGATGGCAGCGATGTCCTTGGTATAGCACCAAGTCCTCGACCCCCACAAGACATAACTCCTGCTCTGGCGATCCGCACAACTTCAATTCTTCATGTCGATACATCATTGGCACGAACACGAACTCATCCTCAGGCAAGAAGTTCAAGCAGTCGCGCTAGTCATCTTTAGTCTTCAGTAGTGCTGTCTTGCATATCACTTGATCCTCAGGACCAAAGATAGCCCTCGCTGGGTAAATGTCGCTCTTCTCAAAGATCCGAGAAGTAGTAGTCGCCTCACTGTCAAAATCAAAACTCAAGTGGATCTCCATCCACAGCTGCAGAAGGTAGAGACTCCCCATGGCACTGCCACCTAGGCTCATCTGAGTGAGACCGCAGTATATATGAGCTAGCACCGCCCGAGAAAGAGAACGTCCTATCTATAGAAGAGTCAGGGGCCCACATACTCTTGTCTCAAGATGTCGCCAGACGTAGGGAAGTGTAATGCCCCGCCCAAGCATAATGTCACACCATGCATCAGTCGATCTGCTTCCACTGCCTTGTCCCTCACATGGCCCAAAAGCCAACCTTCCAGGCGGTTGACTAGGATCCCTCGCTGGTCTGTCATCCGGCGAACCTCGCGCTTATCTCGCACGATCTCTGCTAGTATCTCGTCCCATGGAGGAAGGTCGATCAGCTCGCCCACCTCTAAGTCGCTCCACTGAAAGATGAAGTCTAGCTCTTCTACCAACAATGAAGCCTCGAACTCGGGGAAGACAAAAGTGTGCGTATCTTGATGCCACAACTCAATCATTACTACTAACGATTCCTAGTTCCACCTCATGCTATTGAAGTGCTTCGCCACGATGACCAGGCGGATCAGATGCCATTGGTGCATGAATACCCTCATGGCAGGTGTGATTGCCGCCATCAAATCATGGAGCCAGCCATAACGACGGGCGTGTCTTGCCCCAGGAAAAGCAGGCACATGCTGCACCGTTTGGAAAGAAGAAGAGAGAAGAGAAAACCCAATCAATAACAAGACATAAATCTTACCAAATA
Organism: Amorphophallus konjac; assembly: GCA_022559845.1. Lineage (NCBI taxonomy): Eukaryota > Viridiplantae > Streptophyta > Magnoliopsida > Alismatales > Araceae > Amorphophallus > Amorphophallus konjac. Next base: position 82,265,143 of record CM040123.1, on the reverse strand, counting down.
CACCAAAAATAATAATGATAATAATAACTTTTCACACAAACCATACCTTGCCCTGCTTCACAAGGTTGCCTAAGTGGCCGGGCACGTCAAAAAGAACACTAAGTTCATGGCCTCCTGATGGGGTAGAAGAAGACGCCATTCCTATTTTTCTTCTTAGAACTACTCCTCTAGCTCTAACTCTTTGTTCAAGGATGGAGTAAGACTACCCTGCCCCGTGGTCTTTTGTAGGTTAAGAGTCCCACTTAGCTCAGAACTCCCACGGCTTGGGATAGGAGCAGGAGGGCGGCCAAAGCGATGGCCGCCCACCCCTGATCTAGGCGACCACAGATCTGGCCGTCTAGACCATGGGTTGGCCAGCAACCTGGCCGCCCTCATCCCCCTCTTTTGTGAAGCTATGCATAATTGCTATATACGATTTGTCATGTATGGTTTAATGGTTCATTCGATGAAAAGTGTTTATTGATCTATTGTTATTATAATTGATGAACTTTGCTGACCTGTTTTAATGCAGTTGTAGGTATCCACAGCTATGGGACCATAGGGCGATGAGGCCCTCATTACCTTGCATCATAGGTAGAATGCCGGAGGCTAATACCTTCGCACGTATAAACTCCGAGTTCCTCTCTAAAAAAATATGAAGGGTTTATACTCCTTAAGCTATTCGATAGCCGCCTGCTACCTAAACACGGGATGACGGACTTCCCGAATTCTTGACTATGCTTAATTACAATGTGGAACGATGGACCCCCATCAAGATCCGGACCACATCTGTCACCAAGCATGGGATGACAAACTTCTTGAACTCTTGACCGATTAGTTCGAAGGCAGGCAAATAAAACCTCCGGCTTTGCATTAGATAGGTTTTTTACTTTAAACCCGGCATGCATCATATAGGCCTTTTTAGCTCCATTTGAAAATGAAAACATATATATATATATATATATATATGTGTGTGTGTGTGTGTGTGTGTGTGTGTGTGTGTGTGTGTGTGTGTGTGTGTGTGTGTGTGTGTGTGTGTGTGTGTGTGTGTGTGTGTGCATGAAAAACAAAAAAATGCATGCATCTCATCCTGGAAGCCGTGATGCAAAAGCAAGGAAGCCATGTTGATCTGGCTGACCCATGGTCCTTTAGTCCCTGCATCTGGTTTTTCGAGTCCCTCGATTTTGCCGAATTTGCACGAATGAGTCTACGTGATTCCACTCCGATTTGACCAGCAGAAAATATGTGTTATGCAAGGCCGTTTTGAGTATTTCTTGATTCAACGAGTCATTGTATTCCCATATCCTGATATTTTTACTTACCTTTGTTTAGGTCTTGTATCTCCTTGAGCATCGGATTGAGTTTTCGTCCCCTCAAGTCCTGCAGCGCCATGCTAGGGGGACCCCACGCGGCCGCAGATACAAGTCCTCTTAGATTAATTGTCCTTCCTCCCTTTGCCAATGACTTACTTGATTACTGGATGCTCATGCGACCCAGCGTGAAGCTTATTTTCCGCTCAAGAATCTCCTTGAGCATGTTTCCCTCATTAGGCTTGTTTCTTTTCCGATACACCCATTTATGAATCTGCCGGGCTCCCTTGCAAAACGGGCGTTCCGGAGGGGCATTTTTAGACGCCTAATTTTGAACATCCCACGGATCCCCAATGGACCTTCGTGTGAATGACGCTTAGTTGTGGTACTTGTTTTACCAATGTTTTGAGTTTTAAAGTCCAGCCCGTAGCCTTAAAGCTATTAGGCCTCGTCCACTTAAGGGCCAGAGGAGCAGGGTTTGGGCGGCCAAAGACTTGGCCGCCCCCAATCCTGGGCGGCCAGGGCGATGGACGCCCTCCCCTGCTGGGTGGCCATCTGCTTGGCCGCCTTCCCCTTCAAGGAGGCCAAAGACTTGGCCACCTTCCTCTGTTTACTCGGTTAGAGAACGTGGCCCAGCTCGTGGGCATGTTCTTCCCCCCGTTCTGCACGATCTTTTCCCATGATTTGAAACTCCGAGCTCAACGGACAAAATGGTCGCTCTCTAATGTGAAGGAGAGGGGAGGCCATTCCAGAGGGAATCGAGGTGGAAGGGATTGAGGAGGATCGGAACAGATTGGGTATCGGAGAAGAGCCGCACCGGTCGTCTTCCTCCTACTTCCCTTGCTTTGGTTTGAACTCCTAACCTTCTACTTCCTACTTGCATCACGGCTTCCAGGTAAGTACATTGCATGTAGTGTAACCCCTTAGCTCCTACACTTAGAGGTTTCTTCCCAAAACAAATAGGAAGGTGGGTGGTCGAAAGCCTTGGCCATCCCTCCTTCCCACCACCCCCAGGTAACCTTGCCACCATCATTCCCGTTCTGTTCATTCTATTAGAGTAGATACTACACATTTCATTTACTAATGGCTTTCTTTTTCTTCTTTCTTTGAGCTACGTTGCAGGACTTCAGCATAAGGGACATAGCAGGGCTCCTTGCCCTTGGCCGGCCGAGGATGAGGAAGAGGGAACCCATCATCTCCCCATTTGGATTATCTCCCCGCGATCATCACCCTGTGAGGTTCAGGTAAACACCTCTGGCGATCACGATGTTCTAACATTTCTTTTTGTTCCTCTGTAGGTACTCAAGAGACATCCTCCATCCGCCCATCAACCGACCAATCAACACACATCACCCGCATTCCCACACTCCGGGCACCTACACTAGTCCCACAACTCCTTAAGATGGCACTGTCCATGTACTTAATTTCATGCTATTTTCATATTAATTAATTGAATAATCAGATGATAAATTAACTATAGCTATTGGTTAATCGGAGCATAAATCATAAGATCAGATCATAACATTTTCATCACCATGTCTTAATCATGCATGGGTGTCTTGATTTACATATAAACTTTAATCAATTAATGGAAATCCTTAGTACATGAACTCAATTTATAATTATCAAAATATTATCAAAACAATATACATAAAGAATAGCATAGTCTCGGTTTATCACGTGCCCATCTTGAAATTCTCAGACCTTATAATTTCCTCTCAGCTTCTGAAACAATCCTTACTTCTCCTTCCTACCTACGTCAGGTATTACCTTCTCCAAATTCTTTCCTTTGTTACTCTTACTTTCATTTTCTTTCTAGGAATACTTAGAAAATGATGTATACAGGATACATATAAATAACCATAGCTGGAACTGCCAATTATTTACACTTATCACTGTCGTAGCAAATACTTGGCGCGGGATGGCTGTGTTTGTGATTTTTTGTCTTTTTTTGTCTCAATTTTTTTAAGAAATATTTTTCTATATTTTTTTGTTCCTCTTTTCTTTTGCCCTTTTTTGGCTCTTTTTCTTAGTCAGAATAGTAGAATGAGAGAGAGAAGAATGAGAGAGATGGAGAAAGGGATAGAACACAGAGACGAGAGAGAGAGAGAGGAGTAGTGGCTGTCAGCGATGGGTTGGTCGACGGCGGCGGATAGCGGTGGGGGAGGTGGACGATGAGGGAGGAACTAGCATTGTTGGCGGTGGTGTCGAGTTTGATGCTAGTGTTGATGGTGAGGGCACTGCGGCGGTGTGCTCTGGATGAAGGGGGACTTGGGCGGATGCATCAATGGTGCCGACGGTGAGGGCTGACAGTGGCGCTAGCACCCTCTAATGAGTAGGGCGGGGTCAGTAGTAGGGGGTAGGGATATGGCCATGGTTGGTGGCTAGGCTTGGAGGAGGGAGAGGAGGAGGGTGGTGGAGCAGGGGAGCTCGATAGTGCTCAGGTTGGGCCGGAGGGCTGGAAGATGATAGGGGGGAAGAGATGGTGTAACACCCTCAAATATAGCTAAGTTGTACTCTATATCACCGAGGTGCCTTTTGAAGTATCGGCTCAGTTCTTGTAAAGAACTCCAAAGTTAAGCGTGCTTAATGGGGAGTAGTACTGGGATAAGTGACCTGCCCGGGAAGTCCCCCATTCTGGAGCCGATCACTGTTAGAAAGGGACAAAACCGTGAGGTCGGTAGGCCAAAGCGGACAATACCTCGACGGTATAGAGTACGGGGCATGACAGAATGGTATCAGAGCTATACCCCAGTTGGAAGTGTGGGAACTAAGTGCCATGCAGGGTAAAGTGCTACGCTATGGGAGCCACCTCTTGAGTCCGTAATGGAGCAAAGTGCTACATAGTGGGAGCCACCTCTTGAGCCTGTAGGGGCCACCTCTAGAGTCCTACCTGCCTGGGGGCTTGATTGCGTGATTGCGTGCTATATGTGCCCAGCGACGAGGACGTCGCCTATATAAGAGGGGTAGATTGTAACACCCTCAAATATAGCTAAGTTGTACTCTATATCACCGAGGCACCTTTTGAAGTATCGGCTCAGTTCTTGAAAAGAACTCCAAAGTTAAGCGTGCTTAATGGGGAGTAGTACTGGGATAAGTGACCTGCCCGGGAAGTCCCCTATTCTGGATCCGATCACTGTTAGAAAGGGACAAAACCGTGAGGTCGGTAGGCCAAAGCGGACAATACCTCGACGGTATAGAGTACGGGGCATGACAGATGGGGTGGGGGTCTACTATCGGTGGGAGGGTGGGCTAGTCGATGGAGAGTGTGACAGGGGTTGGATGCAGGTGAAGGGAGCAGTGGTGTGGAAGGCTAGCGACGTTCTACTGGAGGGCGAGGGTTGGGGTTGGCATTCCAGCGAAGGTGGTAGGGGTTTAAAGGAAGGAGCACTGCGTAGGGTGAAACGAGAGCGGGATGGGGAAGAAGGCGATGGTGGAGGAAGAAGAAGGTGGAGGGTGTACGAAGAGGGTGGTTAGGGTTGCAGCCATCCAGTTAGCGGGTGAAGGGGGGAGGGTGACTATAATGACCCAAGATCTGAGTACTAGAAAGTAACTAATGCGACCCGAATCCTAACTCACCACCCACGAGCCACAGTGCTTAGAAAGGTTAGATTAATGTTTGGGAGTTTATAAGAATCTAAATAAATATGAAAATTAGAATGCATGAATTAGAATTTTAATTTATTACAATTTTTACAATCTCTAGTCCAAAGTCCAATCCCACATAATTACAGTCTAATAGAAAAGAAAAGTATACAACTATGGGGCATACTCCGGCTCTCGTAGAGTGACAACTAGGAAACTTTGCTAACGCCACGCTTGGCCTTCGAACCGCATGGAGGTAACACCTCACCTAAAAGAAATAGGAGTGAGCCTTATCTCATTGGCTCAGTAGGGGTCCCGTGGATCCCTACCACATTAAACAACAACAACAACACTAAGAAGTAAGAAATGACAATGGCGGAAAGTAAACAAGCATGACTAAGCCACTAGTGACATTGTCGCACGAGCCACACGAAGACAACATAACACCTCAAGTCCCAAGGGAACCATGCCCACAAGTAAACATACAATTGGGAGAACCACAACCTTGATCGACAAGAGAACCACGGCTAGCTAACCACCGTAAGTGCACTGTACCACAACCATAAGTGATGGGAGAAACCACCCAGTAGAAGAAAGGTCGGACGCATCCACTAACGTCTTATATTGTGTCTCCTCCTTAGTCTCAGTGCGGAAAATGAAACTCACAAACACAACTCACAAGGACTAGCTAAGGTAGTTCTCATCAGCATGCGTCTGAAGCCCCTAACCACATGTGCACACACAGACGGACTACTCGATGTCTCTGTCCCATTGTCAGTTTTCCCCCTAGCCTGGACTCAGACCGTAATAGTAGGGGCCCCATGGTAACCAGCCAAAACCATCTCACGGGAATGCCCTCGATCTTTCCCAGGTAGGTCGGTGCATGTGCACCCAGAAAGGCTATGACTAATGGTGTTTTACTCAAGGTTAGAGTACACAGTGGGAACGAAAATCACCAGAGTACCACCGACTCACATAGACATGGACTGTGAATCACGACGTTGCTCGTCGCCATCAAACCACAATAACACAAGGCCGAATAGCAAAACCAACGATTGCCTGCCTACACGGATCACGCGGGAACAACCCTCTGCGGAAAATACACCACCAAGACACATCATGGCTGAGAATACCCTGGGCGGCCATACCTTTGGCAGTCTAGCACATGGGTGGCCATACCTCTGGCTGTCCAACCTTAAGCAAGCCAAAAACCATAGGAGACCACCTCATTGGCCATCCACTAGTCTGGGCAACCAAATACATGGTCATCTAGCTCTCAGGCACCCACTCTTGGGCGGCCATAAACATGGCCGCCCACTTGCGTGGCCGCCCACCTGCCCAGGTGGGTTGCCATTCAGGTGGGCAGCCATTTCTAATTTCTGCATTTATTTAGATTCTTATACACTTCTGCAATATCGATCTAACCCTGCTGAACACTGTGACTCGTGGGTGGTGAATCAAGATTCAGGTCACACAAGTTACTTTCTAATACTCAGATCATGGGTCGTTAGCATGACAAAGGAAGGAGGAGGACCAGGGAGAACATGGGAAGGAGGGATGGTAGAACGGGGGGGACCTAGGGGGATGGTGATGGTGTTGGCGGTGGTGGTAAGGGTAGAAACGGGACAGACATCAAGCCCCCCCTACTATGAGTTACCCTCCTATTATGGGTGGCAATGGATGGGAAGAGGGAGGTGGGGGTATGACTACCGGTGGAGGTGGCCGGAGGGTGGGTGGCGGTTGTAGACACGCCAAAATCGATGCTATATTGAGTAAATCTCATGTCACCATGTGACGCCCCAAAGTGGACTTCAATATTGGCTTAATATGAAGTTTTTCTAATGTCTCCATATTAATTATAATTTCTTAGCATTTTTCTTTAATAATTGAAATTAACGCCTGGAGGGAGGGCGCCATTTAATTGACGACCTAATGAGGGGCATTTTCCTTAAATAAACGACTGTTCAAACGGTCGTTGTTTCCTGGATTTAACGAATCCTAATGAAAATAAAACTCAAAGTAATTGACGTCCTAATAAGGGGCGTTGATTATTTAACGCCCGTCCAAGCAGGCGTCATTTAACAATTTTAAATAAGAAAAGTCCTTTATTTCTATAATTAAATTCAGGAATTAACGACTGAGTGAATGTCGTCATTTCAATTGACGCCCCTATTTAGGTTGTCATTTTCTGTTCCATGTCCCTTCCGCTTGCTTCTTTCCAATAGTGATCCTTTCCCCATTTTACACTTAGTGTTCGATTGGGAAGAGGGATCCTTGATAGACGATTTATCTCCTTATTTTAATCCTATTGAAATAAGGACTTTTGTCCTTATAAATACCCCTTGAATCCCTCACGCGCGAAGGAGAGTGAAGAAGAACACACAGGGAGCTTTTTACATACATAGCGCCTGTAGAGAGAAGAGAGTTTTCTTGTTTTTACAGGTTTTTCATCAAGTCTTCTTCCTCCACGCCGATAGTGCTTTCTCCCACGGCGGCATCTTCCTTCACAGGCAGTGTTTCTTCATCCTGCACGTTCTTCCACCCCTGTTGCAGCCAAGGCATTGCAACTGAAGCTTTTCCTCCCTTTACTGTTGCACACACAGCAGAAGGGCCCCTCCTTTAAATTTTGTTTGATTGTTATTATCATATCATCACACGCGCACCCATCTCTCTAGTTATTCTACTAGAGATATTTTCATCATATATCTATTTGCATCATATTATAGCATATCATATTCCCCACCTTGTTACTCCTCTTAGGGGTTTAAAACCAAAACACACAAGGTGTGCCCATGCCTATGTTGCTTGATTCTATCTTTCTAGAGCATTGATACTACACACCTTTTGGCTAATCCATATATTTGTTTGTTTTGCTTATTTTTGCAAGGGTAATCAAAGCAAAAACCCCCTTCATCGGTCGGCCGGTAGAAGGAGGAAGGAAGGACTTGCAATCTCACCCGCTTTCACACAAGGTACATGCGATAACTCCTTTGTTATTTTAAGGTAACCCCTCTGGCGATCACCCTCCTTAGAGCATCTCATGCTCAACCTCTTTTTCTTCATGTCTCACATGTTTTAGCATAGTTATTCATCTCGTATCCATTTAAATCTTTTCTTTCTTTTTTAAAAAAAATGTCTATGTGATACGTTCACAAATTGGCGATCACGATGGGTCCCCTTTTGTTTCTAGTTTGATTACCCCTCCCTTTAGCATCCTCGCGTGCCCCTCCCTTTGGCGTCCTCGCGTGCCCTCCCTTCGGCGCCCTCGCGTGCCCCTCCCTTCGGCACCGTCGCGTGCCCCTCCTTTGGCGCCCTCGCTTGCCCCTCCTTCGTGCTCCACGTAGCACACTCCCCTTGTGCGCCACGTGCACACCTCTCACTGGATTAGACAATTTGTGTAGTATCCAAATCATTTTTATTAGAAAAGAAATCGATTTCTGTCTGTCATCAGGGTTAACGGTTCTCTGGAACTAAATAACGCCCTTCATACCGCCATCATTTAGACATACAGTGACCGTTCGAGCAGGCGTTGTTTCCATTTTTATTGTCAGCATTTTCATCATTTTATAATTAACGCCCCTCACAGAGGCGTCATGTCCCAATATAATGCCTCACACCAAGGTGTCAGATTACTGATTACTGCATTTTGACGCCCCTTTCAGAGGCGTCTTTCACCGGTACAGCGCCTTACTAAAAGGCGTTATTTGGATTATCATTGCTTTTATTCATTATTTTAAGTTTGATTACTGCTATCTGACGCCCCTGTGCACAGGTGTCATTTCTACAGACAGCGCCTCACTTTAAGGCGCTATTTTATTTTTGGTTGCTATCTATTTGCACTATTCACAATGATTAGCGACTGACACTCAGTCGCTGCTTGTCGATATAGCGACCTTATCCAGGTCGGCATTTTTGTTCTGTGCCCATAGAACCCTTGTTTACTGCTGTTCATTCACTTGATTGATTCTGATATTATCTGCTTGATATTGCCTGCATTAGGCTGCATTTAGGGCATTCGGCTTGGGAGACCTCCTCTTCCCACACTTTTAGGTGTCACATCCCCTCTTGGTGAAGGAAGGACCCTCCTTTGAGCATTCCATCTCATTGGACTGGAAATTCCTAAACCAAGCCTCCGTAAGTCCCCGCACCCATGGATTCTCTCACGGACGCTGGGCAGGTTGTACCGTTGAAGCACCCGGAGTATAGTTGACCCATACGTTGGTGAGGAGAGAGAAAGAACCTAGATACCTAGAGATTATACCCAAACTTTCAACCAGGACCCACATTCAAAGGAGAGAGCTTATTATAAAACTCATCTTAATCTTCAAAGAAAACCTTAAAACTTTGGGCTCATTACAACTTGAGTGTTTATTTTGTTTGATAAGGTGATATCTCTTAAGTATACTTGCTTGTTGGAAACCTATTTCTTCCTCCTTAAGCATGAAACTCCATTCAGGTAAAATCATCAATATGGCCAACTATGGGTATACTTATGATGGTTATGAGGAGGGTCACTCTGACCCGTTTTACGAGGTTCCCTCTCAGGATCCTATCTACTACGAGGGAAACTACATTCCTTCTCCCATTCAGGTCCACATGATGGACACCACTTCTCTGGAGGTTGAGCCTTCTTCCCAAGCTCAACCTACCACTCAAAATACTTCAGGGGACGCTTCCCCTTCTTTCAACTTCAACGATGTTCTCAAAGTTCTTGCTCAACTGGATGACTCCCAGGGCCAGGCGGCCCAAGTCACTTTAAAAGGAAAGTCTGTCATGTCATCTTCTAACCCTCCCCAGGCCATGGGTGGCCACTCTGTTAGTTCCCCCAACGACCAGGCGGTCGCACCTAGGGTGCCCTCGCGCCCACCAACTCCTATTATGACTACGCCGGCCCAACCAGCAAGTCACTCTATTGCTAGGCCTCAACAACCTCATGTTCCTCAATTCTTGAGAAGGCCTATGCCGAACTAATACTCTCTTCGTCCGGCCCCAGCCGAGTCCGATAACCACACTATACTCCTCCAAAGGATGGCTAGTATGGAGGAGCAGCTCAAGAAGGTCACTGCACCCAAGGCCGCCCCCGAAGTTACGCTTCCCACTCTGCCAGTTTTTCATCTACCCCCATCTGAAATGCCGAATTTTCGGTGGTACAATGGAACGGGTAACCCGTACATCCACTTGAAAGACTTCTTGTATGAGGCATCATTCTGACAGGATAACAAGACTTCCCTGGCTTATCTCTTTAGGCGATCTTTAGATGGCCCAGCATTAGAATGGTTTTACTCCTTGGAGCCGGCCGATGCCGGTGACTTTGATGCTGTTCAACGGAAGTTTCTGCAAAAGTACAAGGACCGTGTGGGTCCCTCTTTGTCTGTTACTGATCTGGTTACCAAAAAGATGAAGCCCGAGGAGGACTTCATTTCATTTGCTGATAGGTGGAGAGCTATGGCCGAGAAGTTAAAGGACACACCGTCAGAAACGGAGCAAGTGAAGATGATTATATCAAACTCCACTCCGCAATTCCAGTCATATTTTAGCCATGAACAAGTTGAGCACTATGGAAGAGCTCTATGAAAGAGCTAGATACATACAAACTCAGATGAAAGATTCACCTATTATGGGCATGTTTGAGCCAAGATCAAAGGTAATAAAGAGGAACGTTAATATCGGCAATATTGGTGCGACCACTGAAGGCACTGTTACTAATGAGCAGGTGAGCGCGTTCGGCAATTCCACACCCTTCCGCCACCCTCCAAACCAAGGGCCGCCACCATAATAGCCCACCTTCAAAAACCAAGTCCACCAGTCAAATAATAACGCTCCTCAGACCTTACGGCCTCTTCCACCTCCTCAACAACTACCCCACTTTGCTCCATAAAACCAACCCGCACAATACCACCAAATTCCCCGGCCAGCCAATTATGCACCGCAATAACTGCAACAATCAAGAAGGCCATTGGGTCCCCAAAGAGAGCACTACCCTCCCTTGCCTGAAAGCATGTCAGATATTTTCAATGCCCTCATGGCCGCCAACGCGCTCACCTTGCCTAAAGAAAGAACGATATGGCCGCAACATGTAGACACCTCCCGGTATTGCATCTTCCATCGGCAGCCAGGGCACAACATCGACCATTGTTTTCACTTCAAGGATTACATATATGATATGAATGATCAAGGTAATATTGATTGGGATGAGATGAGGAGGTTTATTGCTACTTTAAAGGCTCGAAGGCCTCCTCGACAACCATCGGCTTAGCAGCCCCCGCAACAAGGTCATCAGCAGCAAGGTCCTCACCAACAGCAGGCTCCTGCACCCTAGCCAAATATGGGGATTGTCAATAATCCGCTACCAGAGCACCCGGTTCAAAATCAACAAGTAAACCTTATCACCTCAATCCTTGAAGTGGAGAGAGGGCAGGGCTGGCATAAAGAAAGCGCCTCTATCGGGGCCATTAATCAAAACTCCAGTCAACCACAACCACCACAATTGCTAAGAAGGCTTCAACCTGTACCCCCTTCCAAACCGCCACGTCCCCTTATACGTTCCAGCACTCCAGGGCCACTTAACCTTAACCCTACTCCTTCACGACCTCTGCTTTTACGCCAACCCACGAATTCTCCTTCACCCCAAACCCTCCACCAAATAGACCTCTCCTTATCCGCCCCTCGCCGAAAACCGTCACCCCTCCTGTTTCGCCACAATATACCCCGTCCACCACCATCATGCTTCCAAGGCCCCTCCTTGTCACCCGACCCCCGTCGCCGTCTTCCGATAATCCCCAGTCGACGAAGCCTCTTATAAGAACCCCTTCTTCTACCAATCCCGCACCAGCACCTAACATGCCCTACACCATTCCCTCTACCTCCTCTACCCCTTTACCCACTCTAGGCCCGACGGAGGCTCCGAAAACAATGGTGCTCCGTAGTGGACGGATGTTCCATCGAGTGTTTCCCCAGCAGGAGCAGGAGCCGATACAAGAACAAGGAGAACAGGAACAAGAGTCTGCACCGGGCACGGAGTATGATCTATTGAGGCATCAAGACAGAACACCTGCTCGGATCTCTATCTTGGAATTGATCAAAAGATCTACTACACACCAGTTGGCCTTGAAGCAATATCTGCATAAAGTAATGGTAAATGAAGACATTCCCGTTGAACAGGTCATTACTGTTTTAAATCCAGCCAGCAATCAATCGGCCATCACTTTTTATGAACATGAATTGGCTCCGCAGCCGGCTAGGAAATATGCACTATGCATTACTATTGACATTAACAAGGTGGCTGTGAAACAATGCTTGGTGGATACTGGGGCATCCATTAATGTTTTGCCACCAAGTACCTTAAAAATGTGTGGCATTCTGGAGAGTCAAATCCGGCCATCTACAATCACTGTCACAGCTTATGACAACACCAAGAAGCCTCCTTTAGGGATGATCACTTTAAAAGTTAGTTTGGGACCAGTCTCAGTCACAGCGGATTTCCATATTCTGGACATGGACCCGACATTCAATGGCATCTTGGGTCGCCCTTACATTCAAGAGCTTGATGCTGTGCCTTCCATGACTCATCAATGCATAAAATTTCCGCACAAAGGGCGCATTATTAAAGTCACTAGTATGCCCATTTTGCCGGCAGAAGATATACATTCCGTAACATCGGTGCCTTCTATGTGGCCTTCCAATAGGCCTTTGCTATCAGTTTTGGATGTTGCCGATCTGCGGCAAGACTTGGTAAGGCCGTCTCCTTCAACCCCTCCTACCACCTAAATGTCACCACAACCATCCAAAGGCAAGAAGAAAAAGGGTTTGATGAACACGCCAAGATGGAGCATTCTAATGAAAATGGGGTATAGAACTTGTAAAGGCCTGGGTGTTAATCTTCAGGGGAGAGTCAAGCCCGTCATGCATCAAAAGATGATTCCCCGGGGTGGCCTAGGGTACAAAGGGCCAAGCAAAGATAAAGATGAGCCATGGGCCGTTATGACTTTCACTCTCAAGACAGATCGGTAGCTTCTTACATGGACCCTACAAACACACTTTATGAAAGGAGGCACTCATAATGATGAGCAAACCACGCTAGTCACTTCCATGATGAATTGTCAAGATGTACATGCACGACAGTTTGCTCGCCACATAGCCCCGATGGTTACATATAAAGTCTTGGAGTCCTTACGGCCAGATAAAAGAAGAAAGATGGATGACCCCGAATGTGACTGGTATAGATGGTTCAACATGAACGATATCACTATTGCTCTGAGTCGACTGTTTATTCCAACTGATCCGGAATGGCCGCCACTGATTCATGAATTAATTGAAAAGCCAGTAGTGATCACGGACAAGAGGCAGCTTCTAAGCAATTACACAGATACCGGGGAGCCAATGTGCCGTTCGAGGAAGGCTACAACGTAGATAGGCTGTGGGCCGGCCTCTTCTCTATTAAATCCATTCATCCAACGATTGTTGTCCATTTGTTTAATCAAATATTTTGCTCGGATGTCCCTAGACCGCCCGCGGTCTTGATAACCTTTTCTCCAAATTCACTTCAAGTTTCTCCTCCGATTCCTCCCTCGCTCCTCGAGCAATTCTCTAAACTCTCCATCACACCCCCACGTGGGTCATCATTTACTCAATCTTTCGTCAATCTGTCAATCTCAACACCACCCCCTATTCCTCCCTCTCATTGCCTTCTTCTTGAAAATGAAAACGAAAAAAATGCCAAAATTCAAACTTTCCAATCTTTTATCTCCATTAAGGAGACCTCCTATCTTCTTCCTGAGTGTGTCCCGACCCAGGGGCCGCTCTTCCAGGATTTATTAGGGGGCCTTCTCTACTCCTCCGGTGAGGGGACTTCATCTGTATCCCTTTCTGTACCCATCTTTTCCTCACCTCCTTCATCTTTGTCGAATTCTAGTGATCAAGCTAGTTGCTCTTTCTCTTCTAGTTTTAAGACTCATGGGGTAGCTTCGCATAAGAGATCCAAGGGTAAGCAGATTCCCCATAGATTCTTGTTAGAATTAGCTAGAAGGTGCCGGGTATGCTTAGCTCTTCCCGAATTTCTGGAGAATCCGATTATCTTGCCAGAAACAGAATATGAAGGTACTTGTGTTTTTAATGAGGATTTTGGTGTTTATAGGATCATGAATGATGAAGACCCTATTGAAGAGGGGGATGAAGGTTACGAAGAATATGAGGACGAGGCTGATGCTTTTGCCAGTGGCATGAGAAGATTTGATGAACCATCAGCCTCAGTAGAAGAACCTACCAAAGAAATATATCTGGGTACTGAGGAAGACCTTAGGATTGTCCTCATTAGTAAGAACTTGCCGCCCTCTGAAGAGGAGGCGCTTATTTTGGTTCTTCAAGAATATAAGGACACGTTCGCGTGGAGTTATGAAGATATGCCTGCACTAGACCCTGCGCTCGTTGAACATCGACTTACGCTTAAGCTAGGGTCCATTCCAGTCAAACAGCGGTTGAGACGTTTCCACCCTAATATGGCATTAAAATTGAAAGAAGATGTCGACAAGCTCCATAAGGCCAGATTTGTTATAGTTATCCTCTATCCCAATTGGGTGACTAACATCGTCCCAGTCATGAAGAAAGATAGAAAGGTGAGGATTTGCATAGACTTTCGGGACCTCAACCGCGCCTGTCCTAAAGACGACTTCCCCCTCCCTCATATTGATGTTTTGATTGACAATACGGCAGGATATGAGACTCTCTCCTTTATGGATGGCTTTTCAGGTTACAATCAGATTCGCCTGGCGGAAGAGGATCAAGAGAAGACATCGTTCACTACACCATGGGGAACCTATTGCTATGTGGCCATGCCCTTTGGACTTAAGAATGCTAGAGCCACCTATCAAAGGGCTATGATGGCAATTTTTCATGATATGATCCACATTTATATAGAGGTGTACGTTGACGACCTGGTAGTGAAATCAAGGACAAGGATTGAGCATCCCGAGGTTCTAACCAAAGTCTTGCAAAGAGCGCGGGAGTATCAGCTAAAGATGAATCCTAAGAAGTGCGTGTTTGGTGTTTCATCGGGGAAGTTTCTTGGATTCATCGTAAGTAAGAGGGGTATCGAGATTGATCCCAACAAGGCAAAGGCCATAAGGGAAATGCATCCTCCCAGGAATTTGAAAGAAGTTCGAGGATTGATCGGGAGGTTACAATTTATTCGCCGATTTGTTTCCCAGCATTCACAAAGATGTAGGCCGCTCTATGAGCTTACTAAGCCGGGAGTCAATTTTAATTGGGATGACAAATGTCAGGTAGCTTTTGACGGATTGAAGGATTATCTCTCAAATCCTCCTGTCCTGAGGCCGCCAGTTCCAGGCAAACCACTTGTTCTCTACATTTCCGTCCTGGATGACTCTGTAGGCGCTGTCCTAGACCAAGTTGACGAAGAAGGAAAGGA
The DNA here is from genome assembly GCA_022559845.1 of Amorphophallus konjac. Classification (NCBI taxonomy): domain Eukaryota; kingdom Viridiplantae; phylum Streptophyta; class Magnoliopsida; order Alismatales; family Araceae; genus Amorphophallus; species Amorphophallus konjac. The sequence continues at coordinate 82,249,846 of CM040123.1, read as the reverse complement.
AAGGGCAGCCTACTACTTGTCAAAGCTTCTTAACCCCTGTGAGCAGAGGTACTCGGCCATAGAGAAGACTTGTGCTGCTTTAGTCTGGGTAGTTCAGAAACTTAAGCATTATTTCTTAGCTAACGAAGTTCATCTCATTACCCGTATGAATCCAATCAAGTTTCTTCTTGAAAAATCCGTTCTCACCGACCAATTAGCACGATGGCAAAGCTTCCTGGAGAGGGGGATTTCCGTAGCCCACCCAAAGAGCAGCCCAACTAGACCCAACAGGGTCCAACGAGGTAAGCCCACCTGGGTGACAGCCCACGGGGCCCACCCAGGGAAGAAAAGCCCAATAAATAAACACTCGAGGAACCAACTCTCCCCGGCGGCCTCTAGGCTCGGAGGGCCCGAGTGATGGTCAGGTCATAAGGAAGGTCCGGCCCAAGCCGTTTTCCCGCCCGGGAGAGACAGGCATTAGCCGACCTATCCGACCCCTCTTTCACCGAGCTATGCTCATCACCCGGATAGGGCTGGCGTTTCAGGAGCTCGGCCAGACCAAACATCATCCGTTCAAGAGTCCCCAACGGATAGGGGAGTCAAGAAACCGCCGGACTTCAAGGCGATAACGTTCCCACGATAAGGCCATGAAAGCCCACGTTGAGGACGTAACTCCCGCCGGAGACCCCTCAGCTTGCAGAACTCCTGAAGGCGGCACACTATTTAAACTAGGGCTACCCTCCGACGGAAGAGGAGAGCCATTCAGGTATTCATATACCCTAACTCCTGAGCAATCCGCTTCACCCTCTGGTGGAGAGGAATCTCGCGCGCTAGCTTTTCTCCTCCCCATTATTGCTTCCACCACAGCTCTACTGACTTAGCCATCGGAGGGTTTTACCCCAGAGAAACCCCCTGGGCCCTCTGATACGTTTCCCTGTCTTACAGTTCATCTTCAGGTGATCCACAGCCCGCTCAGGATACAAGCGCGATATTTCACCTCTTCATCTGGCGCCGTCTGTGGGAAACGCACGAAGAGCCGAGATGGTGAGAAGAAGCTCAGGGAGGAGATCCGCCGTCGAGAAGGGTAAGGCCGTGGTGGCGGCAGGAGATGGCCCCTCTAGGGCCTCACAAAACCCTCCCTCCAACGCCAGCGTCCCCACCAACGAGCCGCCGCCCCCTCCGACGGCGACGGGGGCACCCCCCAACGGTGGCGATGAGGTCTTCCAGGCCCTCAACAAGAAGCTTGACGTCCTCGTGGAGCTCATGAGGGCCCAGGCGGCAAGGGATGCCAGGTCCCACGCCCCGTCCGGGAGCCCCCCCCGTCGAAGTGCGTCCCAGCATACCGCTGGGGGCCGCTTCACCCTCCGCGGTCAGCAGCTCATCCGCAACAACGTGGGAGGACCCTCGCAAGCTCCGCCCCCGGAGCAAGAGGCTTCCTCCACGCCCAGAAAAGGGAAACAGGGGACGAGGCCTCCACGCCCGAGCGCCGGCGGTCCTGAGGATCGCCACGACGCCCCCCCCCCCCCCAGTCCCACGGCACGACCGCAGCCGGAACTATCCCTCCGGCTGAGGGATTTCGAAAGACGTTTTGCAGAGCAAGAGCGCGCCCTCCGCGCCCTGCAAAAGACCTCTTTTCTGGAGGATGAGGAGAAATCCCCTTTCTCCGAATACATCTTGAAGGCAGAGGTGTCTCCCAGAACCTCCATTCCGACCTTCAAGCTCTATGATGGCCAGGGCGACCCAGCCGACCACTACGACAGCTTCGACGCCCTGGTGACTCTGCATGGAACACCGGATCCTATTAAATGCCGAGCCTTTGCGGCCACCCTAGTCCAAGGCGCTCAGACATGGTTCCGGGCCCTCGCCCCTGGGTCCATCCAGGACTTCAGGTAATTCGGGCGAGTCTTCAACGAGAGTATATCCACCGATTTAAATCGGAAGCCCTCAGAATTCCCCGCTTGGATGTGGCCTCGGCCACGACCGCTCTGACCGGGGGCACCCGGGACGAGAACCTCCGCCGCGAACTTGTCCTCCACCCTCCCTCGACCCTTGCCGAGCTAGTGACTCTGGCACTGCGCCATGCCGAGTGCGAAGAAGTACTCAGTGCCCGTCGAGACACAACCGGCTCGGGTCGGGAGGGGGACAAGAAGCGAGCCTCCGAGCCAAACCCTGGCTCGGGTAAGAAGCGCGATCGGGAAGGAGAGCGCAAACGGAAGTATGAGCGGTACACCCCGTTGACCGCGCCAGTCTACGAGATCTATGAAGACATCAAAGACTCGAGACTCCTCCGCCGGCCCGAACCAATGAGATCGAAGAACCGCAAGCGCGACAGACATTGCCTGTTCCACGGCGACCACGGGCACCACACCGGCGACTGCCATCAGCTCCAGAACGAGATCGATCGTCTCATCCGTCAGGGGCACCTGGCCCGGTTTGCAGCCGGGCGCAAAGAAGACCGGGACGCCGCCGAGGAGATTGACAACACCCCCCGAGGGGTCCACATCAACGTCATCTCCGGAGGAACGGCGTCGGGCGGCGACACCAGCCGAGGAAGGAAGCGTCATGCCGAGCGGGCCAGCCAGGTCTTAGAACCCTCCAGCGGCCCGCCGAGGGAGCCCCAGGTCATAGTCTTCTCCGACCAAGACCTGGAAGGGCTGAACACCCCGCATGATGATGCCCTCGTTATCTCAGTCACAATAAACCATTGTAACGTAGATAGAATTCTGGTTGACAATGGGAGCTCCCCCGATGTATTATCTTACGACTGTTTCCTTAAGATGGGGGAAGACCCATCCAAGCTCCGCCCGATCCGAACACCCCTTTGCGGGTTTAACGGCCTAGCCACCTACCCCGAGGGAGCCCTAAGCCTGCCGGTCACCATCGGCACCCCACCCAAAATCGTTACGATCATGGTGGACTTCATAGTGATTAAGGGTATGATAGCGTACAACGCCATTTTGGGCTGGAAAATTCTCAGCCGGATAAAGGCCGTACCATCTACCTATCACCAGAAAATGAAGTTTCCCACCAAAAACGGGTTGGGGTAAGTCCGAGGTAACCAGGCCACGGCTAGAAGGTGCTACAACATCTCGGTGGAAGCCTCAAGGCCGGACGGAGGAGATAAGGGCCCCAAGAGAATCGAAGGGAAGACCATAACCGCCGAGCCCGGTGGTGAATTGCTAACGGTATTCCTAAACGATGACCCGGCCCTCGGAGTAAGGATTGGAGCCGACCTACCATCCATGGAACAGCAGCAATACAAAAAATTCCTTTCTGAGTACGTTCAGGTCTTTGCTTGGTCCGATGATCAACTCCCTGGCATACTAGAGAAGACCATGATGCACAAGCTCAGCCTCGACCCCACCGTCAGGCCCGTACAGCAATGGAGAAGGAAGCATGCGCCTGAGAAATAGGCGATCATCAAGGCGCAGGTCACCAAGGGACAGGAGACTGGCCTCTTCAGACCAGTCCTGTACCCTACGTGGCTAGCCAATGTCGTCCTGGTGCCAAAAACTACAGGCAAATGGCGAATGTGCGTGGACTTCACCGATCTGAATAAGGCTACCCCCAAGGACTGCTATCCGCTACCGAGCATCGACTAATTGGTTGATTCAACCTCGGGCAACGAGATACTCAGTTTCCTGGATGCCTATTCAGGTTATCACCAAATCAGAATGAATCCAGAAGACGTCGAGAAGACCGCCTTCATCACCGACTGCGGCGTGTACTGCTACACCCGGATGCCTTTCGGGTTGAAGAACGTCGGAGCCACATATCAGCGACTAGTAAATCACATGTTCGAGGGACAGCTGGGTCGGAACGTCGAGGCTTATATTGACGACATGCTCGTCAAGACCCCCAAGGCCCAAGACCACTTCACCGACCTTGCCGAAACCTTCGGCACCCTCCTGAAGTACAACATGAAGCTCAACCCCGCCAAGTGCGCCTTTGGAGTAAAATCCGAGAAGTTCCTGGGTTTCCTGGTCACTCAGCGCGGGATCGAAGCCAACCCCGACAAAGTCCAGGCCATCCTGGACATGCGCCCGCCCGCGTACATTAAAGACGTCCAGCGTCTGACAGGGCGTGTGGCCACTCTCAGCCGCTTCCTGTCCCGTGCGGCCGAACGATGCTTGCCCTTTTTCAAACTGATGAGGGGACCCAAGCTAGCGTCTGCTACGTTCGCATGGAATGAGGAGTGCCAGACAGCATTCGCCGAGCTTAAAAAGTTCCTGGCTTCGCCACCGGTGCTCTCCAAGCCCGCCCCAGGCGAAGTCTTGCTGCTCTACCTCTCGGCGACGCCATCCACGGTCAGCTCGGTCCCAGTCAGAAATGACTCGGGAATCGAAAGACCGGTCTACTACACCAGCAAGGTGCTCAATGAGGCCGAACGGAGGTACCCCGCAACCGAGAAACTCGTGCTAGCGTTGGTTACCCCCGCAAGGTGCCTCCGCCCCTACTTCCAGGGGCACCCATCACCGTGCTAACCGACGAGCCGTTGAAGAAGATTCTGGCCCACCCCGAGGCCTCAGGGCGACTCCTCAAATGGGCCATTATGCTCGGGGCCTACGACATCTCGTACCGGCCGCGATCAGCAATCAAAGGCCAAGCGCTCGCCGACTTCATTGCTAAAAGCACCATCCCCGCCGAGGACAGGCCTCCGACCATGACCGGGCCAACCTGGGAACTGTTCGTCGATGGATCGTCCAATTCGGCAGGTAGCGGTGCGGGAATCCTCCTGAGGTCCCCCGAAGGGATAGAGCTACAGTACGCCTTGAAATTCAACTTTCAGGCATCCAACAATGCTTCCGAATACGAGGCCCTTACCTCGGGAGCACGCATGGCCCGACGGCTGGGGGTCGAACGAGTCAGGATCCACACCGACTCTCAACTGGTCGCAGGTCAGGTCAACGGCAAGTATGAAGTTCGGGAGGCACCCATGATCAAATACCTTCAGTTGGTCCAGAGCCTGGCCCAACAGTTCGAGGAATTTGGGGTAGTCCGGATAGCTCGGGAGCAAAACTCTCGGGCGGACGCCCTCTCTCGATTGGCCTCCTCCCTAGACCCGGAAGGTACACGATCGGTCCTCCTAGAAGAGCTAGAGCGCCCGAGCATTGACACGGAGCTCCTCGCTGTTGACTCGGCCAATCCAAGTGACTGGCGCTCCCCCTACCTGTCCTGGCTACAAGACTCCCAAGAGCCCTCCGACTCTCGAGAAGCCCGCTGAATGAAGTATCAAGCTCGGCGCTTCGTCGCCCTCGACGACACTCTCTACCGAAGATCGTTCTCCGGTCCCCTCCTGAAGTGCCTCGGTCCCGATGAGGCAGGCCGAGCCATCCAAAAGATTCATGAAGGCCTGTGCGGAGCGCACTCAGGGGCAAGGTCACTGGCCAGAATCCTGTTACGACAGGGGTACTGGTGGCCCACCCTGCAGCGCGACTGCTCGGCCTATGTTCAACAGTGCGACCGATGCCAGCGGTTCGACCACTTGGTCCATCAGCCGGCTACGGAACTTGTCACCCTAGCCGAGCCTTACCCTTTCGCTCGGTGGGGAATCGATATCCTTGGGCCATTCCCAACGGCCCAGTCCCAGAAGAAGTTCATCATCGTCGCCATCGACTACTTCACCAAGTGGATCGAGGCCGAGGCTACGGCAAGGATCACCGAGACAATCGTTTGGGGCTTTGTTTGGAAATCGATCATTTGTCGCTTTGGCATCCCCCGAGTGATAGTAAGCGGTAACGGTCAGCAATTCGACTCTCGGTACTTCCGAGACAAATGCGCCAACCTAAATATCCGCAACCACTTCACTTCGGTCGCCCACCCTCAGGCCAACGGGCTGGTTGAAAATGCCAACAAGACTATCTTGAAAGGCATAAAAATCAGCGCCGCCTAAGGGTAGCTGGCTCGAGGAATTGCCTAGCGTACTGTGGTCGCACCGAACAACCCCCAGGACGGCAACCGGTGAAAGCCCTTTTCAGTTGGTATATGGCACCGAAGCCGTCGTTCCATTGGAGATCGCCAATCCGTCTCTCCGAGTGATCAGCTTCTCACTCGAGGCAAACGAGCAAAAATTGCTCGAGAACCTTGACCTGGCAGACGAACTCCGAGAGATCGTGAACGTCCGAGCAACGGAGTACCAGCGCCGCCTCACTCGATACTACAACACCAAGGTCCGAGACAGACGTTTCCAACCGGGGGACTTCATCCTCAGGAAGGCCGAAGCCTCTCGACCACTAGAGGCGGCGGGCAAGCTATCCCCCAACTGGGAAGGCCCCTACCGAGTGGTTGAGACGCTCGGAAAAGGTGCATACAGGTTAGCGACAATGGAAGGGGAACCTATTCCTCGGACATGGAACGCAGCCGCACTACGTAAATTCTATTTTTGAAATTGTACAGCAAGATGGACGGAATAAATCTCTTTTCTTTTCATTCCAAACCATTGGTACATCAGATAGGCAAATGCCAGTACATCACATAGCAAAAAGCAAAAATCCGTCTAACACCGCCTCAAGGGGTCATCGCTCGACTGACTCGGTCTTGATCTCCTCGCGTCCAGCCACTGACTCTGCCTCGTGCGGAAACTGGCTCGGACAAGAGGTGGTCAAGCCAGTTGCCTCGGGTGGCCCGTGACAAAGGTGACAGAGGGATTGCAGGAGGGAGGCCACCTTTAAACGTTGAGGAAGGCTACCTCCCAAGTTGGCAACAACCAGGAAAAAGGAGCGCCGTAAAAGCCTCCCCTCTTCCAATCTGCTAACTCCTAGGAAGGAATGAGAGAGCAAGCAGCCCCCGAAGAGTGAAAGAAATGAAGAGCAGAAGAGGGAAAAAGAGGCTGCTGGGAGAGGTTAGGAGGGAGCTGGAGTCGCCTCCCCCCCTCACACGGAGGGAAGTGACGGCAGGCTCCCATGATGCCCCCATCCGTCCTCCGTCTCAGCGTCCACCCGGAAGCCACGCTGGAACTTAGAAAGGGCAAGAATCGTGCCTTCACACGTCGAAGCCCTCTCCAGATCTGCGCGGCGACCGTCGGACCCGTCTCGTGCACGCGCGGCGACCGTGGGACCCGTTCAACATTACAGGGCAGCGGGAGCCCGCTGCTCCCCATCGTCGACGGCGTCGCCCTCCGAAGGATCCTCCATGCTCCGAATACAAGGGCACAACGCAGAGTGAAGAGGAAGGAATGAGGAAAGACTGTTAGAGAAAATCCCAAGCAGTGAAGAGGAAAGGGCGCCTTTCGGTCCTTCTTATAGGCCAAAGGAGGCTACACGCCTTAAACGACCCCCCCCTCCTCGGAAACACGCCAAAAGATTTCTCACCTGAACAGTCACCTCCAACTTCTCGTCCCCCGCCCTAGCGGGATTCACGAAGCGGCCTGACATTCAAAGCATGAGGGAATGGAAAGACGCCCCGTCAGAAGCCTACCAAAACTGCATGCGAAAACCATGCAGGACATATCGGCACCTCCCAACCACTCAAGATCCGCCAACCAAATCACGGCAAGGATGGTACTCAAACGGAGCAAGTCATTTATTATCACACCAAAAGGAAACCCTCTAAAAAGAGGGAAGAGAGACAAAAAGGGAAGGAGGCAAAGTACATCAGGCCTCGGGCCCACTTTGACATTCGGGAACGGCGGAAGGAGACGCGTCACCCCCGGCGCCTTCGGTGACGACCGGCTCGGACACTGACCTCGCCTGTGCGAGAACTGTCTCGGTCGTGAGCCCTCCCGAAACGCCCGGAGCCGGTGACCCCGATGGAGGCGACCCCTCCGAATCTCCCCCGACCGACGAGGAAGAGCTGGAAACCGACTCATCCGAGTCATAACACTGGCCGAAGGGGAACTCGATCGCGGAGTTTTGCTCATCGGCGTAGTCCACCATCCGGCGATAGCCCTGCTTGAACCCCTTTCGAGCACCCCGACGTAGTGCTACCTCGTAATAGGGTAGGGCGGCTTCCACCAGGTCGGCCGAGTAAGCATCCGAGCTCCTGTAACGCTCGATTGCCTCCGCCTCGACTTGCCCCGCCCTTCCGACGAGCTCGACCCGAGCCCGCTCCGCCTCGGCCGCGCGCTCCTCTGCCCGGGCCCGGTCCGCCTCAGCCTCAGCTCGGAGACGCTCCGCCACCTCCGCCCGATCTAGCAGCTCGGCGCGTTCGAGCTCCCAGCGATTGTCTAGCTCGAGGTGATGTAGACGCTCCTCCTCCAGGGATCGGCTTGTCCTCTCGAGAGACTCTCGGGTCTTGGCGAGCTGTTCGGTCAGCACCCCGGCTTCCAGTCGGCTCGCCCGCGCCACCTCCCGGAACGTGAAGAACTCCTGCCGGAGCCCCTCATGCTCCCCCTTTAGTCGGGCCAGTTTCCTCTCGCAGCCCCCAAGGGTCCAGGCAAGGTTCGACCGCTCCGCCTCCGTCCGGGCGTGCGCCTCCGCCATCAAAGCCGCCGACCGAGCTATGACCAGGCCGCCCTCCATCAAGACATCAAGGATCCCGGGGGGGGGGGGGGGGGTATTGCGCCTTTCTCCCCCCTTCGTCCTTGCGGCAATCGACCGGCAGACCCGATACAGGTCGCCCGTAATGCCGAGCCTTTCCAAGGGCTCCGACAGAGGGGACCGCTCCGCCCGGGGCACCCCGCCAGAAGACTCCGCTCGAGTGACGGAACCAACCGCCTCGCGCGCCACGGTCGGTTGGGGTTGCGACGCCTCCCCGGGCGAACCCCCAACCTCGACCGGCGCCGCAGGACCGACCGCACCGGGAGCTCCAAGCACCTGGGGCTGCGAACCCCCAGCCCTGCCTGTCTCGGCCCGCACCTCGCCGACTGAGACATCCCCGCCTTCGGCCAATCCCCCGGCCTCGGCGCCAGCTACTTCGACATCGGCCCCCTCTGCCTCCGTGGGGGGGAGAGCCGACCCATCACCGCCCTCTGATGGGCCCCGGGTCTCCTCGGCCCCCTCTCGCCTGGCAGGTGGGGGAGCTGGCCCCGAGGGGTCGGCCCCATCTTGCCCCCGAGAGGGGAGCGCCGCCGAGCCGGAGTCACCCCCGGCGGTAGGAGGAAGACCTGCCTTCTTGGCCCGTTTCTTGGCCTTCACGGCCTCCCGCAACTTTCCCGCCATGGGATCCTTGCGCTTTGTACCAGTTGGCCGTGAAGACCCCACGGGAGCCACCCCCTTGCCCTTATCTCGGGCTTGGGCGCGACTCGCAGAAGCATCTGGTTCATCGGCCGCCGAGTCATCTCCCAGATCAATGACCACAGCAGCTTCCTCCAGAGGTTCCCGCCTAACGTCTGCCACAAAGGGAGAAGACCCAGTCAAGAGAAAGAAAGTAACTACCATCCCAGGAGAAGAGCCTCGAGAGCGGTACCTGTCGACGTCAACCGCGTAAGCAAGCACCGTTCGATGTTCTCCGGCGTCACCAGCTCCTCGGTCGACTGGCGGTTACCCAGCAGACGAGCGGCCTACCGCTCCACGTGGGAAGGGAACTCCTCCGGGCGAGGGGGAAGATTCGGATGAAAATTAGGCGAGATCGGACATCTCCAAAACTCATCCGTCGCCTCCGCCTTCACCCAGAAGAATTGGGTCTTCCACCCCTTGTGCGAGGAGTCCTTCGCAGCGAGGGAGATGCAACTCCTGTTCCTCCTCGCCTGGATGAAGTAAAAGCCCTTCCCCGCCGACGGGTGTGCTTTCAACTCGAAAAAATAATGAAAGAGGTCCAAGGAAGGAAAAATGTCGTGCTGACGACAGAGAATCCGAAAGGCGGAAAGAAGGAGATATGAGTTGGCCACCAACTGAATAGGCGCCAACCGGAAAAACTCGAGAAGCTGGAGTACAAGAGGCTCGAAGGGAAGGCGGAACCCACTCTTCCAAGCTAGAAGGAAAGTGCAAATGTGCCCTGTACGGCTGTCCAGACTCGTCTCATACGGGGCGGCGGCAGCAAAGCTGTACCTGAGAGGCAAGCGAAAGCGATGCTCCAGCTTCCTCACCTCGGCCTCCCCCAACTCACTGCAGTTGGAGACGGGCTCCCGCCTCACCTGCCCGATTTCCAGAGGCAGACCAGCCATCGAGCCGGAAGATGATCCCTCGCGCGAGCTCGAAGACTCCGGCGAGGAAGGAAGTTGCCGGACCGCCTCTGCGGTTAATCTCGACAACTCCTCAAACGCCGCCGCAAGACTCTGTGCCTCCACTGTGCCCTCACTGCACATCAAGGAGCCCCAGAAGCAAAGAAACTAAGGAAAGCCCAAAACCCTGAGAAGCCTAGAACGACGAACAGCGCCCAACGCTTATAAAACCCTGGAGGAAGGCGGCGCGTCGTTCCGTGCTCTGAGAAAAGGGGGGCCCCTTCAGTTCAAATCCGTCAGGATCATCATTACGGGCCCAGGCGACCACTACATGTGGCTCCATCACACCAACAGAATTCCACCCACCTGAGCCACGCCGGTCCAAAGCCTCAAAAGCTACTCGACCGAGCCTTCAAGGCTCGGGAGTAGGAGGGGGACAAGTGGAGAGGGGGATTTCTGTAGCCCACCCAAAGAGTAGCCCAACTAGACCCAACAGGGTCCAACGAGGCAAGCCCACCTGGGTGACAGCCCACAGGGCCCACCCAGGGAAGAAAAGCCCAATAAACAAACACTCGAGGAACCAACTCTCCCCGGAGGCTTCTAGGCTCGGAGGGCCCGAGTGATGGTCAGGTCATAAGGAAGGTCCGGCCCAAGCCGTTTCCCCGCCCGGGAGAGACAAGCATTAGCCAACCTATCCAACCCCTCTTTCACCGAGCTATGCTCATCGCCCGGACAGGGTTGGCGTTTCAGGAGCTCGGCCAGACCAAATATCATCCGTTCAAGAGTCCCCAACGGATAGGGGAGTCAAGAAACCGCCGGACTTCAAGGCGATAACGTTCCCATGATAAGGCCATGAAAGCCCACGTTGAGGACGTAACTCCCGTCGGAGACCCCTCAGCTTGCAGGACTCCTGAAGGCGGCACACTATTTAAACCAGGGCTACCCTCCGACGGAAGAGGAGAGCCATTCAGGTACTCATATACCCTAACTCCTGAGCAATCCGCTTCACCCTCTGGTGGAGAGGAATCTCGCGTGCTAGCTTTTCTCCTCCCCATTATTGCTTCCACCACAGCTCTACTGACTTAGTCATCGGAGGGTTTTACCCCAGGGAAACCCCCTGGGCCCTCTAATACGTTTCCCTATCTTGCAGTTCATCTTCAGGTGATCCACAGCCCGCTCAGGATACAAGCGCGAGATTTCGCCTCTTCACTTCCTTTCTCAATTCGATATTATCTACATTCAGCAAAAAGTGATTAAAGGATATGCCATAGCAGAACATCTTGCTCATCACCCTCTCCCTTGATTTGACCCTATTTACTCAGAGTTTCCAGATGAGGAACTAATGTCCATCAATCAGTCCGATTCGATGTGGACGTTACATTTTGATGGAGCTTTGAATTCAAAAGGGAAAGGGATTGGCATTATTCTTCTATCATTGGAGGGTATCACTATTCCGCTCGTCTCTCAGCTTGCATTTCCAGTTACAAATAATATAGCTGAGTATGAGGCTCTTCTGGCCGGACTGGAGGCCGCTCATCAATTTGGTGTTACCCAATTGCGGATTGTAGGTGATAGTCAGCTTATTCTTCGCCAAGTGCTCACCAAGTGCCGTACGCTCAATCCTAAACTCAAACCCTATCAGGAATTGACTTCTGCTTATACCAAGCTTTTCACCAAATTAATCTTCGTTCACGTTCCTCGTGATCAGAATATTCTAGTTGATGCCCTTGCTTCTCTTGCATCTTCTTTGGTTTTCATCCCAAAAGAGACTTCCATTCAATTATTGTTCACAAGCGGCTCACGCCAGCTTTTAAGGATCCAGCTTTCCTTAGCGTTAAGGAGGAGGTGCTTAGGAAGGTTAAGCAAGGTGGAATCATTGAGAATAAGGAGATCATGTTGTTGGATTTAGAGGAAGAATTGGACGATGAAGAAAAGTCGTGGTATTATGAGATTGTTAAGTATTTCCAGGATCAATCCTATCCTGAGGAGGTCACGGCTGAAGAAAAGAAAGCCATTAGAAGAGTTGCTCAGCGATACACCCTAATTGGAGGTGTGCTCTATAGAAGAGGTCTCACCGGAGTTTTATTAAGGTGCCTAGATGATGATGAATCTTGGAAGGTCGTGGAAGAGGCACATTCAGGAGTATGTGGTGGTCATGTGAATAGCCAGGTGCTTGCTAAGAAGATCCTTAGGCTAGGTTTCTATTGGCCCACTCTAGAAGAGGATTGCTCTATCTATGTTCGGAGGTGTCTCAAGTGCCAACTGCACACCGACAAAATTCACTCTCCTGCTTCCCCACTCCATCCTATGTCCTCCCCATGGCCTTTCTCCATGTGGGCTTTCGATATCAATGGACCTCTTGGTGATCCGAACCTCCTCACAAAATCAAAGTCATTTATACTCACAGCCACGGAGTACTTCACCAAGTGGGCAGAAGCGGAAGCTTACATGGAGATAAAAGCGTCAACCGTCTGCAAATTTATAATGAAGAACATCATCTCAAGGTTCGGCATCCCAAGTACCATCGTTACCGATAATGGGCCACAATTCATCTCTTAGGAGCTTCAGGACCTCTGCAACAGGTATAACATTGCATTACATCATTCACCTCCTTATTATCCGCAGGGCAATGGCCAAGCAGAGGCAACTAACAAAACTTTGATCAAGATTATTAACAAAACATGTGAGGCTAATAAATTTACAGATTGGCCAGAAATACTGGTTGAAGCTCTGTGGGCCTATCGCACTTCTATTCGTACCCCTACAGGCAAACCCCTTTTGCCCTTACTTATGGAATGGAGGCGGTAGTCCCTTACGAGATTCTTATCCCATCTCTATGGGTACAATTGGACAAGGAGCTCCCCATTGATGAGCGTCGTGAATCTCTCCTTGCTCAATTGGAACTCCTAGATGAGAAGCGTTTGGCCGCCGCCGAGCATGCGCGTATTTATCAAAACAGGCTTTCACGTTTTTACCAAAAGAAAGTAATTGAGAGAAAATTTAAAATTGGTGAAATGGTAATTAAAAGAATCTTCGTAAAGCCCGGAGGGCCTCGTTCAAAACTTCAACCTAACTGGGAAGGGCCCTTCGTCATAAAAGATGTCTATCCTGGCAACGCTTACAAATTAATTAATGCTGAAGGTGAAGAGCTGGCTCACCCCTGGAATGGTCTTTACTTGAAGAAATACTACCCCTAAAAAAAGGAAAAAAAGAAAAGAAAAATCAAGAAAAATCAGAAAGAGAAATCAAAAAATTGTAGGCTAGTACGGTACATAGGCCGTGAGCCCGAAAAATCATAATCCTTAATTAATTCTTCAATCTTGATGATTTAACTTTGGGGTCAACCCACGCACACACTACACATTTTACTTTTAAACTCGAGCGGCCTGGAATTCGAGGAAAGTCAGACCCAAACTAAGAGCGTACGAACCTTACCTATTCTCTCCTCTTTGGCTCACGAGAGGGAATACGAGTCAGGGAATATTAACCAAACATGTCCGTCACCCTAGTAGGTGGAAGTCAGGGCCAAAAAGGGAACAAAATACTTAAAGCCCAAGTACAATTAGGTTTCTATTTAAAATATAAAAAATAGAGCATGTCAAGAGGGCAAAGTCCTCGATGGGAAAACCCTGGTCGTAAGCATATGTGAATAAGGGCAAAAAGAGCAACAAAATTTCCCTAAGCCGAAGACCGAATCCCAACCGGCATTAGGGTAGGGGAGGAACATTTCTCCGTTCTCGAAAACCTCTTGTGAGCTTCCTCAACTTATTCTTCCCTTCTTCCTCCATGGTGGGTTATAAGCTCAAAGGATGGCCAAGACCGACTAAGAAGGATGGGCCGCGAGAGAATATGAGTAAAAGCATAAGTATTTAAGCACGTTGACCCTTTGTTAAGTCTTTTAAGAAAGATTAATGAATTCAAGACGGTGATTGTGTAAGCTTTAAGGCCTTTATGCTATGCCCAGTCCCATCAAAAGAAAAAAAAATTATTTTTCTTAAAATAACGCCCTCTAGGCAGGCGTCATTTTCATGTGCCACGACTCCTCTAAGGTCATCATTTTCAAAAATAAAAAAATAATAAAGAAAAATAAAAATGATCTTTTAATTCACGCCCTTCAAAGGGGCGTCATTTAACAAATTCACGGCTTTGTCTATGTCGTCATTTTTCATGATAAAAATAAAAAAAATGACTTTCTAAATAAACGCCTCTCACATCGGCGTCAATTTCACAATCAGCGCCCGTTTGAGAGGGCGTCATTTTTAAACTATAATAAAAAAATGAAAAAAAAAAATATATCAAACCTGCTACTTCTCATCTCATATGCTTGATTGCATCTTTGTAAGGACATTTTTTTATTTTAAGTTGACATCTGTTTGATTGCATGCTGCATTTCCTTATATATTTTCTTTATTTGCCTTTATTAATTAGAGGCTTGACCCCTTGACCTGTCAACAAGGTCAAAGAAGAGACAACCCCTTGCTTATTGAGCAAGGGGCCAAGCCGGACAGATGGATTAATCTGTTTGTTTAAGTATGAACTACAGGCGTAGGGCAAGAACGAACAAGAACGAAAAGTAACAAAAGAAAGTGAAAGCAAAGGCAAGTACGTAAGTCCACAAGTGCTCAAGGTAACTCAAGTAACAAAAATTTCAATTTCATATATATATATCAATGTATATTTGAGTACAAGTGTGAGGGTGGAGGGGTACAAGTAAATCTCTCTCAACTCTCGCCTCCACCCTCCTCTCTCCTACTCTCCACCTCACTATCGTCATCCCGACGAGGCGCTCGTGGAAGGGGCATAGACCCCCGGGAAGTAGCTGGAGCTCGAGCCTGCTCCTTTGCCTCGCTCCTCTGTCGAAGAGAGGAACCCGCTACGAAGGTAGAACTGGTAAACGCGTACCCCGCAGCTCTCGCTCGGTCACGGCCTCGTTGTAACCGCTCCTCGGTCGACCGTAGGCGCTCCTGAGTGATGGCTAGCTGGGTCCTCAAGTCTGTGAGCTTCCGCTCGCGTGCTGCCTCCTGCTCACGGTCACGAGTCTACTCTGCCATGCGATCCTCTCGCTCTCGGGCACGCTCCATGTGCTCCATGTCGAGGGCGACCCTCAGCTCTGCCACGTCCTGAGGTAGCTCCTCTCACCGCCTCAAGGCCCTCTCGAGCTCCGTGACTCACTGCACACGAATGGCCAGCTCCGTCCTAGCTAGTGCAGCCTGGGTAAGTGCTGCCTATAACTCGGAGGTCTGTAATCAATTAAACGAATCATCAGTTACACATTTAATTCAATAATTCATGAAATAAGCAATTGAAATAAAATCTTTATTAACTCACCCGGGTAGCCATCGCTTGCTATCCTTCCTCGATGCAGGTAAGCGAGGCTCGGAGCTCCTCAGTCTGTAAAATAAAATTTCATCAACGTATAATAACATATAATCAAATGCAAGTCTGAGTTTGAGTTTAAGTTTACCCATGTGGCGAGGTCACGCTCTACTGCCTCGGCACGTGCCACCGCTCCAGCCAGCTGCTCTGCTAGTGCAGTCATCTCTGCACTAGGCCCCCTCGAGCTGGAGGCTCCTCCCGTCTCTCTCATCGCCGCTCCCTACTAGGCACACTGCATTCATTCAGATTGTTAATGGCTAATCATCAATAATTCAGGAAATCATTTGCATATAGATAATTTAAACACTCACCAGGGTCTGTAGGTCTGCCCGTGTGGTAGCCAGCTAGGCCTCTAAGCTGTGAAGATGGGCCTGCATGTCCATCACCGCTATGTCCCGTGCATCCTGCATTCATCATACACATCAGTCACACAATAGATATATAACATTTGCAATTAATTAAAAAGGAAGTGCATTCATACGTACCCCTAAGACCCTCATCTGGGGTTGGCCGGCGTAAACCTCCCAGTAGCGTCGGAGGTACTCGGAGATGTCGACCGCCTGGGAAGTAACTCGGGTCCTGCCATGCTGTCAGTCGGCATATTGGTCAGGATACCGAACTCTCCAGTCGGTTGCCTTCGTGCGACCGCGTGTCTTCTTGCCTATCCCACGGGGCTCTCCTACCTCGACCCACTCCTGGTGTAGGCCGAGGGTCCTCATCACCATCCTAAGCCGTAACGACTCAATCTTGTTCAGGCAATGAACCCAAAGCTCATGCCCAAAGCGAGGTCGGCCCACTATGACCCAGGGCTGGCCCTCATCGGTCATCCCCTCGTAGGGTCTCCACATCACCTGCATTCACAAACATGCATCATCATATCCCATCATCATCATATCATCATTTCATAAAGCAAAAATTTTGCATCATATTTAGCATGCATACCAGTGAGGTAGGGTAGTCGCGGAACTCCCTTTGTAGAACTCGCAACTCGTAGGCGAGCGGCGCTTCTGTCACGACAGGCAGCCAATGGGAAGGATCCCTCATCTCCGAGTCGAGGGTCGACACGTCCCATCGGCATGTATAGGTGGCTCCATATCTGCATCCATGCATTGCATTAGTAAAGCATTCACATACATTAAAGAAAAGAAAGAAAAAAGGAAAGAAAAAAATGCATACCTGAAGAAAAGGTGAGAAGCCGCTGACAGTCGTCTCTCGACCTGTCCCTATGGACAAGTCAGCCATCAAGTGCGCCAGCAACGCTGCTCCCCAGGCGTATCTGCCGACGCCCTCTAAGTCCTCAAGGATCCCTAAGAATCGGCAGTTGATGATGTCGCCCTTCGTGCCAAGTAATAACCTACCGAGCATCAGGAATAGAAACCTCCTCAAATCTCGATCTGCTCTCTCTCTCTCTCTGCTGGGTCATGGCAATAGGCGGCCCTAGCCCCATCAATCAGCCTCTGTGAGAACTGCTCTAGATACTCCCTCGACCTCTGCCTAGAATCACCCAACCCCATAGCAATGGTAAGGTCGGTGCGATAGATGGTCCTACACTCACTCGGCGTCTCTATCCCGGACCTTTCGGATCCTTCTTCGTGGGTCTCGGATCTGGTTTCTTGGAGTATCCGGCTCCGTTGTGTCCGAAATTTCGTTTCGGGCATCTTTCGTGTTTGGATCGGCGCGATCCGGAGTTGTTTCGGAGGCCCGGAAGCGTTCCGCGGCTTTTCCACGCGTGTTTTCTGATTACCGGTGTGTGTTTCGGTAATTCCTTCGGAACCTCGCTGCAGGTGAACCGAGTCGTTCACCTGGGCACGAGTGGTACCGTTACGATCGGTGCGTTCCGAGGATCTCGGAAATATAATTTTCTATTTTTTAATATTTTCCAGAATTTCTGGATTTTCAATAAATATCTCACTTTTCTCTCTCACACCTCACCCTCTTCTTCTTCTTCTTCCTTCTCTTCTCCCCACCGTGACCACCGCCCCTCCCTCTCTCTCTCTCGTTCAACCGCGGTGACGTCCCCCTCCGGCTGCAGACGGCGCACGACGACGGCGTGACGACGTGGGCGACGGTGAGGTGATCGTGGCGGCGTAAAGCTTGTGGGGAACCGTGAAGGGACGAGGGTTTTCAAAGCGTTCTTCGTGATCTCGGCATCGATTCAGCGGAGAATTCACTCCATTAAGATAGGGTGACGTTCCCTAGCTCCCTGCCGTTCATTTCCGTGGTTTATAGGCCGAGGGGAGGCCGAGAGGGGCTTGATTGAGCGGGTTTGGGGTTTTCCATGATTTGGGGAGAGTTCGCCCGATCTATGGATTTAGCCCGCGATTTCACATTTTTGTGGCCTAGTATCATGCTAGAGGTCCCCAGGGGTCTTCCCCTTTGCTTTCCCCCTCTCCGGTGGAGGCATGGGGGCGTGGGTGGTTTTTTTGGGCTTTTCCCGCCGTTCCGTCGTCGGGCGGGTGTGACGGTCCTTCCAGTGATTGTCACACCGTGTGACGCGCCTGGGTGGGTGCGTCACAGCCCTTGTTTAGCCAACTGGGGTCTGGGAGTGTGACGATCCCCCGATAGACCGCCACAGGCGTGTGACGCGCCTGGGGTGGGCCGTCAGAGCGTCCCGACCATTGGCATCTGACCGTTGGTTTGACCGTGGGGGTCAAGGTGTGTGACGCACCAGTACAGGTGCATCACAGCCTTGTGACGGCCCAGCGTGGGTGCGTCAGAAGTTGTTTTACCCCCAGGCCATGTGACGCTCCAGGGCTGGACCGTTACATACGTGTGACGCTCCAGGAATGGACCGTCACATGCTGTGACGCACCGAGTGGCACGTGTCACGGCTTGCCCTTGTTTTTCGCTGTGATGCACTTGCATAGGCGCGTCACAGTCTATAACGCACCAGGGCAAGTGCGTTACACTCCGCATTACTCCCCGTTTTACACTGGGAGCGTGACGGTCTCGCCTAGACCGTCAGGCGTCTGTGACGGTCCCGCCCAGATCGTCAGAGCCCTGTGATGCGTCTAGGGTAGACCGTCAGGCACTGGGTTGCCCTGGGTGGCTTGCAACCCCATTTCCGTTCTAACCGTGGTTGTCGTGCGACAGTACTCGTACGTGGGGTGGTCCCCGTATGTTGTCGGATGCAGACGTGATTTTCCGTTGACTTGAGAGTCTACTCCTTTAGTGACCCTCCACTAGTCGTAGCCCACCAGTACGCGGTGCTGGTCTCACCAGGGAGTGGTGTACGGGCCGACCCTTAGAGACTGTTTTTAGACTGGTTTCCGTCGGGACCCACGTCTGTAGCCAGAGTCCGGCTAAGGGGAAAACCAGTCAGAGGGCCAGACCAGGGACGAGCGGTCTGTGTGTGCACACATGGTTGGGGGCAGGCAGTTAGACACACGCTGGCGAGCGTGACCCCAGCTAGTCACTTGTTTGGGGTACTTGTTTGGTGTCCCTGCCTCGGGTAGGCACTACCATGTCAGGCAGTTCACCTACGGTGCGGTGTAAGTCGTCAGGGGACGCTACCGGCTGTGCTTCTAGTGGGAGATACTCCTGTCGAGTCGGGAGTGTCAGACTGTCAGTCGTTACGACTTCAACCTTCGGGTTTCTTCCGTGTTGGCTGTTGTGTTCCGGTTGTTTCACCGTGGCACGTGTGTCGGTTTTCGTGCCGTGAGACCTGTGCTTTATAGATGGCAGGGTTTCCCTTTTTGAGGTACTCGCTTACTGCTAGCGTAGCGGTTTCTCCATTTGCGAGGTAGGGTTCGAGTGATCCCTACTGAGTCTTGTTCCGAGACTCATTCCCTGCGTGTTTTCACCGTATTTCAGGCGAGGCGAGGCTTCAGGGGACTTCTTCTGAGGCTTAGCGCGGTTCAGGTGCCCAGCGTTAGTGCTAGAGGTCAGAGCCGGGGTATGCCCCGTGTAGATGTACTTTCTTTTCTTGTCTCTGTACTAGTTGTGGACTACTGTTGTTATTTTATTATTATATTGTGGACCATGTAAAACGTTAATCCATTTCCTGCTTACATATATAACTATTTAATTCTACAATTATTTGTGATACTTGTGTAGTTTCCACACCATCCTTCTAACCCTTCCGAGTCTTCAGACTCGTGGGTGGCGGTGGGAGTCTCGGGTTATCGTGCCTTCCCGGTAATCGGATTCTCGGGTCGTTACACGTAGACTATCTCTAACTCTAGCAGCCTCTGTGTCAACTCGCTATAGTCGGGTATGGTGATCCCGCTCATAGCCTCACCGTCCACCCTCATCCCGGTGATCCTAGCGACATCCTCTAGGCTAGGAACCATGTGACCTCATGGCATCAGGAATGCCCTGCTAGTCCTATCCCATCTCTCCCTGAGCACCTGGATCAGGGGTAGGTCAGGTCTCATAGGCTCTATGCTAAGGAAGGGTCCGAACCCCATGGCATCTACCCTATCCCTCTGAATCTGGAAGCCCGTAGTAAGCTGCTCGAACCTGGACCCAGGAAATCCGAGTCCTCATCAATCCCCGCAAATAACAAAAGAACATTTTCACTTAAGTTTCTTACATGGATATTCATCAGCCGTTTCAACTTGTTCTCTGATTAAATTGATGACCTACCCTAGGTCGTGACTTATTCAATTGACGCCCGTGAGGGAGGCGTTATTTCAAAATGTGTTTCTGGTGATTTTACGCGTAATTTCAATTGACGACCAACCTTGGATCATTTTTTTGTTTAAGTGACGCCCCTGTGGGGGGGGCGCTGTTTTGGACGTAATTTTCTGTCCTAAAAAAAATATAATTCTGAATTTTTTTAATTGACGACCACCACTTGGTCGTTGTTTAATGAATTAACGCCCCGGTGGGGGGCGTTATTTTCTGAGGTGTTTAAAAATATAACAGCATGCGAAATAAAAATATAGCAGAGGCATATATCAAAAATGAAAAAAATGACGTTAACAGCCAGATAAATAAACATGATATTTTAAATGACATGCTGCAGGGCGTGGTTTCATGAATAATCATTTTTAGAAAATTAAAAAAATAATAATTTTAATTGACGACCCAGGGAGGGTCGCTGTTTCAATGGACGGCACCCACTGGGGCGTCATTTGACTGTGTCACCATTTCTTCCCTTCACCAAGGGCTATGGAAAATTGAGAAAAAAATGAAAATTAATTGAAATGGTGGGTTAGGGCACTTACCTTGCTTCGTTCAGGTGTTAGAAGCCCTCCCCAGAGTGGCTGTCGGGGTTGCCGTGGCCGCCGTGGTTGGCGAGGTTGAGTTGCCACCACCACCACCACCGATTTTTCGTCTTCACCTCCTCCTTCTTCTTCTTCTTCTTCCTCACCATCGTCGTCTTCCTCGTCATCTTCTTCATCGTCTTCATCTTCTTCTTCTCCATCATCTCCTCTTTCTTCTTCGTTGGCCGCTTCTTCTTCTTCGCAGTGCTCCACCGTCGGCGCATCTTCGGCTGCCGTGGGAGTCTCCTCACCAGCGTGTTCGTGCTCGTCGGGGTCCACCACGTCGGGGGCGGTGACCCTCTTCCGCTTGTGTGCGTCGCCTGCCATCGGTAGAGAGAATAGAGAGAGAGATGAAGGGAGAGATAGAGATGGGGCTCGGTTGGGGTTTGGTTGCAGAAAGAGAGAGAAGAAAGAAAGTAGACGAAGGAAGGAGAAGAGAGGAGGGAAATAGGGTTTAACGTTCGAAAAGAATTGACGCCCTGAGGTCTGTCGTCGTTATATTAATTGACGGCCTATTCTGAGGCGTGGTTTAAGGATTTGACGACCCGAGGCTAGGCGTCATTTGTGTTTGTATGGGAACTCGTAACGTCGTCAGGCGCATTAATGGGAAATTGATTGATGTGATCGATCATCATGATTACTGTTTAAGAATTGACGACATTGTGAGCAGGCGTCAGTTTGTTAAGGCACGACATGAATGAAGGCGTTATTTCTGAAAAATTGAGGAATTATTTTGAAAATAATTGAAGTAATTTAAAGCAATTAATGCCTTTCCTTGAAGCGCTAATTAATAGACGCCTGTTTGAATAAGCGTCAATTATGGTTTTATCTATTTTTCAGAAAATTGATTAAAGGAAATGGATGACATGTGGTAAGGCATTGGTTGAGGAATTGACGCCACGCTTGGAGGTGTGTCTCATAACAGAGAACCCGAGGCTTAGTTTTGTCAGGCAGAATCACTGAATTGGAAGACAAGATCATATAACATGTTATTTTGACTCAATTAAAGGAAAAATTCTTTTATTTTATTAAGAAAATCATTGTTACATTCAATGAGCCACCGTGGGCCTTATTTTCCCAAGTGATATTACATAAGATTTGCATTTGTTCTCTTCCTCTTCAACATGTTTCTTGGACCTATGGAGAAGTCCAACCTTCCATTGAGCCATGATTGTTTTGACTTCTTCTTGATCTCCACATGAGCCTAGTTCCCTCCTCTTAAGTGGTGGAAGATGAGAACGTTCTTCAAAAGTGTGCCGAGGTAATCCAAGTTGTGGGGGGCACCGGTGAGCATTGTAGAGGATAAAGTCGTTCCCGCCGATCAATCGAAGCTCTACGCCGGAGGAAAGTCTTGAGCAAAGCTCTTGGGTCTTGAGAAACCCCGGTGTGCAAGTGAAGCCGCTCTTGGGCATGATTTTGAAGTAGTTCCTCCATTCGCTTCTTTTCTTGAGCTTTGGAACCCGATAAGTCACCCTCTCACATAGGCCTAGAGAATCCGTCATATACCGAAGAGGGCTTTTAGAGAAGATTTTTGAGGCCGATTGTGTTTCTTGGCATGGGTCAAATTTTAGGTGGAGATCCACCCAACAAGAAAGGAGTAGCATGGATCCATAGAGAGGCTGCCCCAAGGAAGTCGATGTGAGTCCATTATATAGGTTGGCTAGTACCGCCGGTCCTATTCTTTTGCCTTCCCATATGCTAGCTATGGTGCTTAAGTGGCATTCTTCTAGGTGGTCTTCTATTGAAGGGAAGAGGAGAGCTCCTACCATGCATACAACAAATCCCTTCATTACTCTCTCCAACAAGTCTTCCTCCTCTTGGGCTTTGTCCATGTTCTTGAACACCCATGAGGCTAGTTTTAGGAGATTGATTCCTTTGTGGGCTTTGATTTGGTTCAATAGGTTTGGGCTTTGTACGAGACTAATAAGCATTTCATGAGCACTTATTGGTTTAGTCAAGTTAGTCATCTTTGACTCTTCTCCTTGTTTCATCCTTCTTAACCCAAGGAGCATCTCTACTTCCTCTAAGAGTATGGTGGTTTCAAAAGTGGGAAAGAGGAAAGTATGAGTGTTAGGATGCCATAATTCTATTAGTGCTCCTATGGAGGCCCAATCTAGGTGGATATCCTCATAGTGGGTAGCATGGGTTACAAGGCCTAGTAGGTGCCATCTACTAAGAAAAGACATCATATCTAAAGAGAGTTTAGAGAGGAGTAAGGGGAGCCACTTAATTCATAAGAATCTCCTTGGACCCGGAATGTTTGGAAAGTCCTGAAAAGCATAAAAAGAAGAGAAGAAGAGAAGAGAATGCAATCAGAATTTTGAAAAAAAGAGAAGAGGAAGAATGAAATAAAAGCTTTTAAATAAAATAAAAATTTACCTGGCCCTTAGCAATCCTCCCGCTAATGTGCCCAGCAATTTCAGATATCCTAGGAAAGCTCATCCTAGGCTTCTGTGAAGGGTTCTGTAACATCTTGTTCATCGTTTCTTTTGAAAACAAGTGGTTGTTGTTCTTCTTTGTTGATCTTCAGTACTCTCGGTTGCAGATCTTAGGCGTTTGATATGCAACAGAAGTTGAGTTCCTTTTATAATGTTCGAACGCTTTGGCTAGCCGTTCAGGGCAATCACGGTTTGAGTATAATTCGAACGAGCCACTAGAGTTCTGTTTCCGAGCAGGAAACGGAGCACTGTTGTTTATGGTTAATTGACGGCGTTAACAATGGCGTCATTTCATTGAATAGCGACATTTTCAGTGTCGTCTTTTATTTAACGTCTCTATGCCAGGCGTCATTTTTATCCGATTCCAAGTTGAATAGTGAATGTGATTAACGCCCCAATAACCATCGTCATTTGGGCTTATGACGTCTCTATGCATGGTCGTCATTTCCTAAGCTTACACTTTTGAATTGTTTGCAACATTATGATTATTCATGAACTTAAGTGCTATTATATCTTGATGAAATTGCTTATGTCATGCACTTATGATCATATTTTTGAGCTTTATTGAACTTATGATCTTTATTGAGCTGATGATTCTTTGATGAGCTAATAATTTTTGAGCGCAGAAAAGCGCATGCTAATGATTGGATTTCTTTCGCCGGTAACATCATTCCATCCCTTGTATCTTTTCTATACGCATTTTTACTATATGGTATCTACGCTATTATAGCATATCAAGGACCTTGTGGTTCTGATGAATCTGGAATTTGAGTTCCCCTTCATCAAAAACAGTGATAATTCCAGGGGAGTCTTGATTACATGGATAGGCCGTTGAGTCATCTAAGGTTTGGGACGACGGTTCCACTTTCTGAGTTGACATAAGATATTCCATTGCAAATAATGAGGGCCACCTGCCATTAATGAGGGCCACCCGCTCTTAATGGAGTTGACATAATGTGGGCCGTCAAGATGGGTAGCATCAACGCTTTAATGATGAAAATTCATTTGCGCCAATAATGAGGGCCACCCGCTCTTAATGGAGTTGACATAAGATATTCCATTCTAAATCAAGTACTTTATTCTCCTTGAAGTTGCTCAGGCTGGTTCCTTGAAAAGCATTCATTCGCTGGTTCTTTATCTCAATTCACTTTATTTTCTGGAAATCCACCTTGGTTGTAGCACGTCCACATTGGCTGGTAATCGCTCTCCAATGGTGTCCTTCCTTCCGTGCCTTCGCACACATTTCATTTAGTTTAGTCCCTTCATCCAGCTGATCTTTGCTTTCCAGTAATCATTCGAAGTTGTTTCATTTAGAATCCTGGAAAGATTTCCAATGCTTAGTGTCGGAGGCGTGTCACATCACACCTTGGCATCTACTTATTAGTTCGTTCACTTCATTCCGCTCGTTACACTTTCGCTTCATTTCGTTTCACTCCCTTACAAAGTAAACGCCAAGGCGGGGCAGCTGTAGACACGCCAAAATCGATGCTACATTGAGTAAATCTCATGTCACCATGTGACACCCCAAAGTGGACTTCAATATTGGCTTAATATGATGTTTTTCTAATTTCTCCATATTAATTGTAATTTCTTGGCATTTTTCTTTAATAATTGAAATTAACGCCTGGAGGGAGGGCGCCATTTAATTGCTTAATGAGGGGCGTTTTCCTTAAATAAACGACTGTTCAAACGGTCGTTGTTTCCTGGATTTAACGAATCCTAATGAAAATAAAACTCAAGGTAATTGACGTCCTAATAAGGGGCGTTGATTATTTAACGCCCGTCCAAACAGGCGTCATTTAACAATTTGAAATAAGGAAAGTCCCTTATTTCTATAATTAAATTCAGGAATTAACGACTGAGTGAATGTCGTCATTTCAATTGATGCCCCTATTTAGGTCGTCATTTTCTGTTCCGTGTCCCTTCCGCCTGCTTCTTTCCAATAGTGATCCTTTCCCCATTTTACACTTAGTGTTCGATTGGGAAGAGGGATCCTTGATGGACGATTGATCTCCTTGTTTTAATCCTATTGAAATAAGGACTTTTGCCCCTATAAATACCCCATGAATCCCTCACGCGCGAAGGAGAGCGAAGAAGAACACACAGGGAGCTTTTTACATACATAGTGCCTACAGAGAGAAGAGAGTTTTCTTGTTTTTACAGGTTTTTCATCAAGTCTTCTTCCTCCACGCCGATAGTTCTTTCTCCCACGGCGACGTCTTCCTCTACAGGCAGCGTTTCTTCATCCTGCACGTTCTTCCACCCCTGTTGCAGCCAAGGCGTTGCAACTGAAGCTTTTCCTCCCTTTCTTGCTGCACACACAGCAGAAGGGCCCCTCCTTCTTTAAATTTTGTTTGATTGTTATTATCATATCATCACACGCGCACCCATCTCTCTAGTTATTCTACTAGAGATATTTTCATCATATATCTGTTTGCATCATATTATAGCATATCATATTCTCCACCTTGTTACTACTCCTATGGGTTTAAAACCAAAACACACAAGGTGTGCCCATGCCTATGTTGCTTGATTCTATCTTTCTAGAGCATTGATACAACACACCTTTTGGCTAATCCATATATTTGTTTGTTTTGCTTATTTTTACAAGGGTAATCAAAGTAAAAAATCCCCTTCATCTGCCGGCCGGTAGAAGGAGGAGGGAAGGGCTTGCAATCTCACCCGCTTTCACACAAGGTACATGCGATCACTCCTTTGTTATTTTGAGGTAACCCCTCTGGCGATCACCCTCCTTAGAGCATCTCATGCTCAACCTCTTTTTCTTCATGTCCCACATATTTTAGCATAGTTATTCATCCCTTATCCATTTAAATCTTTTCTTTCTTTCTTTTTAAAAAATGTCTATGTGACACGTTCACAGTGGTGGGAGCCACAATGGAGAAGGAAGGGAGCGGTGCAAGGTGGACAGCGACAGTGGTGGTGGTAATGGTCGAGAGTGGTGAGGCTTTACATCAGGACCTCGGGTCCTCTCTCTTGGGGCCTATCACCCCACCTGCATCGGATGGCAAGAGCTCTCTCAACTCACAAACAAAGTTTTTTTTCCTTTCCAATTCTTCATTTCATTGATCCAAAATGAGAGAATACAAGTCATTTTAAAGGGTGGGGGAAGGAGGATTTAGGGGCTCAAGGCACCCTTGGGAGGGGAGTCTACCTAGACAATACAAGAGATCCACAATATTCTTAGGAAATATAAGAAACCATCATCTATCCTCCTCAAAAATGCAAAATATTTTTTCCCCTAAAGATCCTACTTAGGGAGCATAACCTACCCTAATGACACATGCCTAACATTAGAAGAATAAAAAAGACTACAAATATTAAATAACAAGGATCTTCTTCAGTCGGGTCGGAGTTTTAATAGCATCGCTTTATTTGCACCCGATCAGATTTTTGAATTGGCATAATATTCTCACCAATAATTCACACCCATATCATAGAATTAATAAATTTTCAATTTCCTTTTCTTTAGACAATATAACATTTTTCTTAGTGACCACCGCCTAAGAAAATAAGGGATTAACACTCCTACGACACTACAAGAAAAAGTGGCTATAGCGACCGCATTAGCGACCGCTTTAATCGGTCGCTAGTCGGTCCCAAATAGAGACCAATTCGGCGACCGAAATAATCGGTCGCACATCTGAGACCTATTGGCGACCGAACTAAATTCGGTCGCCAATCGGTCGCTGATCCCGTTATACTCCCCCCCTGCGACCCCCGCCCGCCCGAGCCCCTCCCCGCCCGAGCCCTCCCTCCCGCCCTCCACCCTCCCGCCCGAGCCCCCTTCCCCTGCGGCCCCCTCCCCCTGCGGCCCCCTCTCCGCCCTAGCCCCCCCTCCACCCTCCCGCCCGAGCCCCCGCCCGAGCCCCCTTCCCCTGCGGCCCCCTCCCCCTGCGGCCCCCTCTCCGCCCTAGCCCCCCTCCTCCGCCGGAGTCCCCCCTTCCCCTGCGGCCTCCCGCCCGAGCCCCCCTCCGCCGGAGCCCCCCCTCCCCCTGCGGCCTCCCGCCCGAGCCCCCCTCCTCCGCCCGAGCCCCCCTCCCCGTGCGGCCTCCCGCCCGAGGCCCCCTCCGCCGGAGCCCCCCTCCGCGCCGCTCGCCTCGCCGTCGTCGCCGCGCCGCTCGCCTCGCCGTCGCCGCTCGCCGTCGCCGTCGTCGCCGGCTTCCTCTCTCTCACACACAGGTACCTCTCTCTCTCTCTCTCTCTCTCTCTCTCTCTCTCTCCAACCCGCCGCGGCCCCCCCACAGGTACCCCTCTCTCTCTCTCTCTCTCTCTCTCTCTCTCTCTCTCTCCAACCCGCCGCTGCCCTCTCTCTCTCTCTCTCTCTCTCTCTCTCTCTCCAACCCGCCGCTGCCCCCCCAAGGTACCTCTCTCTCTCTCTCTCTCTCTCTCTCTCTCCAACCCGCCGCGGCCCCCCCCCCCCCACAGGTATCTCTCTCTCTCTCTCTCTCTCTCTCCAACCCGCCCCCCCCACAGGTACCCCTCTCTCTCTCTCTCTCTCTCTCTCTCTCTCTCCAACCCGCCGCGGCCCCCCCCCCACAGGTACCTCTCTCTCTCTCTCTCTCTCTCTCTCTCTCTCCCAACCCGCCCCCCCACAGGTACCCCTCTCTCTCTCTCTCTCTCTCTCTCTCTCTCTCTCTCTCTCCAACCCGCCGCGGCCCCCCCACCCCAACCCCCTGCAGGGAATTTAATGTGAAAATTTTGTTTAGGCCATGCTAATTTTTTGTTTAGGGCATTTCATAGTCCATGTTATTGTTAATATGATAGAATATTATTTTGTGCACTTTTCAGGTGTTTGGGTGCTTTATATTGCCTTTATTAACAGTCATATGGACCTTCCATTTTTTGTAGTAAAATACCAGTGCATGTAAATAGTCATTTTTGTGTGTTAGCATGATAATATATTCACAAACATGTGTTGTATTTGGATTGGCCTCACCTCTCCTTTCCTAATGATTAGTGTAAGGTTTTTAAGGGTTTAGTGTTTAGTGTTTAAGGTTTAGGGTTTTAGATTTAGGTTTTAGGTACTAGATTTAGGTTTTACTCTTTTAAGGTTTAGGATTTTTAGGGTTTAAGGTGTTTAGGGCTTTTAGGGTTTAGGGTTTAGGATTTTAAGCTTTATGGTTTAGGGTTTGGGGCTTTAGGGTTAGGATTTAAGGGTTAGGTGTTAGGGTTTAGGAAGGGTTTCAGGGCTACAGGTTTTTGGACTTCGATTTTAAGTGTGGGTTTTTCGGTTTACGGTTGCTAGGCTTAGGGTTGAGGGGCTGTTTAGTGTTTAAGGTTTAAGGGCTTACGGTTTTAAGATTTAAAGTTTAAGGTTTGACAGTTTTGAGGTTTAGTAGTTTATGTATTAGGGGTGGGGTAAGGGGTTCAATGTGGGTTTAGGATTTTAGTGTTTTAAATTTTATGGTTTTTAATTATTTTAGGGTTTTACAGTTTAGGGGGTTATGAGTTTATTTTTTTATGTTTAGGGTTTAACATATAGGGTTAGGGTTTAAGGTTTAGGGTTATTTAGGGTTTAGGTTTTTGGGTTTAGGGTTAGTTGTTTGGTGTTTAGGTTTGTTTGCATTTTATATTTGGCATATGAGTTTAGGGTTTTGGATTTAGCATTTGGGGTTTTTGGTTTAGCGGTTAGGGGGGTGGATTACGGTTTTGAGAGTTTAGGCTTTAGGGGTTTTTGGTTTAGTGGGTCTAGTTTCTAAGGATTTTAGGTTTTAGGGTTTAGGGTTTTTCATGTTTTTAGGGTTTATAGTTATTACAATTTAGGATTTTTAGGGTTTAGGGTTTTTCGAGTTTTTATGGTTTATAGATATTATGGTTTCATATTTTTAAGGTTTAGGGTTTAGGGTTTAAGGTTTTCAAGATTTATGGTTTAATGTTTTGAGTTTAGGGTTTAATGTTTTTAAGGTTTAAGGTTCTTGGGGCTTTTAGGGTTTTACATATAGGTTTACATTTTTGGGTTTCTTTTATTTAGGGTTTGATGTTATTAGTGATTTTAGGGTTTATGATTTTAAATTTATGGTTTATGGTTTAGAGTTTATAGTATTAAGATTTTTGATTTTTAGGTTTAGGAGTTTTAGGGTTTAAGGTTTAGGATTTAGGGTTTTTCAGATTTAGTCTTTTATGTTTGTGGTTTTTAAGGATTTTAGAGTTTCTAGTTTTAGGGGTAACTCAAGATTTAGGGTTTTAAGGTTTAGGGTTTGGGATTTTTAGTTTGAGGGTTTGGGGTTTAGCAATCGGTGGTTTAGCAGTTTAGGAGTTTAAGGGATCGTAGTGGGGTTAGGGGTTAGGGGAGGGTTTAAGATTTATAATTTTTAAGGGTTTTATGGTTTTATGATTTAGGGGGTTCGGGGTCTGCAGTTTAGTGTTTTTAGGGGTTTTAGGGCTTACGTTTTTTTTTCTATAGGGTTTACAATTTTTACGGGTTTAGGGTTTAAGGTTTAGGGATTTGGGAATAGGTTTAGGTTTTAGGATTTTAGATTTAGGTTTGAGCAAATCGCTCAAAAGTGCAATTTGCAAATGCACTTGGTTTATAATCAAAGCCGTCGGGGTCCGGGGGTCCAGAATGTGAAATACTGATCCGATCGGCATTCCGATCATTCCAACACAACCTGGGAGGTAGACGTGACTTGTCAGAGCTGACGGATTCTAAATCGGACTACCGGTTTGAGCCCGACGCTCAAAAGTGCAATTTGCAAATGCACTTGGTTTATAATCAAAGCCGTCGGGGTCCGGGGGTCGAGAATGTGAAATACTGATCCGATCGGCATTCCGATCATTCCAACACGACCTGGGAGGTAGACGTGACTTGTCAGAGCTGACGGATTCTAAATCGGACTACCGGTTTGAGCAAATCGCTCAAAAGTGCAATTTGCAAATGCACTTGGTTTATAATCAAAGCCGTCGGGGTCCGGGGGTCCAGAATGTGAAATACTGATCCGATCGGCATTCCGATCATTCCAACACCACCTGGGAGGTAGACGTGACTTGTCAGAGCTGACGGATTCTAAATCGGACATCCGGTTTGAGCCCGACGCTCAAAAGTGCAATTTGCAAATGCACTTGGTTTATAATCAAAGCCGTCGGGGTCCGGGGGTCCAGAATGTGAAATACTGATCCGATCGGCATTCCGATCATTCCAACACGACCTGGGAGGTAGACGTGACTTGTCAGAGCTGACGGATTCTAAATCGGACTACCGATTTGAGCAAAACGTTTAAAATTATCATTCGTCAATTTCACTTCAATGAAAAACATCTTGCTTTTAATTTTCAAGAATAATTGATTTCTTTATTAAAGAATTGATTTTAATTTTTTTAAATGATATACAGGATCATCCGTCGCGAGATGTTGGACGAGACGACGACCAGGATGACACATATGCGGAGGATTTGTGATTTCATTTTAGTTATTTGTATGTTGCCATTTTATTATGGATGTATGATTAATTTGTGTGTTTGTATGTGATGAATTTGAAATTTGTGGAGATTATGAGTTGTGTAGTTGATTTATATGTTTTTATGAAATTGTTATGTAACAGGTTATTTATTTTATTAAATTGTTATTTATCAGGTGATTTATAGTAGCTTTATATTAATTTTTGAAAAAAAAAATTTAATTAGCGACCGCATGGAGACCGAATAGCGACCGCTGAAAATATTAACTTGTATACAGGCCCACAAGTGCCTATACTATATACGCTTGATGAAGTCTTTCTATAGCTTTTCTATGCTGCAGATTGTTTGTTCTCTTCTTCTAGATTACTTCTTCTGTGTTAGTCTTTAATCAAGGATACTACATTAGCGAGGAAAATTTTCCTCACACAGTTACTAGCTTGCATGAACTGCAAGTGTCAGACTTCATATTCATTTGAGTCTTTGTTTATTGCAGATTGTTTGCTCATTTCTTGTCCGAGATATGGGGATTGATTGGCGAATGGGAGCTGAATGGTTTGAGAAATGTCTTTTGGACTACGATCCATGTTCTAATTATGGAAACTGGACTTATGGGGCAGGTTAAGCTCTTTTGCAGACTTCTCTATTCCATTTTTTAAATTTTCACTTCATGGGCCTTCTGTGAATTTTCATTTTTATGATGAGAGACTCAATCATAAGGTAAGGTTCACCTGAGACTAACACACCTAAGTGATACTTCAGGAATCACGGGAGATAAGCTGATTGCTTTCACATTTTTCTATGTTCATTAATTTGCTTGGTACTAACCAAATGTATTATTTATGACAGGTGTTGGAAACGACTGGGGTGTATTTTACTGCATCTTGAGGGTTCCACTTGTGAAACTTTGGCTGCTCTTAGTGGAGATGGAATTGCATTCTATGTCTTGTGGCCACATTATCCCCTTTGGATAACTTCTCATGTTGCCGTCTCCAACTGAATGAATTTTATTGCTTTCAGGTATTTTCCATGATTCCTGGTTTTAGCTCGGAGTTGATGCCGAAAGGTCGTGAACAGGAAAGCCAGGCAAAGATCAAGCGATACATGTACGTGATGGGTTCTATGACCAATGAAGGTACTCTCATGGTGTTTTCTTCTTCCATATTGTCCATTATACATGTGAATATCAATATACTCATTCTGCTGTTTATATTTGACATAGCTTTTATTTCAATCTTGGGCGTAAGACTGGATGATGATGATAGTGCTATGGTGTCATGGTGTGTACCCATCATGCATTGTGATCAATGTCCATATAAGTAAACTAGCAGAGTACAGCCCACTTCAAGTGTTTCTGGCAGTACATTATGATTATTCCACCATTTACCTGTGAATATGTATTTGATCCCGGGCGCATGAATTATTTCTCTCCACTGTTTCATGCAAGCTTTGTAAATGGGGAAGGAGATCATGAGCTCATTAACCTGAGGTGGGAATTGCTTTTGGATGAAGTATGATCATTACATCGACCGTAGTCTTGAAGTCGGGAGTGTTTAACCTTTCCAAGTCTCTCATAATCCAACAGTCATTTACCTTTCCACTTATTTGATCCACAATCCCATTAAATTTGAGGAAGTGATCCTTGTTATGACACGACCACTCCGACGGACAGAGTGACCTCTCAAGATCTCGATCCGCACAACAAGAAGGGAGGAAGAAGAAGGAACAATCACACAAGATAGGAACACATATTTACGTGGTTCGGAGGTTACCCCCTACGTCCACGGGCGACGGCGACAGTGGAACTTCACTAGATGTGGAGAAATATACAAAGAAGTCAGCACCCCAACTTGGAGGAACAAATCCTCTCACAAGAAACTCTCTCAAACTTGGAGGAACAACTGACGGAATCCAAATCGGATGCCCGGTTTGAGCTCGGCGCTCAAACTTCATTTTTAAAATACACTTAGTTCAAATGAACTGTTAGGACGGGGCATTTGGTTCTAAAATCTGAAATACCGGTCGGATGGCCGTGCCGATCATTCCAATACGACCGGGGAGATGAAAGTGACTTGTCAGAACTGACGGAATCCAAATCGGATGCCCGGTTTGAGCTCGGCGCTCAAACTTCATTTTTAAAATACACTTAGTTCAAATGAACTGTTAGGACGGGTCCGGGGGTCTAAAATTCGAAATACCGGTCGGATGGCCGTGCCGATCATTCCAATACGACCGGGGAGATGAAAGTGACTTGTCAGAACTGACGGAATCCAAATCGGATGCCCGGTTTGAGCTCGGCGCTCAAACTTCATTTTTAAAATACACTTAGTTCAAATGAACTGTTAGGACGGGTCCGGGGGTCTAAAATTCGAAATACCGGTCGGATGGCCGTGCCGATCATTCCAATACGACCGGGGAGATGAAAGTGACTTGTCAGAACTGACGGAATCCAAATCGGATGCCCGGTTTGAGCTCGGCGCTCAAACTTCATTTTTAAAATACACTTAGTTCAAATGAACTGTTAGGACGGGGCATTTGGTTCTAAAATCTGAAATACCGGTCGGATGGCCGTGCCGATCATTCCAATACGACCGGGGAGATGAAAGTGACTTGTCAGAACTGACGGAATCCAAATCGGATGCCCGGTTTGAGCTCGGCGCTCAAACTTCATTTTTAAAATACACTTAGTTCAAATGAACTGTTAGGACGGGTCCGGGGGTCTAAAATTCGAAATACCGGTCGGATGGCCGTGCCGATCATTCCAATACGACCGGGGAGATGAAAGTGACTTGTCAGAACTGACGGAATCCAAATCGGATGCCCGGTTTGAGCTCGGCGCTCAAACTTCATTTTTAAAATACACTTAGTTCAAATGAACTGTTAGGACGGGGCATTTGGTTCTAAAATCTGAAATACCGGTCGGATGGCCGTGCCGATCATTCCAATACGACCGGGGAGATGAAAGTGACTTGTCAGAACTGACGGAATCCAAATCGGATGCCCGGTTTGAGCTCGGCGCTCAAACTTCATTTTTAAAATACACTTAGTTCAAATGAACTGTTAGGACGGGTCCGGGGGTCTAAAATTCGAAATACCGGTCGGATGGCCGTGCCGATCATTCCAATACGACCGGGGAGATGAAAGTGACTTGTCAGAACTGACGGAATCCAAATCGGATGCCCGGTTTGAGCTCGGCGCTCAAACTTCATTTTTAAAATACACTTAGTTCAAATGAACTGTTAGGACGGGTCCGGGGGTCTAAAATTCGAAATACCGGTCGGATGGCCGTGCCGATCATTCCAATACGACCGGGGAGATGAAAGTGACTTGTCAGAACTGACGGAATCCAAATCGGATGCCCGGTTTGAGCTCGGCGCTCAAACTTCATTTTTAAAATACACTTAGTTCAAATGAACTGTTAGGACGGGGCATTTGGTTCTAAAATCTGAAATACCGGTCGGATGGCCGTGCCGATCATTCCAATACGACCGGGGAGATGAAAGTGACTTGTCAGAACTGACGGAATCCAAATCGGATGCCCGGTTTGAGCTCGGCGCTCAAACTTCATTTTTAAAATACACTTAATTCAAATGAACTGTTAGGACGGGTCCGGGGGTCTAAAATTCGAAATACCGGTCGGATGGCCGTGCCGATCATTCCAATACGACCGGGGAGATGAAAGTGACTTGTCAGAACTGACGGAATCCAAATCGGATGCCCGGTTTGAGCTCGGCGCTCAAACTTCATTTTTAAAATACACTTAGTTCAAATGAACTGTTAGGACGGGGCATTTGGTTCTAAAATCTGAAATACCGGTCGGATGGCCGTGCCGATCATTCCAATACGACCGGGGAGATGAAAGTGACTTGTCAGAACTGACGGAATCCAAATCGGATGCCCGGTTTGAGCTCGGCGCTCAAACTTCATTTTTAAAATACACTTAGTTCAAATGAACTGTTAGGACGGGTCCGGGGGTCTAAAATTCGAAATACCGGTCGGATGGCCGTGCCGATCATTCCAATACGACCGGGGAGATGAAAGTGACTTGTCAGAACTGACGGAATCCAAATCGGATGCCCGGTTTGAGCTCGGCGCTCAAACTTCATTTTTAAAATACACTTAGTTCAAATGAACTGTTAGGACGGGGCATTTGGTTCTAAAATCTGAAATACCGGTCGGATGGCCGTGCCGATCATTCCAATACGACCGGGGAGATGAAAGTGACTTGTCAGAACTGACGGAATCCAAATCGGATGCCCGGTTTGAGCTCGGCGCTCAAACTTCATTTTTAAAATACACTTAGTTCAAATGAACTGTTAGGACGGGTCCGGGGGTCTAAAATTCGAAATACCGGTCGGATGGCCGTGCCGATCATTCCAATACGACCGGGGAGATGAAAGTGACTTGTCAGAACTGACGGAATCCAAATCGGATGCCCGGTTTGAGCTCGGCGCTCAAACTTCATTTTTAAAATACACTTAGTTCAAATGAACTGTTAGGACGGGTCCGGGGGTCTAAAATTCGAAATACCGGTCGGATGGCCGTGCCGATCATTCCAATACGACCGGGGAGATGAAAGTGACTTGTCAGAACTGACGGAATCCAAATCGGATGCCCGGTTTGAGCTCGGCGCTCAAACTTCATTTTTAAAATACACTTAGTTCAAATGAACTGTTAGGACGGGGCATTTGGTTCTAAAATCTGAAATACCGGTCGGATGGCCGTGCCGATCATTCCAATACGACCGGGGAGATGAAAGTGACTTGTCAGAACTGACGGAATCCAAATCGGATGCCCGGTTTGAGCTCGGCGCTCAAACTTCATTTTTAAAATACACTTAATTCAAATGAACTGTTAGGACGGGTCCGGGGGTCTAAAATTCGAAATACCGGTCGGATGGCCGTGCCGATCATTCCAATACGACCGGGGAGATGAAAGTGACTTGTCAGAACTGACGGAATCCAAATCGGATGCCCGGTTTGAGCTCGGCGCTCAAACTTCATTTTTAAAATACACTTAGTTCAAATGAACTGTTAGGACGGGGCATTTGGTTCTAAAATCTGAAATACCGGTCGGATGGCCGTGCCGATCATTCCAATACGACCGGGGAGATGAAAGTGACTTGTCAGAACTGACGGAATCCAAATCGGATGCCCGGTTTGAGCTCGGCGCTCAAACTTCATTTTTAAAATACACTTAGTTCAAATGAACTGTTAGGACGGGTCCGGGGGTCTAAAATTCGAAATACCGGTCGGATGGCCGTGCCGATCATTCCAATACGACCGGGGAGATGAAAGTGACTTGTCAGAACTGACGGAATCCAAATCGGATGCCCGGTTTGAGCTCGGCGCTCAAACTTCATTTTTAAAATACACTTAGTTCAAATGAACTGTTAGGACGGGGCATTTGGTTCTAAAATCTGAAATACCGGTCGGATGGCCGTGCCGATCATTCCAATACGACCGGGGAGATGAAAGTGACTTGTCAGAACTGACGGAATCCAAATCGGATGCCCGGTTTGAGCTCGGCGCTCAAACTTCATTTTTAAAATACACTTAGTTCAAATGAACTGTTAGGACGGGTCCGGGGGTCTAAAATTCGAAATACCGGTCGGATGGCCGTGCCGATCATTCCAATACGACCGGGGAGATGAAAGTGACTTGTCAGAACTGACGGAATCCAAATCGGATGCCCGGTTTGAGCTCGGCGCTCAAACTTCATTTTTAAAATACAAGATGAAATTTGAACTTATATTGTGTGTGTGTATTTATATATATGAAAATGAGCTGGCTTAAACTATTGGCATACTCTTGTTAATGCTTGATTTCTTTATTAAGTCTTGTTAATGCTTGATTTCTTTATTAAGGATTTGATTATAATTTTTTTAAATGATATACAGGATCATCCGTCGCGAGATGTTGGACGAGACGACGACCAGGATGATGTTGGACGAGACGACGACCAGGATGAGACATATGTGGAGGATTTGTGATTTTATTTTAGTTGTGTATGTTGTCATTTTATTATTATGGATGTATGATTAATTTGTGATTTTATTTTAATTGTGTGTAATTTGAGGTTCGTGGAGATTGTGATCCGTGTAGTTGATTTATTATTGTTTTATGAAATTGTTATTTATCAGGTGCTTGTATGTGATGAATTTGAGATTTGTCGATATTGTTGTCTGTGTAGTTGATTTTATATTTATGTTATGAATTTGTTATTTATCAGGTAATTTATTTATCAGTTTAAATAAATTTTTAAAAAAAAAATAATGCAAAATTAGCGACCGCATGGAGACTGAATTGCGACCGAATAGCGACTATACGTTATATTTCTTTTATTAAATAATTATACTTGGCGACCGACTGGCGACCGATTAGCCACCGAATAAATCCGATAGGTTAATTTTATTTTTTAAAATACAACAAATGTAGCGACCGAATAGAGACTGAATAGCGACCGAATTATGAGCGACCGATCAGGCGACCGATAATAATCGGTCTCTGGTAACGACTGATACTGCGACCGAATTATGTCGGTCGCTATATAGCGACTAGTATATAGCGACCGACATGTTCGGTCGCTAGATAGTCTCTGTTCGGTCGCAATGCAGATTTGCGACCGATCTACGACTGAATAGCGACCGCTAGGTCGGTCGCTATCCGCGATTTTTCTTGTAGTGTACGTATAATAATAATTCTAATAAGAGTAATGTTGTAATTTACATAAGTTCTCCAATCTTAATGTTAAATATAAATTTCAAGGCTAAAAGATAATCCTTCACATTATCCTATGAGAAGGTCTCACAAAAGTCACTTGTTACCACATGCTAAATAAACTCGTTGCACT
Source organism: Amorphophallus konjac (assembly GCA_022559845.1). Classification (NCBI taxonomy): domain Eukaryota; kingdom Viridiplantae; phylum Streptophyta; class Magnoliopsida; order Alismatales; family Araceae; genus Amorphophallus; species Amorphophallus konjac. The sequence continues at coordinate 82,212,540 of CM040123.1, read as the reverse complement.
ATTAAGTGGCAAAGTTATATTTTTACTCGTGCCTTAACTTTATTTTTGTCATTTTTGACTTAATATATGGCATAATTAACAAAAGTACTTAACATAATATTTAAAGATAATTATATTATATTTCTAATGAATCTAATATCGACCAATTTTGACATTTCTACGTGTAATTAATCTTAATAAAGATAGTTTCATAATTTATATAAGTCCTTAATTTCATTCTGATAGCTATCATCTATCTTACATCATGTATACTTCTCATTATCTATTTTTTCACTTTATCATCAATATATTACAGTATCTCGAATTTATCGTTAATATATCAACTATCTCTTTAGTATATCATCTAATCATTTAATATATCATCTATCTCTTCAATATATCGTTAATATATTATCTATCTCTTATATCTAACATCTAACTCCTTCCTCAATTAGACGGTGTTTCATCTAACTTATTCCCTACTTAAACGATGTTCCATATAACTGTTTAAAGTCTAAAATTATCATCAAATGCTACACTTCGTTATTTGATATTTTTGACTTATTAAACGATAGAATATCAAAAAGTGCTCAACATGAAAGTTGTAGATAAATAAACTATCTTTCCAATGAGTATAATTTTACTTTATTTAAATATTTTTTCATAAATTTATTACATAAATAATATACTCATCACTTAAGATTATGAATTACTCGTAACAGACTCAAATCTATTAAATGAGCCGACTTATTAGACTCTCATCGTAGAAAATCTAATAATCTTTTAGACTCTAGAATCGAGGTGTTGCATTATCAAATGGTGGACAACGGAGGGGGGCGAATGATGGGGACATCTCTCGCCCTTCATATTTTTTTACAACTTCGATTGCTTGCTAGCATAGCTCCATTGTGTCCGTCATATTTCTCTAAGTCGATTCATGTAATTTTCATATTTTCTTTGAGTCATAATCATGTAATTTTCCTTTTATTTGAGTCTTTACCTAGGTTATTGAGTCATTTCCCTAAGTTTAAGTCTCATTAGGCTAATGAGTTTGCTATTAGGCCCATTTCTTTGGGCTAGGCCCATGGACGCCCCCCCTCCTTCGGTTATTTGTTAGTGTGTTAAATGTCAGGGTCTTTTGTGAAAATGTGGGTTGCCTATATATAGGACCCCATTTCCCCCATTTGTAATCAATCAATGAGTCAATCAATCAATGAAATTTGAGTTTTCTAGTGTCCCCTTTTTCCTTTTGGTGAGAAACCATTATTGGGTGAGAAGCCCTCTCTTTCCCCCCCCCCTCTCTCTCTTCTCTCTCTCTCCCTCCAAGGGGAATTTGCCCCCCTCCTCTCTCTCCTCCCTTCCCAACCACCTCCACTCCCCACCTAACCCAATAAAGTCTCTTCCCTTCCCCACAACCCTCATCAATACCTCACCCCTTCCCAATACCCCCTCCACCAATCCTCACCTCACCTCCCAACCCCCAACTACCCCTCCCACTTTCCCAAGCACCCTTCCCACTACCCCAAGCACCACTCCACCTCCCTAGGCCATTTGAATTCAAGTTTCTCCTTCCCTCCACAGCCCTAGGTCGCCCAAGCCCCTTCCCCTTTGGTTGGGGTCACCCCCCCCCCTCTCTCTCATCTCCACCATTCTTCCTTGCTCCTCTCCATCACCTCTCAGCCCTAGTTCACAGTTGAAGACCTGCAGAACACCAGCAACTTGCAGCAGCGACTCCGACCACATCCCAGCGAGTTTGAAGACCCAAGAGCTATTCACGGAAGCATCTTCCTGTCTTCTTCGCAACGGAAGTGGTTTCATCTTCATCCGAGCTATGTGCTGCCCGGGAGCTCCGTTCTCCCACAACTGCGTAGAGCTATCCTTGCTGAGTACCAGAACCGGAGTAGAAGCTTCACCACGATGAACCTTGGAAGAATCAGTTCAAGATCACTTCTGCAAAGTTCTTCCTCGCCCTATCTACTTTTAGAATCAATAAGCGGAACTTCGATCAGCATTCGTGATCCAGAGTTATCAATTTTCTCCCTCAGCTACGTGGGTCTGCTACCCACAGTCTGCACCGACCTATCATCATTGTTCAGAGTCCCCTGGTCTTCTCTGGCATTGTTTGGCTTCCCCGTCAGTTTTTCTGCGAAGAGGACTCATCCACTGTTCCAACGACTCCAACGGTGCTTGATTCCGAGTTCGTGAACTGTCGGGGCATCCTCTGCAACCTGCTGTTGGAAACTAGGAGATGCCAGTCCGAGACTCTGCCTCCCTGTTCGGGCCTCCACCCAGACCAGCAGCGGCGACAGAAGAAATTAAAAGCATTTGGACGACTTCCTCGGCCTCCTACGAAGATTTTCCAGGTGGTTTCGTCCCCAAAAAAATTCGGTAGCAGTTGCAGCAGTCAATTCTTCAGTCCCCTGTCAGCACTCACAGAACTGGACAGATTCGGCATCGGCTTCTTCTCTTGTGTTTTCATCGCTTTGTCCCCTCCCCGCTTGGCCGGCTGAAGGCCCCTCCCTGTGTGGAGATAGTAATTGGGTGTATTCTTTGGTTTCCCTTCCCCAAGATCCCCCCCCCTTGCATGGGGTGTAGTGCATGTCATTTAAAATTTCAGGTCGAAGCTTCTCCGGCGCGGCATGCGGGTAAGCCCACGCTTCCTCGCTCACCCTCGTCTCCGGCCGGGATCGGTGTCTTCACACCGATCAGGTGAGCCACTGCACACTCCTCTTTGCTTAAATTCCCTTGCTTAATTAGTATCGCATCTTAGTGCCGTCGGTGGTAAGTGGAGCGCCCGAACTCGAATTTTGCTTATGATTGAGTGACTACCGCGGGTGAGTTACGAGAGAGCCATTAACACCCACGCCCTCGGTGTGCTGGCCGCCTACGAGAGTGGGCATCCTAAGACCTTTGAGAGGTCCAATCCAAAGCTAGCCAACCCCCGGAGCAGCAAGGGCCCATCCCGGACCCTCACCACTATCACTGGTTTGCCTTCGGGCGCAAGAGTGCGCTTAGCGGGTGAGTCCGCCCGAGTAAAGTCACCGATTCGTGCATTGGTTGCTTGCTAGGTCCAAGGGTCATTTGATCATGTGATTATCACCCCAAGGTGGTGTCACATCAAGTGGTATCAGAGCAAGTTCACAACTTGTCTCTATCAAATTGGTCCTAGGTCATGTTTATGCATTTAGAGTCCTCGGTTGCATCTCCCATGTCCACTAGAATGGCCACTTCATACCCGTCATATCCATCCCCATCAACTTTCTCAAAAAGCCTAGATCCTCATGGAAGCTCCATTACCAACAAAGTGAGTAGCAACACCTCTATCATAGAAGCCCTACCTAATGTCCTTAATCGGCTTGAAGATATCATGTCTCGACTCGACCGACTTGAAGGAAATAGCCGTACACCAAGAGTGAATGAGAGTGACCTTTGGGAAAATCTAGAAACCATATTTTTAGAACACTTGAAAATCAAAACCCCCACCTTTGATGGATCCAACAGCCCATGCCTTTACCTAGATTGGGAGATTTCCCTAGACCAATTCTTTAAAGGTTGTCTCTTGAACGAAGGAAGGAGAATGAGGCTAGCCAAGGCACACCTCTCCAAACAAGCTAAAACTCATTGGTTAGTTGTGGAAGGTTTGAGAAGGATCCGTAGGGAGGCTCCAATTAGCACTTGGGATGAGATGAAGACCGAGCTTAGAAAAACCTACACTCTCCAACCCTCTCCCTCCTACTCAAATCACCAAAGTCCAAGGAGCACTTCAACTCCATCATCCCCACCCAGTCAATCCAAGACCCCAATCACCCATTCCCCACCACTTCCCATCTCTCCTACCCCAACCACTACATTTACACTCCACCTCCAAGTCCACACCACAATCATAGGTCCTCATACCCAATTGGGTCCCATGACCAACTCTCCACCTAGGCCCATGGTAACCCCCACCACTACCTCTCCATCACCCCCAAAAGGGGACACTCCTCCCAAAATCAATCAACCCAAACCCCTTCAACCCACCCATCTTCCTCTCCCTACCCCAATCCAACTCCCACCAAAGCCTCCACTACTACCCTTACCTATCCTAACCCAAGTTTCCCACTACCTACCACCCCGGATACACCATGCCCCAATCATCACCACACCCTCAAAAGCCCCTCTCACCTCCTTGGAAGAAGAACTCATACCCCACCCCATAGTGGTGAACACTCCAAACCCACTCTCCACCTTGGAGGAAACCCAAGTCCAAATTGAAGAAGAAATAACACACAAGGGTCTTCACCTTACATCACCATCTCTAGTTGGAGTCAATCTCATCTTAGGGGAACCCCTTGTTAGTTAGCTAAAGAAGAGCCCAATAAGAGAGATCACGGCCCACGATTTCCCACCCATGAAGGAAAACCATCCCATAGTGCCCATCTCCTCTTATCACACCACAATCCAAGCATCTTATCAAGTAGAGACCTTAGAGGATTTTCTTAGAGGCTTAGCATGGTAAATTGAGTTCACTAGTATGTTGACCCCTATGGCCGAACAAACTAGGAGCCTTGGCCTCCTACACCTATGCATCGGGTCAATCACCTCGGTCTATACCATTGGTTGCTACACTAGCGACCTCCTTTTCCTTCTCCCTATGGTAGAAGAACCCATCTCGATCCACTCCCCTACCATTGAGATCCCAAATACTTTGATCGGCCAACCCACTAGAAACTTTGGCCCAATTACCTTGGAGGAGGATGACTCACAATTTGGGAACCTTGAAGACATAGAGTGCCTCCCTCTAGGAAGACCTTTCCACGACCCCTTTGATCCCTTCCTATGGGAGTCTAGTTCCCCATGTGACCCACCCACCATTCCCTATCCCAACCCATCATGTTAGACCTAATTCACCCCATCCTAGACCCGGGTTACACCTTGGAAATCATGACCTTGGGCCACATACCCCTAGGTAATAAGCTTGTGCCCCACCCCATGATGACCACCTTCTTAGATCCATTCGATCCTTTCCAATGGCAGTTAAAAGGTTGTCCCACACCTCTACACATGAAAGTCACCTTTAGGAAAAATATGCATGTGTCTAGACTTACCACACCACTTGGCATGAACACTATGTTGGGTCCATTCATTCATATCACCCACATGACAAGTGGGTGGTCCATATTCGGATGTAATGGGCCACCATCATTCATCATAAGTCTTAAACATGTTAGGAGCATTCACGGATGTCCAGGTCCCCCGGCACTCATCACACCCACGCATGAAAGGGACACCTATGGATGTCCCGGCCCTCCCTCACTTCACATTGGTCATACACATGTCAAAGGCATCTACGGATGTCCGGGTCCTCTGATATTTACCACCAGTTTGCATGATAGGGCCACCTACGGGTGCCCCGGCCCACCTAGGTTGACCGAAGTCTACACTCCGTCATTACATGATAAGTATACTTTTTGTTGCCCCGGTCCCCCTTTGCATACCACACACTTCCCACCCACACCACACCGTAGCTCAAGGCATACGCATTCAAGCAAACATCTAGCAATGGGCGGTGAGGATCGTAATGAGCGGGCAAAAACTCACGAGTGGCACTTTGAATTCTAAGAAGGCAACCTCATGATAGTGGCTTTGGAATGGCTCTACCTTAGGGCCACCTCCAAATCGAGGGCACGAGGACTTGGACCTTCCATGTTCCAAGTGGCTTTGGCAACCTGGCTTACAGGTTGGATTTACTCATGGGATTTTGGGATATACCTCACTTTTCACGTAACGGATCTAGCACCATCTAAGGGCACCGTGGTAGATCCTAGTGAGCACATTGAGCCTACTCCCATCTTTGTGAGTGACACCCTCGGAGAGCTTCCACATAACAGCTTGAGAGTCCGACGTGCGCACACGGAGGTAATACTGGGCAAGCAAGGTACTATCATCGGCAATATGGTGTATCCAAGCCACCTTGAGAAGTTGAAGCGACGTCCCCTGGTTGTGAACGTGAGGTTGAGTTTGGAGGTTGTAGCTTGCCCGGAGTTACGTTGGAGGACCTCTTCCCCGACGGACTCATACTCGACAGAGTCGAGTTCTTCGCACCCCGGGAGTATGATGGTGGCATCTCTCGCCCTTCATATTTTTTTACAACTTCGATTGCTTGCTAGCATAGCTCCATTGTGTCCGTCATATTTCTCTAAGTCGAGTCATGTAATTTTCATATTTTCTTTGAGTCATAATCATGTAATTTTCCTTTTATTTGAGTCTTGTACCTAGGTTATTGAGTTATTTCCTTAAGTTTAAGTCTCATTAGGCTAATGAGTTTGCTATTGGGCCCATTTCTTTGGGCTAGGCCCATGGGCGCCCCCCCCTCCTTCGGTTATTTGTTAGTGTGTTAAATGTCAGGGTCTTTTGTGAAAATGTGGGTTGCCTATATATAGGACCCCATTTCTCCCATTTGTAATCAATCAATGAGTCAATCAATCAATGAAATTTGAGTTTTCTAGTGTCCCCATTTTCCTTTTGGTGAGAAACCATTATTGGGTGAGAAGCCCTCTCTTCCCCCCCCCTCTCTGCTCTCTCTCTCCCTCCAAGGGGAATTTGCCCCCCTCCTCTCTCTCCTCCCTTCCCAACCACCTCCACTCCCCACCTAACCCAATAAAGTCTCTTCCCTTCCCCACAACCCTCATCAATACCCCACCCCTTCCCAATACCCCCTCCACCAATCCTCACCTCACCTCCCAACCCCCAACTATCCCTCCCACTTTCCCAAGCACCCTTCCCACTACCCCAAGCACCACTCCACCTCCCTAGGCCATTTGAATTCAAGTTTCTCCTTCCCTCCACAGCCCTAGGTCGTCCAAGCCCCTTCCCCTTTGGTTGGGGTCCCCCCCCCCTCTCTCTCATCTCCACCATTCTTCCTTGCTCCTCTCCATCACCTCTCAGCCCTAGTTCGCAGTTGAAGACCTACAGAAGACCAGCAACTTGCAGCAGCGACTCTGACCACATCCCAGCGAGTTTGAAGACCCAAGAGCTATTCACGGAAGCATCTTCCTGTCTTCTTCGTAACGGAAGTGGTTTCATCTTCATCCGAGCTGTGTGCTGCCCGGGAGCTCCGTTCTCCCACAACTGCGCAGAGCTGCCCCTGCTGAGTACCAGAACCGGAGTAGAAGCTTCACCACGACGAACCTTGGAAGAATCAGTTCAAGAGCGCTTCTGCAAAGTTCTTCCTCGCCCTATCTACTTTCAGAATCAAGAAGCGGAACTTCGATCGGCGTTCGTGATCCATAGTTATCAATTTTCTCCCTCAGCTACATGGGTCTGCTACCCACAGTCTGTACCGACCTGTCATCATTGTTCAGAGTCCCCTAGTCTTCTCCGGCATTGTTTGGCTTCCCTGTCAGTTTTTTTGCGAAGAGAACTCATCCACGGTTCCAACGACTCCAACGGTGCTTGATTCCGAGTTTGGGAGCTGTCGGGGCATCCTCTGCAACCTGCTGTTGGAAATCAGGAGCTGCCAGTCCGAGACTCTGCCTCCCTGTTCGGGCCTCCACCCAGACCAGCAGCGGCGACAGAAGAAATTAACAAGATTTGGACGACTTCCCCGGCCTCCTACGAAGATTTTTCAGGTTGTTTCGTCCCCAACAAAATTCGGTAGCAGTTGCAGCAGTCAATTCTTCAGTCCCCTATCAGCACTCACAGAACTGGACAGATTCGGCATCGGCTTCTTCTCTTGTGTTTTCATCGCTTTCTCCCCTCCCCGCTTGGCCGGCTGAAGGCCCCTCCCTGTGTGGAGGTAGTAATTGGGTGTATTCTTTGGTTTCCCTTCCCCAAGATCCCCCCCCCCTTGCATGGGGTGTAGTGCATGTCATTTAAAATTTCAGGTCGAAGCTTCTCCGGCGCGGTGTGTGGGTAAGCCCACGCTTCCTCGCTCGCCCTCGTCTCCGGCCGGAATCGGTGTCTTCACACCGATCAGGTGAGCCACTGCACACTCCTCTTTGCTTAAATTCCCTTGCTTAATTAGTATCGCATCTTAGTGCCGTCGGTGGTAAGTGGAGCGCCCGAACCCGAATTTTGCTTATGATTGAGTGACTACCGCGGGTGAGTTGCGAGAGAGCCATTAACACTCACGCTCTCGGCGTGCTGGCCGCCTACGAGAGTGGGCATCCTAAGACCTTTGAGAGGTCCAATCCAAAGCTAGCCAACCCCCGGAGCAGCAAGGGCCCGTCCTGGACCCTCACCACTATCACCGGTTTGCCTACGGGCGCAAGAGTGCGCTTAGCGGGTGAGTCCGCCCGAGTAAAGTCACCGGTTCGTGCGTTGGTTGCTTGCTAGGTCCAAGGGTCATTTGATCATGTGATTATTACCCCAAGGTGGTGTCACATCAGCGAAGAGAGAAGAGTGCAGTGGCGAATGGCAGGGTGGAGAACAGGATGGCAGACAGAGTGACGTTGGACGATCGTGTTCTAGATTTTTTTTCTTATCTAGTTTTTGTCTCTAGTTTTTTCTATATTTTTTTGTTCCTCTTTTCTTATGTCCCTTTTTGACTCTTTTTTTATCAGAAGAGTAGAGAGAGAGAGAGAGAGAGAGAGAGAGAGAGAGAGAGAGAGAGAGAGAGAGAGAGAGAGAGCACAATGGGATGGTTTCAGTGTGGCAATGAGATTTGGCACTGACAGGCTACTAGCGGCGTGAGGACGGGTGGCACAAGAGGACGGCAGGGGGGGTGGTCGTGGAAGGCGAACCGGGGACGCTCGTGGGGTTAAAGAGCCCATTTATGTTCTATCAAATCGGAGTCCTAGATAAATTATAGTCGCGACGTTCTTCATTTATAAAATACTTCTATCAAATAATGAATCTACCACGGTGTTCGTGGATGAAAGTCAAGTTAAAAATTATATCTCTTGATTTATTATGAATTTTATCACAGCAACGGAATAAATTATCATTTGTGGAGAACATATTTTTGTGTAATTTTTTCACGTCATATTTGGTATCGTGAGGTACAATTGTGGTTAACCGTGACGTATAATTGTCGATAATAGAAAGAGATGGAGAGGAAGTTAATATTAATAGTACCAGCTATGAAAGCAACCCGGCCGGTTGCATCGCAAGGTCGACAAAGACTGGACTTCCGACGGCGAGCATCCAATTGGCTCCCCCCAATGCTCGCAAGGGGCAGCATATTCCGACATGGACGTGCCATTAATGCACAGGAAATGGACGGACGCTGGACCGTGAAGACCATTGAGATTTACGAGGGAAATAAATGGAAGGATAATTTAAATAAAAATATACAAATATTTTTTTAATATTCTTACATCTTACCATCAGAATATTGATAAAATTTTAAGCTCACCCTAAAGGGATCCGAGAAAATGCATCGTTAATTCTTACTTAGACTCTGATAAAAGGACAAGTCGAGTTAGCGTGGGTTACACGAGATGGGATTACTTAATCTTAATTTGATTCTTTTTATCTTAATCGAAATCGATTAGAGATAAATTTAATTTTTTTCACTTTAATCAAAAGAATAGAATAAATCACCGGAGATGAGTTAAGAATGAACCACCTAACATGATTTACCCGCTCTTAACCCACCGCTTTATAAGGATTATGTGCGCAAACCTAATTGGCTGAAGCGAGTGGAGCTCACGTACTTGTTAATTATTCTTATCAGTTATCTTCGTCAGAGTAATATTTTATGTTACAATACCCTCTATTAAAAAATGCTTTTAATTAATAAAGATAATTAGTAAAATTAAGTAATAGATCTATGAACCTCACTCACCCAAATCAAATCTGAGTGACACAAGCCTGCACAATACTCACGGGCTGGGTGCCATAACATCACTCATGTACTTTAGCCCACCTTTGTTCATAGGTTTATCTCAAGATTATCTTCACTTTAACATAAATTTAAGTCATTTTATTTTAACAAAAAATATATTTAGATAATTCACTTAAAATGGCCTAATTTAATTTAAGTCGGATTAAATTATCCTACCTTCACGTACGAGATAATTTAATTCTATGTCATGTCAGAGTTAAAAAATAAAAAAATAAATTCACTTAATTTTTTAAACCGAATTACCTTTAATCTGGAACCAGAGTGATAGTTATGGAAACTGTTGATGTGATTGATATTAGCCCAGATTCAAAAATAAGAGACGTAACACCACATGCTACACTTTTCCGAGATTGGTAAAAGTAAAGATTAAATGGCCGCCGCATGAGATTCCCACCAAACAGGCCGCTCTTTAATGTTCTTCCCCGCCGCTCCCCAAGTTGAGTTTTTATTAGTCTCGCATCTGACTCCATCTTTTCGTGTGATCACGCAACCATGCAAGCGAATTAAAACGCGCGTAGGTGGCCGCCATGAAAGCGTAGGGGGGGGGGGGGGGGAGTTAATGTAGAGAGCTCGGCCGCGTTTTGAAGGGGAGACCGAACGGTACACGTGGAGAGGCCTCCCCAGTCCCCACCCTACCGTTTAAAATGGAATCAAACGAAGGGAATGCCACAGTTGGCACTCTGTGCCAGGAGGAGGAGGAGGAGTGCAGGGTGGCATTTCCCAATTTGTCGATTAATAAATAACCGTCTATGCTTGTGGGCTCTTTGGAGGCTGTAGCTGAAGGAAGTGAGTCATCAATGCTTTCCACTCATGGGTGGAGGGGAATTAAGGCGCATTTAAGTGTGGTTGGCCGGCCTTCGACGAGGAGGGAGGTAGCCGGTGGAGAACTCGCACGAAGGAAAAGCCAAAACTCGTGCTCGTGCTCGTGCTGCGTGTAACCAACTGCCTTTTGGAGCTGTCGGCCTCTGTCGTTGTTAAGGTAGCTCTCTTAGGCTACGTTTGGGAACACCACCGTGGAAACATGATTTTTTAAAATCTTCTCTCCGTATCGAATTGTCTCATGTCAAATATCAACAATGATTAAAAATATTGAGAAGTTGATCTCGACGCGCTCTTGAGATTTGAAAAATAGAATCAAGTTTGTGTTCTATATTCTCTCACCATCTCGTTAATCTCCTCTTCACGAAAACCAAAAAATACATATCTATTTGTTACAGATTAAATCATGTCAGAGGATTTTCACTCGAAAGTCACACCCAGATATATCACTCTAAAGTCACACCCAGATATATTCACAAACACGCCCTTAATCTCGTGTAGATCTATAAACGGATCATATGAGAAGTCGATAATATGATATCTAAATTTATATCCAATTAATAATTAAATTATTTGTAAGATATTTTATTTAAATAATTATCGAATTAATATGAATTTAAATTTGATTCAAATTTTAAATCGATGATTGTTAAATTTACTTACAGGTGAGTCACGTGAGCCGTATAGGAGTGTCGTAAGTTATTTTCTCAAAAAAAAGAAAGAGTGAAAATTAATTTTATTTTGAGAGATGTTATCAAAAGATTAGAATTCATCCTAAAAATTAGGAGATAACTTATTAAATAGGTGTAAGTGGAGTTCTTATTTTTAAATTATATTTTATGATAAAAAAGATAAAAATAAATAATTAAATAATATATTAAGATTTGAGTTAATTATATATAGAATATGTGCATCATTAGATACTCATCTAAAGATTCATATTCCGTCAGATTATATCCGACACGAATATCTCAATATCTGAATTCGTATCTGATTAATAATCGAATATTTGATGTCTAATTAAATTATTCGTCGAATATTTTATTTAAATAATTATCTAATTAAATAAATATAAATATAAATTTAATTTAAATTTTAAATAAATAATTATTGAGCCTGGTCTCATCAACCAGCCAACATCAACCCACCGGGCCACGTGACGAGGCTGGTGCGTGGAAGGACGAGAGGAGAAGGGAAAACGTAGGATGGGATGTTTCTTTCGAGTTTTGAGGGGGACGTACCTCTATTAAATTGGCATATTAGAAGTGCAAGAGGACTTCCCTGAGATGATCATCGTCCAAAAGAGGGCGCATAAGTCGTACAGACTTGGTCTTCTTTAACAGGCCTCACATACTTTAACGTGGGTGATTTTAGTTTGATTTAAATCTAATTTTTTATATTTTATTATAATATATATATATTTAATAAACTATCTATATATATAATATAATTAAAAATATTTATATTTTATATGTATGTAATTAATTTTTTAATAGTTTAATGTACTTATATTAGATATTTCTAATATGAATATAATTTTAATTTAACTTAAATTAATTTAAATTTTTGATTTAAACTAAACTAAAAATACCCCTCCATATAATTACCTCTACCAGTGAGTTAGGTTCGATTTTTTGATTTGAACCGGACTCTAAACATCCTTACACAAACAATTCGGTTCGATTTTTGATTTGATCCAAACTATAAACACCCCTACATATAATTAGGTTCAATTTCTTGGTTGGAATAGAACTATAAACACCCCTACATTAACAATTCGATTCGATTTTTTGATTTGAACCAAACTATAAATATCCCTACATATAATTGCCTCTTCCAATAATTTAGGTTTGATTTTTTGATTTGAACAGAACTATAAACTCCCCTACATGAATAATTCGGTTCAATTATTTGATTTGAATCAAACTATAAATAACCCTACGTACAATTGCCTCTCCTAGTAAGTTAGGTTCGATTTTTTTATTTGAACATAACTATAAACTGTAACGACCTGAGAATCCGGTTACCGAGAAGGCCCGATAACCCGAGACTCGTACAGCCACCCACGAGTCCGAAGACTCGGAAGGGTTAAAAGGATGGTGTGGAAACTACACAAGTATCACAAATAATTACAGAAATTAAACAGTTTATATAATTAAGCAGGAAATAAATAACATTTTAATTAATACATGGTCCACAAGATATCAATAAAATAACAACAGTAGTCCACAACTAGTACAAAAACAAGAAAGAAAAGTACAGCTACACGGGACATACCCCGGCTCTGACCTCTGGCACTAACGCTGGGCACATGAACCACGCTGAACCTCAGACGCGCTCCCCTGAAGCCGTGCCTCACCTGAAACACGGTGAAAACACGCAGGGAATGAGTCTCAGAACAACACTCAGTAAGGATCACTCGGACCCTACCTCGCAAACGGATAAACCGCTACACTAGCAGTAAGCGAGTACGTCGGAAAGAGAAGCCCTGCCATCTACAAAACACCGGTCTCACGGCATGAAAATCAACACACGTGCCACGGTGAAACGATCGGAACACCACGGCCAACACGACAAAAATCCGAAGGTCGAAGTCGCAACGACTGACAGTCTGTCACTCCCGACTCGACAAGAGTACCTCCCACTAGAAGCACAGTCGGTAGCGTCCCCTGACAACTTACACCGCACCGCAGGTGAACTGCCTAGCGTGGTAGCGCCTACCAGAGGCACAGACACCGTACAAGTAACCACAAACAAGTGACTAGCTGTAGTCACGCCCGTCGGCGTGGGTCCAACTGCCCCCAACCACGTGTGCACACACAGACCATACGTCCTAAGTCTGGCCTCTAACTGGTTTTCCCCTAGAGCCGGACTCTGGCTACGGACGAGGGGCCCGACGGAAACCAGTCTAAAAACCATCCTCATGGTAGCCTCTCCACCACTCCCTGGTGGGTCCACTCGCGTGCAGGCAGGCTACAACTAGTAGAGGGTCACTGAAGGAGTAGACTCTCAAGTCAACGGAAAATCACGTCCACATCCGACGCCGTACGGGGACCGTCCCACGTACCAACACCGTCGCACGGCGACCACGGTTGGAAAAGAAACGGGACTGCGAACCACCCGGTGCAGCCCTGAGCCTGACGGTCTACTCTAGACGCGCCACAGGCTCTGACGGTCTAAGGCTGGACCATCACAGCCGTCTGACGGCCCAACACAGGGGCGTCAGACCCTCAGTGCAAAACGATTGTGACGCGCCTACCTTGGTGCGTCACAGGCCCTGACGTATCCAGCCTGGTGCGTCACAAGGCACGAAGGAACAAACTATGACGCGTGCCACTCGGTGCGTCACAAACTGTAACGGACCAACTCTGGTGCGTTACAGGGTGGGAATGTGTCCGCTCTGACGCACCCACACAGGGGCGTCACAAGGCTATAACGCGCCAAGCCTGATGCGTCACAGGCCTTGACCCCCAACAGTCAAAACCAACGGTCCAAAGCCAACAGTCAGATAGTCCATGACGGTCCAACCCAGGCGCGTCACAGTGCCCTTGCGGTCTATCGTGGGCCGTCACAGCCCACAGACCCCCAGTTAGCTAAAAACAGGGCTGTAACGCACCCATCTGGGCGCATCACATGGTGTGACGGTCATTGGAAGGACTGTTACACCGACCCGACGGCGAAACGGCGTGAGACGCCCAAAAATTCTAACCACACCCCCATGCCTCCATAAAAGAGGGAAAAATCAAAGGGGAAGACCCCTGGGGACTCCTAGCATGATTCTAGGCCATCAAAACATCGAATCGCGGCTCAAATCCATAGATCAGGGGAACTCTCCCCAAAACATGATTTTACCCTAACCCGCTGAAAAACACCCCTCTCGGCTCCCATTCGACCTATAATTCGCGGGGGATGACGGGATGAGCATAGGGATTCGTCCCCCTACCTCAATGGAGCGAAAGCTCCGCCGAATCGAGCTCAAACCACGAAGAACGCTTTTAGAAATCCTGCTCATTCACGCTTCCCATGGACACCGCACGCCCACGAGCTCGCCGTGCCGCCGCCCACGTCTCCTCGCCGTCGCCCCGCCACCGTCTGCAGCCGGAGAGAGGCCCGCCGCGTCGAAATGGGAGAGAGAGAGGAAGAGGGGGGCGGTTCTCACGGTTGGGGAAGAAAGAAGAAGAAGAAAGAGAAGGGTAGGGGAGAGAGAGAAAATGAGAGATATTTATAGAAAATCTGGAAAATACCAAAAAATTAAAAACTATATTTTCGGGATCCTCGGAATGCACCGATCGCAACGGTACCACTCTCGCCTAGGTGAACGACCCGGTTCACCCGCAACGAGGTTCCGAAGGAATTACCGAAACACACACCGGAAATCGAAAAATACACGCAGAAAAGTCGCGGACACACTCCAGGCCTCCGAAACAACTCCGGATCGTGTCGATCCGAACATGAAAGATATCCGAAATGAAATTTCGGACACAACGGAGCCGGACACTCTGAGAAACCAGATCTGAAACCCACGAAGAAGGATCCAAAAAGTCTGGGATATTACAGCCCTCCCCCCTTAAAGAAATTTCATCCTCGAAATTGAGAACAACACAAGGGGAAAGAAGAGGAAGACTCACTCAAACAAGTAAGGGAACTGCTGACGCATCTCGTCCTCACGCTCCCAAGAAGCCTCACCACCAGAGTGACGTTGTCACACTACCTTGACCAAGGGGATGACCTTATTCCGCAGGCGCTGCTCTCGCCTATCCTCAACGCGGACGGGAACCTCTGGGAGAGAAAGATCTGGAGTCACCTCGCGTCAAAGAGAATCCTCAAGTACATGAGAGTCATCGGGCATATACTTCCGCAACATCGAGACGTGAAACACGTCATGCACCGACGCCAACTCAGGGGGCAACTGCAACTGATAAGCTACTTCATCGATGCGCTCCATAATGGAAAACAGAACAACATAGTGGGGACTCAACTTCCCACGCCGTCCAAAACGCATCACCCCCTTCATCAGAGAAACTCTCCAAAACACACGATCGCCAACGGCGAACGTGAGGGGCTGCCTCCTCTGATCAGCATAACTCTTCTGCCGACTCTGGGCCGCCAACATGTTCTGACGAACCAGGTGCACAACATCCACACACTGCTGCACCAACTCCTGTCCCGTCAAAATACGCTCACCAACCTCGAACCAACCGAGTGGAGTCCGACACGGACGCCCATACAACGCCTCATAAGGAGCCATGCTGATACTCGAATGATAACTATTGTTGTAGGCAAACTCCACCAACGGCAGGTGGTGAATCCAACTCCCCTACCACTCCAGGCAGCAGGATCTCAACATATCCTCCAAAGTCTGGATGGTCCTCTCTGACTGACCATCTGACTGAGGATGGTACATTGAGCTAAATGCTAAATCCGTGCCAAGAGCTCGTTGGAAACTCCTCTAGAATCCAGACGTGAAGCGCGGATCCCGATCTGACACAATAGAAATGGGAATCCCATGCAACGGAACGATCCGCTCCACATAAATACGAGCCAACCTGGACATGCTCCAGCTGACTTTGACCGGTAACAACCGAGTCACCTTCATCAGCCTATCCACCAGCAACCAAATACTATCCTGCCCACTCGGAGTCTTCGATAATCCCACCACGAAATCTATGGTCACGTGGTCCCATTTCCACGCGGGAACATCCAAGGGCTGAAGAGTACCTCCCGGTCGCTGATGCTCCGCCTTCACCTGATGACAGGTCAGGCACCTGGCCACAAATTCGGCAACATCTCTCTTTATGCCAGGCCACCCGAACTACTTCCGCAAGTTCCGATACATCTTCGTCGCACTCGGGTGTACGGTGTACCTGCTCCCATGAGCCTCACGCAACACCGCACGATGAACTCGCTCCTCGGCTGGGACGTACAGCCTACCACGAAATCTCGCAGCACCGTCCTCGCCGAGCTCCACATCAGCCATAGCCAAAATCTGGGGCAACTCAGGGTCTACATGCTGAGCCTCTGTCACCTGACGGCGGATAGCAGGCGTGACAGTCAGACTCGCGAGCACCGCTAACCCTGGTTCTCGGGGAATCTTGAGCCTGAATGACATTTCAGGCACTTGTTCCCAGAGCCTCCACTTCCTCAACATCAAGGCACTGACCGCGACCTTCCCACTCAAAACATCGGCGACGACATTCATCCTGCTCGGCTGATAAGACAGGGTGAAGTCATAATCCTTCATGTATTCCATCCAATGCCTCTGCTTGAGGTTAAGGTCCCTCTGCGTGAACACATACCTCAAACTTTGATGGTCAGTGAACACCTCGAACTTCTCACCGTACAGATAATGCCTCCAAATCTTCAACGCGAAGATCACAGCCGCCAACTCCAGGTCATGGGTAAGGTAGTTCTCCTCGTGGGGCTTCAGCTGCCGAGATGCATAAATCACCACTCTACCATGCTGCATCAACATAGCACCCAATTCGACTCCGGAAGCATCTGTACACACCACAAAATCTCCCGATCCAGAAGGTAAAACCAACACCGGAGCCGAGGTGAGTAATCTCTTCAGTTCCCTGAAACTCTGCTCACACTCATCAGTCCAGACAAAAGGCACATCCTTCCGCGTAAGTCTGGTCATCGGGGCTGCAATGAGAGAAAAATCCTAGATAAATCGATGATAATAGCCCGCAAGCCCTAATAAACTCCGGATCTCCGTCACAGACCTCGGCATCTGCCACTGCATTACTACCTCGACCTTGGCATGGTCTATGGAAATACCATCACCAGAGATCACGTGCCCCAAAAAGTGCACCTCACGAAGCCAGAACTCGCACTTACTGAGCTTCACATACAACTGGTGATCTCGCAGCGTTTGTAGCACCACACCCAAATGGTACGCATGCTCCTCGGCAGACCGCGAATAAACAAGGATGTCATCCACAAATACGACCACGAACTGGTCCAAGTACGGACGAAACACCCTCTGCATCAAGTCCATGAAGGCTGCGGGGGCATTGGTGAGCCCGAACGGCATCACCAAGAACTCATAATGCCTGTACCTCATACTGAACGCAGTCTTCTCCACATCAGACTCGCGAATCCTCAGCTGATAGTAACCGGACCGTAAATCAATCCGCGAGAACACTCGAGCAGACTGAAGCTGGTCGAATAAATCATCAATCCGTGGCAACGGATACCTATTCTTAATGGTCACCTCATTCAGCTACCAGTAATCAATGCATAACCGCAAGCTACCGCCCTTCTTCTTCACGAACAACACTGGCGCACCCCAAGGGGAAAAGCTAGGACGAATGTACCCCTTGGCCAGCAACTCCTGCAACTGCGCCCTCAACTCCCTCAACTCAGCGGGGGCCATACGGTAGGGGGCCTTCGCCAAAGGTCCTGTACCCGGCACAACCTTGATAACGAAATCTATCTCCCGCTGGGGAGGCAATCCAGGTAAGTCCTCCGAAAAAATATCGGTAAACTCACACACCACCGGAATGTCCTCGACATCCGGACATGGCTGGTCTACCAAGACCACAGAAGCAAGAAAACCCTGACAACCCGCATTAAGCAAACGACAAGCTCGAATCGCAGAAATAAGAAAGCGGGAAGAGGAAGACCTGATACCTTAGAAATAGAAGGTGGGTCCACGAAGTCGCCAAAAGTAAACTCTCTTCGAGCCACAATCCACCAACGCATGATGTGTCTCGAGCCAATCCATGCCTAAAATCACATCAAAGTCCCGAAGCGGCAACGCATAGAGCCTAGCCGGCAAACTCCGCCCTTCCACCCACATAGGAACCTCATCGAAGTAATACAGAGTGATCATAAAATCACCTGAAGGAAACTCCACTGCCAAATCATAGGACAACTGGGTCACCAGCTCCTCGATACTCAGCGTGAAATCCTCCGAAATAAACGAATGAGACGCGCCAGAATCAAACAAAACCCGAGCCGCACAACCCAAAATCTGAACGGTACCTTCCACAAGTTGCGACGCCACTGCCTCTGCTCTGGTCATGTGTGTAATCTGGCCTCGATCTCTGTGTCTGCCTCCCACACTAGCTGACCTGGGTAGCGGCAAATATTATCTCTACTGCTGCTGCGGCTGCTGTGGCCTCTGCTGCTGGGGAACCTGCTACTGCTGAGGAAACTGCTACTGATGCTACCTCTGAGGACTGTCACGTGCCATATGCCCTGGCTGGTTACACCGGAAACAAACTATCGGCGCCGTGCACTGCCTGCATGGATGGAACTTGCTACACCGTGGACATGGTCCTCACGATCCACCTACTGATCCCTGACGCTGAAAAGGAATCGGGTGCTGTACACTACCCGATGATGCCTGCTGTTCATGGCCTCCCTTCTTCTTCCTCCGGAAACTCTTCCCGAGGAACTTCTTGACCTTAGAACCAAAAGACACAGATCTTGTCACTGACGCTGCCGGTGCCGGCGCTCTTGAACCACCCAACGCATGCTGAAAGGAACCCTGCTGCTGGGTAGCCGACGGCTGGCTGCGACCCGACAAGGACGGCCCCTAGCTAATCGGTCCTCGAGTCATGTGCATATCCATCTCCAAAGAAGCCGCTATGCGAGACGCTGTCTCCATATCGGTGGCAGCGTTCGCGATCAAATGGTGTCTCAGCTCCTGCCTCAAGTCCTGAACGAACTGCGCGGTCTTCACCCTCTCATGCTCCATGATGTGAGGTGCATAACGACCCAGCTCAACAAATCGGGCCCTATACTGCAACACAGACATGTCGCCCTGGACCAGCTCCAAAAACTAACGCATCCGCTACGTAACAATATACTCTTGACAGTAGGTACACTCAAAAGCGCTGATAAAGTCACTCCACGTAATCTGCTCAAAGGGACGCGACTGAAAAGACGTCTTCTACTCGGAAGACCACCACGCTCGAGCCGTACCCTGCAATTGGTTGTAGGCCAACATCACACTGTCCTCTGCAGTACATCGCGCAGAACTGAACACCCGCTCCATCTCATCGAGCCAATCTCTAGCCAAATCAGGGTCTGGCTGACCGACATAGTAAGGTGGATGGAACTGCAAGAAATCCCTCACTGCTCGGCCTGGCCCACCCCTGATCGATGAGCCCTCACCAGCCTCTCCGCCGAACTGCTGCGACATAAGCTGGTACATGCCACGAAAGAAATCCTCGGCCCCCGGAAACCTCGTAGTATCCACTGCCTCGGTGGCCGCAGGTGGCACTCTACTCTGCTCCTCCTGGTCCTGCTGAACCTCTTGCTGGATCTCCTGACCTCCAGCCGACTGCCCCTGCTGAGAGCGACGGCTCCGCCTTGGCGCCATGCTCGCTCCTGAAGCAAAAGACAAGAAACACGGAACAGTAAGGTTAAGAAAAACACACGATGCCCGATGCCAGCGTCAACTGTACATCATCGCTGTGGACTAGTGGACCACCACAATTACTTATGATTCTCATATAATTTCACAACCGCGCTCTGATACCAGCTGTAACGACCCGAGAATCTAGTTACCGGGAAGGCCCGATAACTCGAGACTCGCACCGCCACCCACGAGTCCGAAGACTCAGAAGGGTTAGAAGGATGGTGTGGAAACTACACAAGTATCACAAATAATTACATAAATTAAACACTTTATATAATTAAGCAGGAAATAAATAATATTTTAATTAATACATGGTCCAAAGATAACAACAAAATAACAACAGTAGTCCACAACTAGTACAGAGACAAGAAAGAAAAGTACAGCTACACGGGGCATACCCCGGCTCTGACCTCTGGCACTAACGCTGGGCACCTGAACCACGCTGAACCTCAGACGCGCTCCCCTGAAGCCACGCCTCACCTGAAACACGGTGAAAACATGCAGGGAATGAGTCTCAGAACAAGACTCAGTAGGGATCACACGGACCCTACCTCGCAAACGGAGAAACCGCTACACTAGCAGTAAGCGAGTATCTCGGAAAGGGGAGCCCTACCATCTACAAAACACCGGTCTCACGGCACGAAAACTGACACACGTGCCACGGTGAAATGACTGGAACACCACGGCCAACACGACAAAAACCCGAAGGTCGAAGTCGCAACGACTGACAGTCTGTCACTCCCGACTCGACAGGAGTACCTCCCACTAGAAGCACAGTCGGTAGCGTCCCCTGACGACTTACACCGCACCGCAGGTGAACTGCCTAGCGTGGTAGCGCCTACTAGAGGCACGGACACCGTACAAGTAACCACAAACAAGTGACTAGCTGGGGTCACACCCGTCGGCGTGGGTCTAACTGCCCCCAACCACGTGTGCACACACAGACCATACATCCTAGGTCTGGCCTCTAACTGGTTTTCCCCTGGAGCCGGACTCTGGCTATCGACGAGGGGCCCTACAGAAACCAGTCTAAAAACCATCCTCAGGGTAGCCTCTCCACCACTCCCTGGTGGGTCCACTCGCGTGCAGGCATGCTACAACTAGTGGAGGGTCACTAAAGGAGTAGACTCTCAAGTCAACGGAAAACCACGTCCGCATCCGACGACGTACGGGGACCATCCTACGTACCAGCACCGTCGCACGGCGACCACGGTCGAAAAAGAAACGGGACTACGAACCACCCGGTGCAGCCCTAAGCCTGCGGTCTACTTTAGACGCGCCACATGCTCTGATAGTCTAAGGCTAGACCGTCACAGCCGTCTGACGGCCCAACACAGGGGCGTCAGAGCCTCAGTGCAAAACGACTATGATGCGGCTACCCTGGTGCCTCACAGGCCCTGACGCACCCAGCCTGGTGCGTCATAAGGCACGAAGGAACAAACTGCGACACGTGCCAGTCGGTGCGTCACAGACTGTAACAGACCAACTCTGGTGCATTACAGGGTGGGAATGCGTCCGCTCTGACGCACCCACACAAGGGTGTCACAAGGCTATAACGCGCCAAGCCTGATGCGTCACAGGCCTTGACCCCCAACAGTCAAAACCAACGGTCCAAAGCCAACAGTCAGATCGTCCATGACGGTCCAACCCAGGCGCGTCACAGTGCCCTGGCGGTCTATCATGGGACCGTCACAGCCCACAGACCCCCAGTTAGCTAAAAATAGGTCTGTAACGCACCCATCTAGGCGCGTCACATGGTGTGACGGTAACTGGAAGGACCGTTATACCGACCCGACGGTGAAACGGTGTGAGACGCCCAAAAATTCCAACCACGCCCCCATGCCTCCATAGGAGAGGGGGAAATCAAAGGAGAAGACCCCTGGGGACCCCTAGCATGATTCTAGGACATCAAAACGCCGAATCGTGGCTCAAATCCATAGATCGGGTAAACTCTCCCCAAAACATGATTTTGCCCTAACCCGCTCAAAAACACCCCTCTCGGCTCCCATTCGGCCTACAATTCGCGGGAGATGACGGGATGAGCATATGCACTACAAGAAAAAGCGGGATTTGGGACGGAAATTTGGGACGAAAATTTGGGACGGAATTTTCGTCCCAAATTTGGGACGCAATATTTTTCATCTGAAATTCCGTCCCAAATATGGAACTATACACGGAATTTGGGACGGAAATTGGGACGGAAAATATTCCGTCCCAAATCTGGGACGGAATTTGTGACAGATTTTTAGAACTGTCTGAAATTTATGATCAAGAAAATGTGACGGACCGACTCCGTCGAAAATCCGTCTCAAAATCCGTCGCAAAACACCTTGCGACGGATTTCACAATGGCGGCCGCCCTTGTGAAATCCGTCACAAAGGTGTTTTGCGACGGATTTTGAGACGGATTTCCGACGGAGTCGGTCCGTCACATTTTCTTGGTCATAAATTTTAGACAGTTCTAAAAATCAGTCACAAATTCCGTCCCAAATTTCCGTCCCAAATCCCACTTTTTCTTGTAGTGGGGATTCGTCCCCCTACCTCAATGGAGCGAAAGCTCCGCTGAATCGAGCTCAAACCACGAAGAACGTTTTATAAACCCCGCTCATTCACGCTTCCCACGGACACCGCATGCCCACGAGCTCGCCTCGCCGCCGCCCACGTCGCCGCGCCGTCGCCCCGCCGCCGTCTACAGCCGGAGACAGGCCCGCCGCGTCGAAATGGGAGAGAGAGAGGAAGAGGGGGGCGGTTCTCACGGTTGGGGAAGAAAGAAGAAGAAGAAAGAGAAGGGTGGGGGAGAGAGAGAAAATGAGAGATATTTATAGAAAATCCAGAAAATCTGAAAAATATCAAAAATTAAAAATTACATTTCCGGGATCCTCGGAATGCACCGATCGCAACGGTACCACTCTCGCCTAGGTGAACGACCCGGTTCACCCGCAACGAGGTTCCGAAGGAATTACCAAAACACACGCCGGAAATCGGAAAACACACGCGGAAAAGTCGCGGACACACTTCGGGCCTCCGAAACAACTCCGGATTGTTGAGTTATGATTTTGATGTTTGTTGGAGTTATGATTTTGATGATAACTAAACTTAATGTGTGATTGAGTGATGATAACTAAACTTATGGTTGATTGCACATTCATGTTTAAATATGTTTGAGATGACAAATGGCAATGGTACATGGTCTTGATTCATGCTTAATTGAATTGTTTTTACAAGAGGCAAGAGATTTCATAACCTCTTTAATGTGAACAAGCATGGTATTAACCTTAACTATCTTGCTTGCAGGATCAAACATGGCAGTCACCTGGTGAACTAAACTTGTGGATAAGCACCCTGCTCCTCTACAATCTAAAACAGGTGGTATATGTCATTTACTATCAAGAACCATTGATCCATATACTCAGTACAAATCCTGAAGGTCGAAGGAGTTTGATGCCACAAACGTAAATGAGCTGCTCAAGGGTTTAAAGGGCTGAACGGGAGAAACCTGGGGCTTCCCCTGCCAGCGGTCGACCGCCGGTCCAGGACCGGTCGACCGCCAGCAGCGGTCGACCGCCCAGACAGGGGCGGTCAACCGTTTTTCCCAGCAAGCAACGGACTGAAACCTGTAAAATTCCGGTCGGCCGCCAGCCCTCCACCGGTCGACCGCCAGCCCCGAGGCCTACTTTTGTTGACTTTTGGGTCAAGTTCGAAGGGTGGTCTTTCCACCCATTTCTTTAATCCTTTTGCCCCCAATTACAACAGATTTCGTGGATCTGGTCTGGGGCTTATCCAAGGGCCATTCAAGAGTTATAAAACTCTCATTTTGGTGCTACAAACCCTATCTATCCAAGAGGGCTTCAAGGGAGATTAAGAGGAGGCTATCCAAGTGGAGGAAGAGGAGAAGTACTGTAGCCGTGAACAGTACTCCGTGCAGCAAGTGTTCTTCATCCATCCTCAACCTAGTGAAGGTAGATCTGAAGCCAACATCCTCCAAGAAAAAGAAGCAAGCAAGGAAGCAAGGATTCAAAGGAAGATTGCTCAAGGAAGAAAGAAGAAGAAGCAAGCAAGTAAGCCATCTAAGGGGATTCAAGTGGAGATCAAGAGGAGGTGTTCAAGTGAAGATTGAAAATACGTTCAAGATCTGCAACATGCATTCAAGGGGAACCCAAAATAGGAGTTTTCTAAACTAAGCCTCATCGTCTTTATGTTTTGGGTATTGTAATTATGTTTATCATAAACTGCAAGAACTTGTGTGTGTGTGGATCGTTGTTAGATCCGTGGTGGTGTGTATGTGTGTTGTATTTGATTCGTGTATGCGTTGATCTTCCTAGATCTACGTTTGTGTGTGTGTGGGTCTATTTAGATCCGTTCTATCTCGTGTGTGTGGATTGCTGCACTTGTGGCAGCGGGTGTGTGTGTTTGTGATCCGCTTGTTGGATCGTGTTGGAGACCTTGTCTCCGTGTGTGTGTGTGTTTTGGGGTGCGTCCCCGTGTGTGTGTGCAGGTGTTGTCCTGCGTGTGTGGTTGGAGCGTCGTCTCAGTTTGGGGTTTTAGCCTTGAGTGAAGCCTCACCGGGTTTGGTGAGGGGTGAAACGTAGGATTACCGTCGTGCATCCGAACCACCTTAAAAACCGCTGTGCATTGTGCTTGTATTGTGTGGTTTGCTCCAATTCCTCTATCTCCATTCTTCATAAACGTTAGTTTAAATTGTTGTTCTGGATTTATCTTCGTCTATCTTGCTTAATCTATATCTTATCATATAAAGTTTGTTAAATCCAATTTGTGTTCAATAGCTTTGAATCTCCTAACTAGCTTTGTATCACATATTTTATAAAAGGCCAAAAGTTTTCCTAAAATTGGTAATCACCCAATTCACCCCCCTCTTGGGTGTCATTGATCGCGGGACTTCAATTGGTATCAGAGCCAAGGCTCTATTTTTTTTTATAGATCTAACGATCTAGAGTGATCCAGATCAATAACTACCATTATGTATACTTTAAATTCTCCACCGGTGTTTGATGGTTACAATTTTGATTTGTGGTTAGGAAGGATGTGTAGTCTAGTCAATTCATACGACCCTAAGCTATGGAAGCTTATTTCACATGGTCCTTATGAATTACCTAAAGATAAAAATGTCTGGACTGCAAATCAAAAACTTAAACATGATCAAAATTGTTTGACTCTAAAATTACTTATTGTTACATTCAATTCTAATCAGTTTCCTTTTGTCTCCCATTGCAGGTCCGCAAAGGATATCTTGGATGGCTTGACGAAAGTCCGGGAAGAGCATGAAAATCAATGCCTTGTGGCAGGTACGAGCGATCAAGGGAGTGATCAGCAAATTGAATCAAGCTCAAAGGTAAATTCTGATTCTGATAATGAAGATGAAGTTAGTTATGAAGATTTGTTGATTGCATATGATGATCTTGCTGAAAAATACAAGAAGCTAAAATCTGAAAATTAAAAATTGAAAAAGGATGCCGAACAAAATAAGTGTAATTCCTCTTGTAAAAAATGCTTACATCTAGAGGAAATGATTGAGGCTCATGTGTTTGACATTGAATTTCACAAAGATCAAATTTGTTCCTTAATAAATGAAAACAAGGAGATGACTGTGAAGCTGAATTCTATGGCCGATGATCAAACCTTGATAAATGAACTGATTCATGATGAAAAGCTTGTTAAAGAAAATGAGAAACTGAAGGAATTGAACAAGGTCATTTCTGAAAGATTACTTACTTTTGAAAAAGGAAAATTTGTGAATATTGATGAATCTGAAAAAATTCATGCCTTATTGTAAGAAATAGAAAGTCATAAAATCATAAATGCTACGTTACATGAACAAATCAATTCGTGTGAAAATAAGATGTCGTCCTCTGAATTGCACATTTCATCTCTAGAAAAAGAAATTTCTGACTTGAATGGTTCATTGTCTAAATTTGTAAATGGCCAAGAAAACTTGGATAAATTGCTGGGCATGCAAGTGAACTTTCAAAAAGAAGGGCAAGGTTTTGATCCAGTGAACAAAAAGAAATTTGAGAGTAAACTACACACTTCTTTTGTTCATACCACTTGTGCACCCAGCACCTCTACATCTCGCTCCCATGAACACACTATGTCAAGAACTCAATCAAATCTGAAAAAGAGTGTGGATGTCCAGGATGTGCATGCTAGAAACATTCATGTAAACTTCCATGCATCTAAGAAAAGAAATGTCTCATGTCTTTACTGTGGAAAACTTGGACACATGATGCATGATTGCTTCATTATGAAGAATGATGATTTGAGAGCATGTAGAAATCAGGCTGGTTTGAAAAATACAAAGAAAACATTCACCACAAAACCTTCCATGCATTGTAATCATTGTGATAAAAGAGGTCATACAATTTCACACTGCTGGCTACTAATAAAGAAAAAGAGTTTTCATTCAACACATAATGCTCAAATGTACAAAATGGTCAACCAAATGAGAAGAGTGAATGTGACGTCACATGCCTCAAATAATTTTCATGCCTTTAAGCACTTGAAGCTATGTTGTCGTTACTATGGTAAATTTGGGCATAACATGCATGGGTGCTTTCTAAAGGAAAATGATGATTTGAGTGTTGGTAAGAAGTGGAAGCCACGTGCCAAAGATGCTGCTAACTCACAAGGACCCAAGATGGTTTGGGTACCTAAGAATGTCAAATAAGAAATCTGTTTTGCAGGTGTGCCATGGAGTGTAAAGTATGAAATCTGTTTTCAACAAGATGGTAAAGCACATGAGCTAAGTGGCATAAGTCAGGTTGGAATAAAAATCAAAAATTAGATTTGAAGATCAGGTGATATCCCTCCTACTTTCTGTAATGACTCTGTCATGTTTTGACTTACTCTGAGTCATATAGTCATGTAATCTTACATATGTCTGTACATACATTTCATTCATAGTTGTTTGCATATTTGTGCGTATATCACTTGCCATATAGCATCTTGTTGTAGGAAAGCTTGAAGATTCTTCAGATCATGACTTCACTACATATTTTGTATTTGCATACACCCTTTCACGTACTGTCTTGCATAAGTTAAACATTGTGAATTCATGTCATAATGCATAGCAATCCTCCTGCCTTCATCATCCTTGACTACATAGTATATCAAATGGTGAGAAGTGGAAGGGTATGTTATGCCTATCTGAAAGCTATCACTACGCGTGAGGTGATCTTCAGATCTAAGTTCTCCGCCTGATACTATGAGTCATTTACTCAAAAGACTGCATATGGCATTGGACTGTTACTGAACATCTTGCATTCATGCACACACTAAGGGGGAGCAACCACATTCATCATATGGGATTAATGTTTAGGTTCACACATGAGTCATGCATTGTATCTAGAGCTGTCTAGGGGATGTTGGTTGTTAAAATAAATTTGTCATGTCATTGTTAATCAATTTGAATCGAAATTGAAAAATCAGCTCTATTCTTTTTGAATGCAGATTACACTCCCAAAATTCAAGTGCTGATGGGCTGGCCGTGACCAAGCTTGAATCAAATGAGGAATACCTTGCAAGGATGAAAATGATAAAAATTTCCTCAATCCACCACCGGGAGATAGGAAGTGATCTTGATAGTATCCAAGACATGGTGTGAAAAGTGCGTATCTCTATTAACAAAGGATGAGTTCAATAGGTGAAAGACTTGGAAGAAAAATGATTCTCAAGGCAAATGTAAGAAAGTAAAATCTGAAATATCAACCTCCGCGAGGTTGGTGATCTTAGTAATTGAAGGCTTTAATCTTGTCTCCTGAACAAAGGTAATTCATCCTTATCAACACACTCGAATTGAATTACATATCTGGTATATCAAATGGCATTTGTGAAAGAGTGGATTATATCCACTTGGAAGCATTCCCTATGCGTTGAGTTGGGTCTTTGGACTAAAATCTCTGCCTCGTACCAGATCTTGACTGGCTTGTGATTGATTGACTCTTAAATGAATCCTTGAGCTGAGTTATGAAAATTGAAAATATGTTTGTGATTAAATGATCCATACATTTGACTTTTGGATGAATTCCCATTTCAAAACTTGTGAAAGACCTTTGAAAATATGTTTTTGAACAATTCTGAAATTCGGGTTACTTTGTTATTTTTAATCACTTATGCCCCCTTATTCAAAAAGGTCATGTCATAAAGAATGGTTGCTGATTCATGAATAGAATGTGGTTGATCTTAATAAGATTGCTATCACACTGGCTTGAAAAATCAAAGCTCTCATCTTATTTTTGCATCCTGTCCTTCATTCTCATATAGTTATAGGTTGCATGCATCAGAACCCAATGCATTAGGTGCATTTAGTTCACTCAAATGAAAAACCAAAAACACACACCTTGCACCCATGTTAATTTCTGCATTGCATTAGAACTCATGCATCAGTCGCACTTAGTTCATTCTGTTAGCATCCATTCAATTGGTATCAATTTATCCATTCAATTGGTATCAAATTGACATCACATCGCTCACATGCATGTCATAGTGAATTTGCATAAACTCTAAATGTGTACTTGTATGTTATTATATGCTATTCACCCCATCCTTGAAATTTCTATGACCTTATGCCTTCTTGATAAATAATGCTACAATTGAGTCATTATCGGTGTGCTTCATATTGTACACTTTTGGGGGGAGTAAAAGTGTATCTATTTAGGGGGAGTTGTATTGTTATGTATTCATGATATTTTCGGTATACATGCTGAATCAAATTCGCACATTTCTTGCACAAAATATGAAAATGAGTGTTAAAGATAAGGATATATGAATTTCTTTTCAACACTCTTGAGATGTTAAACTTGCTGCATGTATGTTGAAGAGACAGTTGAGGAAAAAGTTGCCTACCTATCTTTGTTAAAAAATCTGAAATGAAAATGAATGGCAGAGCAATGCTTGGTCTCACTGAGTAAACTGGGCACATGTCACCTGAGACGTGATGTGGTTCATATCTGAAAAGTGTGGACTAGTACCTCTGTTCAATATGAGGTGAAATGGTTCAGTATTTTGAGTAACCGGGGATTCTGACATGAGCTCCATGCGTCTACTCGCGTAAAAAGAAATCATTTTGAACCTGATCACTCTTAAAAAATTCTGCCTATCATATGATACTGGTTGAGTTGAAAAAATGATGGTGAAAACTCATTGTGGTAGAGCGAAGCCTCCAATACGCTGTTCTCAAAATTGAAGTGCAGTCTGTGAAATGTCTCCCTGTGTTGATCTGAAAATCTAAATATCCATGTTGAAACTATCATTTTTCATGTTACTCACTTACACATCTATGAATTTGATTTAATATGTATTCAGAAAATTGATTGACTGCATCAGTAATTGCATAAATCTCTTATATGATTGCACGATCTCCCATGTGCTACACATGTGCATTCTGGTGAGCATGATTCTCTTACATCTTTCTTATACCCTTTCCCTTGTTATAGATGTATGGGGGAGATTGCATGTATGATTATATGTAACTGTTTGGTTGCATTATGTGCATTTCATGAGTCATCATCTGCATATACATAGTTTCATGCATTTAAAACTAAAATACAAAAATCAAAAATTTGAAAACCAAAGAAAATTCTTTTGGTATGCCCTCCTGCTCTTGCCTAGTGTGAAAATCTGCCATGGGATCTAGATTTTGAATGCTATCATGCTGAACATCTTATTTTGTGAACATCTTCCTACACTGGCTTATATCCTTGAGGCCACTCACCACTTTCAATTGGTATCCATACATGCTTGACTGTATTCACTTTGGATGGTATCATATTGATTTCTGAGAATAATAAGCAATTGGTTTCCTCTAATTGGACTTATATTGATGTGTCGGTCCATGATTTGCTGTTGCTTCTTCTGTTTTCATAAGATGGGCTATTGCTATTTCAAAGGGAGATCAGCTTGTTCTTCCTTGTTTGGCTTCTTCCAGATTGTTGATATTGCTCGTTTGATACTGTTGATTATGTCACAGGGGGAGAAAGTTTTACATTATCCCGCTTTTTGATTATGTCAAAGGGGGAGAAAATTAATATGATTGTGTGACAGGAGGGGAAGATTATTTGTGCCATTCTATTGTATCATCACTAAGTTTGTCATCATCAAAAAGGGGGAGATTGTTGAGTTATGATTTTGATGTTTGTTGGCGTTATGATTTTGATGATAACTAAACTTAATGTGTGATTGAGTGATGATAACTAAACTTATGGTTGATTGTACATTCATGTTTAAATATGTTTGAGATGACAAATGGCAATGGTACATGGTCTTGATTCATACTTGATTGAATTATTTTTACAAGAGGCAAGAGGTTTCATAACCTCTTTAATGTGAACAAGCATGGTATTAACCTTAACTATCTTGCTTGCAGGATCAAACATGACAGTCACCTGGTGAACTAAACTTGTGGATAAGCACCTGCTCCTCTACAATCCAAAACAGGTGGTATATGTCATTTACTATCAAGAACCATTGGTCCATATACTCAGTACAAATCCTCAAGGTCGAAGGAGTTTGATGCCACAAACGTAAATGAGCTGCTCAAGGGTTTAAAGGGCTGAACGGGAGAAACCTGGGGCTTCCCCTGCCAGTGGTCGACCGCCAGCAGCGGTCGACCGCCCAGACAGGGGCGGTCAACCGTTTTTCCCAGCAAGCAACGGACTGAAACTTGTAAAATTCCGGTCGACCGCCAGCCCTCCACCGGTCGACCGCCAGGCCCGAGGCCTACTTTTGTTGACTTTTGGTTCAAGTTCGAAGGGTGGTCTTTCCACCCATTTCTTTAATCCTTTTGCCCCCAATTACACCAGATTTCATGGATCTGGTCTGGGGCTTGTCCAAGGGCCATTCAAGAGTTATAAAACTTTCATTTTGGTGCTACAAACCCTATCTATCCAAGAGGGCTTCAAGGGAGATTAGGAGGAGGCTATCCAAGTGGAGGAAGAGGAGAAGTACTGTAGCCGTGAACAGTACTCCGTGCAGCAAGTGTTCTTCATCCATCCTCAACCTAGTGAAGGTAGATCTGAAGCCAACATCCTCCAAGGAAGAAGCAAGCAAGGAAGCAAGGATTCAAAGGAAGATTGCTCAAGGAAGAAAGAAGAAGAAGCAAGCAAGTAAGCCATCTAAGGGGATTCAAGTGGAGATCAAGAGGAGGTGTTCAAGTGAAGATTGAAAATACGTTCAAGATCTGCAACATGCATTCAAGGGGAACCCAAAATAGGAGTTTTCTAAACTAAGCCTCATCGTCTTTATGTTTTGGGTATTGTAATTGTGTTTATCATAAACTGCAAGAACTTGTGTGTGTGTGGGTCGTTGTTAGATCCGTGGTGGTGTGTATGTGTGTTGTATTGATTCGTGTGTCCGTGGATCTTCCTAGATCTGCGTTTGTGTGTGTGTGGGTCTATTTAGATCCGTTCTATCTCGTGCACTTGTGGCAGCGGATGTGTGTGTTTGTGATCCGCTTGTTGGATCGTGTTGGAGACCTTGTCTCCGTGTGTGTGTGTGTTTTGGGGTGCGTCCCTGTGTGTGTGTGCAGGTGTCGTCCTGCGTGTGTGGTTGGAGCCTCGTCTCCATTTGGGGTTTTATCCCCGAGTGAAGCCTCACCGGGTTTGGTGAGGGGTGGACGTAGGATTGCCGTCGTGCATCCGAACCACCTTAAAAATCGCTGTGCATTGTGCTTGTATTGTGTGATTTGCTCCAATTCCTCTATCTCCATTCTTCATAAACGTTAGTTTAAATTGTTGTTCTGGATTTATCTTCGTCTATCTTGCTTAATCTATATCTTATCATATAAAGTTTGTTAAATCCAATTTGTGTTCAATAGCTTTGAATCTCCTAACTAGCTTTGTATCACATATTTTATAAAAGGCCAAAAGTTTTCCTAAATTGGTAATCACCCAATTCACCCCCCTCTTGGGTGTCATTGATCGCGGGACTTCACGGATCACGCCGATCCGGACACAAAAGATGTCCGAAATGAAATTTCGGACACAACGGAGCCGGACACTCCGAGAAGCCAGATCTAAGACCCACGAAGAAGGATCCAAAAGGTCCGGGATATTACATAAACTCTCCTACACGAACAATTTGGTTCGATTTTTTAATTTGAACCAAACTATAAACACCCCTACATATAATTGCCTCTCCCAGAAAGTTTGATTTGAACCGAACTATAAACACCCCTACACGAATGATTCAGTGCGATTTTTTGATTTGAACTAAACTATAAACACCCCTACGCATAATTGCCTCTCCCAATAAGTTTGATTTTGACTGAACTATAAACACCCCTACACGAACAATTCGGTTCATTTTTTTGATTTGAAACAAACTATAAACACCTCTACATATAATTTCATCTTCTAGTAAGTTAGGTTCAATTTTTTGATTTGAACCGAACTATAAACACCCCTACACGAACAATTCGATTCGATTTTTTGATTTGAACCAAACTATAAATACCCCAACATATAATTGCCTCTCCCAATAAGTTAGGTTTGATTTTTTGATTTGAACCGAATTATAAACACCCGCACACGAACAATTCGGTTCGATTTTTTGATTTGAACCAAACTATACACACCCCTACATATAATTGTCTCTCCTAGTAAGTTAGGTTCGATTTTTTGATTTGAACCGAACTATAAACACCCCTACATATTGAAGTCCCACGATCAATGACACCCAAGAGGGGGGGGGTGAATTGGGTGATAACAGATTTTAATAACTTTTACCCGGTTTAAAAATAAATATTAAGAGCGAGCAACAAACAAGAATAGATCTGATAGATTACAAAATGAATCTTGCTAAATCAATCCCTACAACAGTTCTGATGTGACACGACCTCGGACTTAATGCAAGCAAGCACAATCGCATTCAAAACGGGCCAAATTGGGCCACCGCTCTATCGTCACTCACCCAAGCCCGGGGTGACTTGGCAATGCCAAGGGGAGGATGTGGGATTGGGCCCTTGCTGGTAGAGGGCCAGCAAGGACAAGACTTGATTCCCAAAGGGTGGGGATGCCCAAATCAAGGGGGCCAACAAAGTGCCAAAGACACCGGTTGCAATATTCCCACGGTGATCACTCAAGTTTATGGGGCTTGAGGATCGGGCTCTCACTCGCATAACCAGCGAAATTAGAACTAATATTGAAAGACAAGCACTAAGTGGAGTGAAGGTTTGAGCACTTACTCGACCGGATTGAAGAAACCGGTCCCGGTCGGAGACGAGGGCGAGCGGGGAGGCGAGTGGATCCCCACACGCCGCGGCGGTGTCGCTTGACCTGCCCAAACAAGTTACAACACTACACCTCACGTAGGAGGGGGATCTTGGGGTGGGGGTTAATAGAAATTACAATCAATACTACCTCCACACAGGGAGGGACCTTCAGCCGGTCAAGCGGGGTGGGGAAACTAAAGTAAAGAACGAGGAATAAGGGTGGACGCCGAATCTGCTTGCTGTCTACGAGCCGGGATAGAGAGTCGGTGTTGCTGCTGTAGATCTTGATCAGGAATTTTGTTGATGACAAAACCAGAGGGAAAACCTTCGTAGCTGGAAGGGGAATGCCTAAGAATTTTCTTAATTTCTTCTGGAGTCGCTGCTGGTCGGGGCAGGAGCTTGAACAGGGCCTCTGTTTCTCGGACTAGCAGGGGCAGGTCACCAACAGTAGGATGCAGAGGCTGTCCTGGCCTCTCCCGAACTCCAAATTTAATGCCGTCAGCGCCGTTAGAACCGTGGGTGAGTCCTCTTTGCAGAAAAAGAAACGGGGACACCAGAAGAGGTCAGAGACAATCTGTGGAACCAGAAGAGTGAGGAGGGGTCGGTGCAGACTGTAGAAGGCAGAACCGCGCATTCGGGGGAGAAAATTGGTAACTTCTGCTCCCGGATTCTGAATGAACTTCCGCTTCTTGAATCTGAAATTAGACAGGCCAAAGAGGAACTTTGAAGAAGAACTTGAAGACGGATTCCTTCAGGGTCCGTCGTGGCAGAGCTTCTAAACTGGTTCAGGTCCTTAGCCGAGGCAGAACCGCGCAGCTGTGGAAGAATGGACCTCCAGGATGGCTCGGAGATCGGAAGAAGACGAAACCACTTCGGTTGCGAAGGCGACTGGCAGACGCTTCCGACGATGGCTCTTGGGTCTTCAAACTCGTCCGGAGGTGATCGTGGTGGCCGCTGCTGCTCTGCTGCTCTGCTGTAGATCTTCAGTTGAGAGCTGTAGGTTGATGATGATGGGGGGGGAATGGGGTATATGGGAGGGGAAATGGGGGTGGATGAGTGTGGGGAAAGCCCGGGCTGTGAGGGGGTCTAGGAGGGGGTGTTCTAAGGTGGGGGAAGGGAAGAATGGGTTCTGGAAGGGGGTCTAACAAGTGGTGGGAGGAGGAGCAACGAATTTGGGAAGGTGGGTGAGAGGAGAAGGTGAGGGGGGGCACAAGTGAGTGGAGGGAATGGTGGATTTCAAATTCAAATATGCTTTGGAAGTTGTGGGGTTGTGTGGGGAAGGGGTTGATTGTGTTGGAATAGGGAAAGTGGTGTTGGAATGTGGAGGATGGTGTTGGAATGGTGAGGGATCTCCTTGGGACTAGGGGGGTGGAGTAATGGAGACCATGGGGAAGTGGAGGGCTTTAATGATGGTAGGTGGGGGTTGAGGTGGTTGGGAAAGGAGGAGAGAGAAGAAAATTCGAAATTGGGTGTTGAGGAGAGAGAAAGTGGAGTGAAAAAGAGGGATTAGGAGAGGGAATGGTGGGGAATCTCTCCCCTAGGGTTTCTCACCAAAAAAATGTTGGAATCACTCCACTAAACTAAGCTTTGGATACTCAAATGGTATTTTTCATTGATTCATTCATTAAGTTGAAATGGGGGGGAATGTGGTCCTATATATAGGAAACCCACATTTCTACAAAAGTCCCTTACAAAAGACTCAATAACAAATAACCGAAGGGGTAGGGGGGGCTCATGGGCCAAGCCCGAAGAATTGGGCCCAATAGCACATTACACAATCTAATGACACTCAAACTTAGGAAAATAAATGCAAGACCTAGGAACATGACTCAAATAAAAGGGAAAATACATCAAATGACTCAAATAAAATTACATAGGACTCAAAATTAAATGACTAAACCATGCCGGATGCAACCGGGGTGAGGAGACGAACGGTAAACGTGGGCATGCGAGGTGATGTCCCCATCAAGTTCTTTGGTACCAGGCGGAGTCCAGGAATCCGAAGATTCTCTCACACATGGTATTTTCCTCCCGACAGGATTTACCGTGTCGATCAGAAGCTACCTTTTAATATACCAAGGATCTCTCGTAAGGAGATTAATAAAGCTAGATCCAAACAAAGGAACTATGATAACGTAGTATGCAAACAAGCTAGAACAGAATAGGAGGTAGGAGATAAGGAGCAAACCACACAGAACACCATGATTTTTAGGTTGTTCGGATGCAACAACTGCAACCCACGTCCACCCCTCACCGGCTGTGAGGATTCACACACTATCTTGTAGAAGGTTACAAGATCAAGGCACACACACACACACTCATGTGAATTCAGGATTCCGACGAAGGTGCACAAGCACCGAAACACAAAGAAGAGTGAAAGACAAGAAGATCACTCACACACACACACGCACACGGATCTGCGTAGATCCACACACACATAGATGTTTGAATATTACAAGAACACAAAATTAAAGCACAACAAGATTGGAATTATAAAACAGAAAATGAAGACACAAATTCAAGCTCCCCTTAGTGGATGAAGATGGTATTTGATGAAGCTAGCTCCCCGCTCGATCTACACTTCAATGGCCTTCAAATCAACTTGAGAAGCTTACTCTTGGATGAAGAACTTCTTGCTCTAAGCACTGTTCACGGAGCTACAGTGCACCCCTTCTTCTCCTTGATGGCCTCCCTTGATCTTACTTCAAATCAATTAGGTTTTTGACCCCAATGAGATTATTTATAGATCTTGGGTGGTCAAGGGACATGCCACAGACCAGATCCATAAATCATGGTGAAATTGGTGGCTTTGGGATTAAACAACTCCAAGGGAATATGCTTCCCACGTTGAGAACAAAAGGTCAACAATAGGGACTTTTCGAAGCTGGCGGTCGACCTGAGCACAGGGGCGGTCGACCGGAATTTTTCAGAAACTTGCCCATTGGTTGCTGGGAAAACCGGTCGACTGCTATAAGCTGGCGGTCGAACGCTGGCTGGGATTTCTGTAAAAAATAAACAAGTTAGCCAATGCAATATAATACATGAACCAATCAATTTATGGCTACCTTGTTCCAATCATGGTGAGTGGGTTTAAGTTTAGCCTGGGTGGATTAGAAATCAAAACAAGGATTTATGCATCTGGAAGGCTTTAAACAATTAAGCATCATACACGGTCAAGTAGGCTTTGAATGCTTGTTAAATTTGAACTTGATTGTTGAAACATAGCACGTGAGAAAACATATAACCTGGGTTTTGTTATCATCAAAATCGCCTGGATATGCTCAACAATCTCCCCCTTTTTGATGATGACAAAACTGAAGGGGTTTTGAAAAACATGAATGTGCCTTGGAGCAATGTTTGAAAGTTGAGATCAAGGTTCGAAAACAAAGCATTTCACTCACATCCCGTTACGCCAGCGAACACAAACCATTCAACATTTTATTTGCCAATTAGATAAGAAATGAGGTATAAGAGCCAACCATTTGAGATCAAATATTAGGTGCATTCAATTCATCATTTCATTACAGGGTACATTAGTGCAAGAGTGAATCAACAACACTGTTAGTAAGGTTAGTCATATGAGTGGTGAGATTGGCCATTTGAGTGGAAAGGGTATCCAGAGCAGTGGAGAAAGAATCTATGCGGCCGGACATAGTGTCAACCACATTGCCCATAGTGTCGACGCGATCCCCGAGAGTAGAAAGTCTATCCCCAAAAGTATCCACACGAGTATCTAGCCCAGTAAACCGCCTGTCAAAAGTCTCGAAATCTACCCAAGAGTGTTGTGTGGCCCCCTGAGTGGAGGACTCTCCATGATGAAACTGAGGTGGAGGAGGCATCTCGTCATCCAAGTGATGAGGTGAGGGTGGAGGAGGCTACTCCTCGGCCTGAACTGGAGGGGGTACATTCCCTTGAACCTGCTGCTGCTGTTGTTCCTGCTCATCCTCACTGTCATATTCGTCTCCATAAGTAGGGACATCCCGACGCAGCTCACCATCGGGACCATAGTAATAACCCATATCTATGCAGATCTTATGCTTATTGTAAATATCATCCTGGTGAACATAGATAAACTGTTCTTCTGCTAAATTAATCCCAGCATGAATGAACACCTCGGTCAACTGTGAAGCATACGGCAAAGATCGCCGTAGATTTGTTCGGCAAGATCCAATGAGAGCCATCATGAGGTGACCCATGTTGATTTGTATACCATTCATGACATTGTAGAACATGAATTTATGAACTTCTGTAACTTCATTTTTGCTACCACTCTTGGGATAAATGAGAGAGGTAAACATATGGTGCAAGACTCGCTGTAGTGGTAGAAAATGATTCACATTCAGCTCAATTAGGTTGCTGACACCACGGACATACTCACAGTTGGTCATAGCAAGAAAGGTAGTCTCAACTTCCCCATGACCAAAAACCAAGTCGGCTCCTCTAGCCGCAACTCCTAGGCATCTCTCAAATAGGTCGGGTGTAATGAGAATCTCAACCCCTTGAACAACAGTGAATAACTGCTCATTCCTTGCAGCCAAATTCCCATAGAACTGCAGCACTAGACTGGGATAATAACGTGTGTATCTAGTGACAAAATCAGTCCAACCTGGTTGAATCTCAAAGACTGCACATATGTAAGCGTTTTGTTACAGACCCCCACCCCCACGCCCACCCAGGCTGCCAGTATGAATGAAATAGGTCGCATGTAAATGAAAAGATTTGCAGTGAAATGCCATATATTACATTCTAGTAGAACATTGCCTTACCTCCCGTCTGTTGCTGTTGAGCCCTTCCTCTCTACGCCTCTTCCAGCGCTGTTGCCAAGCATACGGTTCCCTGTTGCCTTTCTTCTTCAGCAGCCCTCGCACTGGATGGGGCTTCCTCTCCTTGTGGCTCTGACTTCGTCATCTCCTCTACCTTTTCTACTTCCTTTTCCCCAAGCACATTACCTCGCAGCATCTTACTCTTCCCCTTGCCGGTCTTAGGTGCCATAGCCAACCCTAAAACCTCTCCGACGATGGACTGACGCGCAGACGATGGGCTGACGCGCAGACGATAGCCTTCTCCTTCCGCACCTGTTTCCGCTCCACTAATCACTGCCGTCGACGGAGAAGATGAGCAACCCAAGAAGGGGGCGGGGGGAATCGGCAGAAGAAACAGTTAGTTGACAATGCCACTGGAGGGAAAGACGCTGCCTGAAGTTTCACGGCGCCTCAATGCGCAATGGAGGGAAAATTGCAAGGGCATTTTTGGTAAGTTGAAATCGTGGCCCTGCTAACGAGTTGACAATGCCATTAAATCTGTCAGAGCACCTCTCGGTTCGTCCGACCGGTGAAGTGATATATGTCACCGTGGACCAATCGTCTCGGTTCGTTGCAGAATGAGGTGACTTTGTGCACCGCATGCGGTGCACAAAACATTACTCTTGCGAAAAGCCGACTCCGTGTGGACTGTATGTATCGATCTCTTGGTTAAATAAAACTAATCACACAAATTTAAAGGATAAATTTTCCCTTGGTTTAATTTAATTACAACCAAACTGAAACTCTGACTCTCCGACCACCTGCGTTAAAGAAAGAAGATTCAATACTACGTACTAGAGGCACGTGCGCACATTTCAATTCGTATGCGAAACTAGCTTTCGAGACATGCATGTTATAAATTATAACAGTCCCCCCGCCAGTGGCGGGGTGGACACTCCCCTCCCCTCTCCTGCGCAGGTGGCATGAGGGCACGGCTTCGAGCCGCTTTCCCCTCCCCCAAAAAATATATATATTAAAAAATTATAACAATGTTCATGGATGGATGGATGGTGGGTTGGTGACGTGCATGCAGTGAGAACCCAAAGGGTGGGACTGGGTGGACACGAGCGCTCGGCGAGAAATATCAAGGGCGACATATGAAACCACGTGTGACCCTGTTCGAAGTCCCAACTTGTACTCTGGTCTTCTCCTTAATTAATTAATCTGTTCACACCATCGTTGGCTCAGACGTCCCCCTGCCGTGCACCTCGGAAGCACAATTAATTAATAACGACGACGTCTCTATTATTATTTTCTTTTTGTAAACAAATTAATGTTGGTGCCCGGTAATTATATGAAATAAAATTGGATGTTGCCCTAATCAATTAAATAGTTAATTCGATCGTGCAAGATTGTTGATTGGTCTTAATTAGCTAGAAAAGTGGAGCCAACTTTGAACTGATCGACATCATGAGATATCGATCGGTTTAACACGATTTTGGTCTCCTCGATCAGTCGACCCATTGGAACGCTTTCAATATACAATTGAATCAATTATCTCATCTGATCTGACCT
This sequence comes from Amorphophallus konjac, assembly GCA_022559845.1. Lineage (NCBI taxonomy): Eukaryota > Viridiplantae > Streptophyta > Magnoliopsida > Alismatales > Araceae > Amorphophallus > Amorphophallus konjac. Next base: position 82,173,002 of record CM040123.1, on the reverse strand, counting down.
TAAAACTAAGATGTGATTTGTAATCTTGCATAATTGTACGTGTTTTGACGTCGCTGAGTACGTAATGCTCCTTGTATCACTTGCAGTGCATGGGGTGCACAGCACAAGTAAAAAAAATAAAAGTTATTTTTGAAACTTTTTTAGGTATCCCCTCCTCAAACAATCCTCGGATCTTCAATCGGACAATCGAAAAAGATTAAAAAAAGAACTGACAGTCTTGTTTTGCCAAAAAAAAAAAATAGATCAGTAAAAAATGATCCAACCAGACTATCCGTTCTTTTTTCAACCATCAGATTTAAAATCCAATGATAAGAACGTATTTGTAAAGAAATTATTTTAAAAAAACATTTCTTTTTTTTTAATCTTAACTTGCATCCCATGCTGCGCAGCTCCGTGACGCTAATTTTTCTCGACTTCAAAACGTGGGCGCGATTTGAGGCCCATCGATTGGCGTCGCGGATTCTGGGGGAGAGGGAGGCCGAATGGGTACGGTCACCCCCATCAGCACCATGCCTGATTCCCACCAGCACGGTCACATGCGGAGCCTCGCCCGGGTCCCCCCGAGCCAGCCTCCGCTGTGAAATTAATTTAACCCTGTACGTTAAAATTAATTCAACCTGTCAGGTGCCCATTTGACCGTCGTAAATGGCGTGGCACCCTCGGCCAACACCGGTACGTATCTTTCACGTCCTTTACTGGACGCGACGACATAGCATCCAATACATTTGTGCCGCTACACTGCTTTGGGATACGTGGCGACAGATTATGACGACGTACGGGTTTCCGTATGGCGGGGGTTTGGAGTTCCGACCTGGACAGATTGGTGCGGGGGTTGGTTTCGGTTCGGATAAATGCCGTACGCGGGTGTGGGATCTCTCGCTAGTGAGAACAAGGTAACCAATAAAGTTAATAGGTTAATAACGGTAATAGGAAATCCCCCACGTTTTGACACAGAGATATCTCTTGTTTATCTCATAGATAAGTCTTATTTTATTTATTTTTTAATTTAATAAGATAATAAAATTAATCGTGTTACAATGAGAGATAATTATAATATATTTTAATTAAATTGATCTAGTAAAATTGGTAGAATAATTTATCTTCTCATTTAACCCGTTGTCCAGTAAAATAAATAAAATTAAATTTTAAAATAAATTAAATCACGAAAGATATCTCTCCATTTATTTATCCCTCCATCAAAGAGAAACGAATTCACTCTTCGCTGCTACAGGGATAGATAAAATGAAGTTTATCTCTCTTAAATTATTTTATCTCATAATTTCGTCATATTTATTTTGATAAATAATGGATTATATTTTAAAGATAAATAAGAGATAACTCTTTCTCACCTCTTGAGATAGAATAGTTTATCAAGATTAGAGGATAATTATCTCTCAATTTGATCTGATTAAAATTTTAAATTATTAAATAAAAAAAATAAATAAATTAAGAATTATTTTTTAATCAAGTGGGGATATCCCCAATCAAAGTGGAGTTAAAGCGGCGGCAAGCAAACCCCATCAAATGGCGGGCGGGTGGCAGTAGCGCCTGGTCGAGAGAAACGTGGGCTGCGCTGCTGCCTGCCCGGCTGCCGGTGCCTTCACCCCGCTGGTCCTGGGTTATAAATAGACGCAGGGTCTTCCTCTGGAAGAAGCCCAAGTGAAGAGCCCGGCAGTGGAGGAAGACTGGTGGAGAGTGGTGGTCGGTGTGAGGAGGAGTGCAGGAGATGGCCACCAACCCAGGCCTCTTCACCGCGTGGCCATGGCAGAGGCTGGGGAACTTCAAGGTACTATGCTAGCTCCTTGCTACTGCTCCGTTCTCGGCACTCTCTTTGAGGGAACATGCTTGCTCTTTTGGTTCTGAACACCGGTCCCCCGGTTCAAAGTTTTTTTGTGTTTGTTGTTCCATTCTGGCTGTGGTTTTGCATATGAGCTTCCCTCCCTGACGCCAAATAATTTTCTGGTTCTTGGTTTGGCATGGAAGTACCTGCTGCTGGCTCCGTTCGCGGCATTGAGCGTGTATAGGTTTGCTAACAAGGGGGAAGGGCCAGCGGAGCTGACCAATCTCCTCATCATCCCCACGCAGCTGGTGAGGGTGGTGCACAGCCAGCTGTGGATAAGCTGGGCTCGCTTCCAGACAGCCAGGAGCAAGCACAGGATCGTAAACAAGAGCCTCGAGTTCGAGCAGGTCGACAGGGAAAGGAACTGGTACCCCTCTCTCTCCCCCCCCCCCCTCTCTCACACCGTGTCTGCACATGTTTTGTTTGTATGTATGTGTTTTCCCTTCGTAGAAGTGATACTTAATGTCTTGGGTGGTGGAACGGCGTAATGTTGCTTGGCAGGGACGACCAGATTCTGCTGACCGCCATCTTGTTATTCATGGCCAACATGTTCATCCCGGGAGCAGCGTACCTGCCATGGTGGAACACCAAGGGGTTTGTCCTCACCGTCCTCCTCCATGCAGGTCCTGTGGAGTTCCTCTACTACTGGTTCCACAGGGCCCTGCATCACCATTACCTCTACTCCCGCTACCACTCCCACCACCACGCCTCCATCGTTACAGAGCCCATCACATGTAAGAATCCTCCCTCTCTCTCTATCTCTCTCTCCCTCGACTTTCTCCCATTTAGATGTGTTGACGACAAAAGAAAGAGTATCATTGGTACTTTCTTATAAGATCATCCCTTGATACTAAACTTTGAGCACGGACAATTCATGATGTGACTTGAAAGGATACTGCCGGGAGTTCCTCAACAAAAACTGTGTCATCATGTGAAGGGTCTGCACGAGGTGACATTATTACCTTTCTTAGATCTGCTATTTCACTTTGAGCCCCTGAGCCCTATTTTGTTTGGGATTTATCGATTCTAATCTAAATTTAAGTCATTTTATTTTAACTAGAGTGAATTTAAATAATCTATTTAAAAATAATTTAATCCGACTTAGGCCAGATTAACTTATTTCACTTTCACCGATGAAGTAATTTATCACTCTCCTGAACGCCCGTCAAGATGAACGAGAGATATGACGGTGACTTAAATGAGAAATCTGGTACAGTAGCGTCCCTCACTTTGTAAGATGCAGAGCTATCATTAAATGACTGGACAATGCTTTTGCGCCCTCAGGTGCAAAAGAACAGAAAAAATATCCGACTGAATTGAATCGCTGCCCACCGTGACGAGGTCTGTACCAGGCGCAGAGGTTGTCGATCGTCATTAAATGAACTTCGTTTAAGGCAGGTTGGCGCGTTGTTTCGAGAATATATATATATATATATATAAATATATATAAATGTTCGCACGACGTCGGTCCCACAACTATTTATCATGGTGTCGACATCTAAGCCTTTCATCGCATGGGATCGAACTCATGCGATTATTGATCTAATGAGATGGAGGGCTCAGATACCGACATCATGACAAATAATTATGGGGTCGGTCCCATGTGAACATCTCTCCTATATATAATTTAAGATCATATAATTTAATTTAAAATTTTTAATTTATATTATTGATTTTTTTATATTATTAATAAATTATTTATAAATTAAAAATTATATAATTATAATATTTATTTATTATGTATCAGACCATAAAATGAACGACTTAGTATATTTTTTTGAATCATATAATATCAATATTTTTGATATAAGATTTGAATAATTTTTCATGTATAGTTAAATTTATGATAGTATAGAAGATTTAACCTTATAGATTGAAAATTTAATATTGAATCATGTGTTTTTAAAATAGATGACATCGCTCTTCCGTTACAATCGGTGGTAACAGATCACTACTCTCTCTCTCTCTCTCTCTCTCTCTCTCTCTATATATATATATATATATATATATATATATATATATAATCTTGATCTGAAAAAAATCTTGAGATCGACCTTCGCCTACAACGTGGACTCTTTCTTTCCCTTTTTTTTTAAAATATCTTTCACTAACCGTACACCCTTGCGGTGCTTACACATCACTCGATGTTTTCTTTTTCCTTCTTTTTGGGATTTGCCACGCTCGTTGCCTTGGTTTCTCGGGTTGAATATCAGATCCAGATAAAAATGATCTGATGCATATATACCATGTTTCTGTGATTTTATAATACTCATGACACGGTATTCTTAGTGATTAATATTCCTTTTTATTCTGCAAAGTTTGTATCCTGATATGTTAAGAATTTGAACAGTAGAAGAACCCAAATCCATCTTCCTCCATGACGAAGATACGAGTGCTTATTTCGATCTGTTGTGACAAAAAATTAACACTTATTTTCATGTAAAAGAAGGCATGACCTAATGTGGGTCCCTATGTGGCAGCCGTCATCCATCCATTTGCTGAGGAATTTGTCTACTTCCTTCTGTTTGCAATCCCAATGTTGACGATGGTGTTCACTGGATGCTTATCCATCCTTGTGTCGTTGGGGTATTTCTCATACATAGACTTCATGAACTACATGGGCCATTGCAACTTTGAGCTAGTCCCCAGGTGGCTCTTCCGTGTATTCCCTCCTCTCAAGTATATCATGTATACTCCATCGTAAGTACCCGAACTCAAAGGGAATTACTTGGATTTTTGGACCATGCATTTGTGCATTTAAATTGTGTAATGGGGGTAGTTCTTTGATACCTTGGTTATGTTACTTGGATACGTTGGGGATAAGGTACCGACAGTTTATGTCTTCTTTAAATATTACCCAATGGATTTGTCTAATTAATAGCACAACAATCTCCAGTTCAACACAAGCATCGGATGCCCAGATCATGATATTATTGTGTCTTGTGAACAGAAAACTCTATAAACAGTTCTCCCACCTTGATAGCACCATTCTCATAGTCATGAGTTGCATGCAGCCGACAGTATCAAGTTGCTAATATCATCATTTTTTCCCCGATAATATATTTAAATAGATAGCTAAGATTCTCAAACATATATGATGTTTTTATGTTAGTGTATTTGTCCTAGTTCGAGCAAGCTACTCTAAATTCCTTTCTTTACTCGATATATATTACGAATACACATATCTGTTACCTCTGTCTTTGACATATACGTGAAGCGATCTCGGCGCGAGATCATTGATTCTATGTTTTATGCTGGCATGCTTTGTAGCTTAATTATATAGACCTGTTGTACGTCTAGTGGAAGTGGAATTCAACGGGGAGGTTAATTAATACTGATTAGGACGTAGTTATCTCTATAATAAAAGAAAAGAAAAGAAGAAAGAAGAAAATGATCTGAAATTTCCAATATTTTAATGGAGGTGAAATTCTCGGTTAAAAGTTCATAAGCCAGTTATTTTTGAGCTCCTGGCGTCAGATGCCAAGCTGTACGTACGTAGGTCTTAATTAACCCGTTTGATCCATTAGCTTTCTGTTTCAGGGATTGTTGGATCCTTGTCAAAAGTTAATGATCGATGGCTCCGTAGTAGTAAACTGTATGATGCAGTAGTGTAATAGTGATATCCTTTATTCTTGTGTGTCCTTTGTTTTTTAATTTCTTTTTAATCTATATTTATGAATTAGCCGGCGCCGGCGTTGTTTACTGGCTTACGAACGAGCACCAAGTTCACATTTAACCTGAGATGGTGTTCGCCGGTCGCAGGTTTCACTCGCTTCATCATACACAGTTCCGAACAAACTACTCGCTATTCATGCCCCTGTATGACTACATATATGGCACAGTGGATAAATCCACAGATGACTTATACGAGGTCACTACCAAAGGAAAAGAGGAGACACTTGATGTTGTGCACCTTACCCATCCGACAACCTTACAGTCCGTCTATCACCTGCGTCTCGGATTCCCCTCGTTGGCTTCTAAGCCTTACGCTTCCAAATGGTACGTGTGGATGATGTGGCCCTTCACATTCTGGTCCCTGTTGCTATCACGGATTTGTGGTTCTGCTTTCATAGTGGAGAGGAACAAGTTGAAATCACTTGTCATGCAGACATGGGCAATTCCAAGGTTCAGTTTTCAGGTGATATTGTCGCTGAGATTTGAGTTAATGTGTGTCAGCGATTTCAATGTTGTTGTTGTTGTTTAATACAGTGTGGTGTGTTAAAAAACTGTTTGATTGCAGTACACCTTTTCATGGGGGAGGGATGCCATCAACGAATTAATTGAGAAGGCAATACTGGAGGCTGACGAGAAAGGGGTTAAAGTCATGAGTTTGGGTCTCCTAAACCAGGTTTTGCTTCTATTTCTTCTTCTGCATGCCCGTCTCAAAACTCCTTGTCCAATCCCTTGTTGTCAATCCCCAAACCTTAATTTTACCGCGATTACTTTAAGAAAGGAATAAATATGACAACATGCTGGACAGAATTGAGTGTCGGGCTAATTGATATGGGGGCTTTCGAAGAAAGGCAAAACTACGTTCTTCTCCGTGTTCGGTTTAGGGTACCAGCTGATCATCGTCTATTATTATTATTGATCATCGCAGTCTATACCGGCCATGTGCTTAGCTAGCTAGAGGCCGCCGGCTATCACGTTAATTCTTGCCCAATTGTTTCCAACATGGAGTGATCATTTGATTTGACGTAAAACACCTTTTGTAACTCCATAAAAATGGTATCGTGTGTATGTTATGTAATTAATATGGTCCGTTACGATGCTTTACGGTACTATTTTACATCGATACAAGCAGGCCCCTCGGGAAATAAAGTCGAGCTAATACCAGCTTATCAGTTTTGGTTCACGCTTTCCCTGTTTAATGCACAGACTCCAAACTGAAATTTGGAAATTGATGAGTTACACTGCATCTCATAATTTGATAGTACTCTTTTACAACTCGATCCAAATCTTAGGGAGGGGAGATGAATGGGCTTGGCGATCTCTATATTCGCAAGCACCCGAAACTCAGGATAAGAATCGTTGATGGGAGTAGCTTAGCAGCTGCTGCGGTGATTCATAGCATCCCCAGAGGAACGAAGGAGGTCCTCCTCAGAGGGAAACCTTCCAAGGTGGCCTACATTGTAGCCAAGGTCATGTGCCAAAGGTCCATACAGGTACCTCTTCTTGGTCATTAATTGTGGCCTATCTTAATTTGTGTGCTTGCGGTTGCTCCTCGGATTTTTCTTTCTCCTCTCCTCTTCTTGCCTTCTAACGTCTTCTCTGGAACAGGTGGTGACCGTTAAAAGGGAAGAATTTGAGATGCTAAAGTTACGGCTTCCAACAAGTTTTGGAAGTCGTTTGGTCCTGTCTAACAGCTATACACACAAGGCAAGCTAGTTCTTCACTGTTCTTGTTCTATTCAGGACCCCTTGTGAAACTGATGACTAACGGGACTAATTACTATGGGTAATCCTAGCTTGGAATTCAAGTAAACTAGGTGTCCATCGTCACGGCAATGTCTGTTTCACAACATATACTTCCTCTTAACGTCAATTGAACAGTGGAAGTGTAGGTCACCTTCTAAAAAATGGAAGCATAGGAAAGTTTGCACGAAGTGAAGCTCTCTCTTTGCGTCTGCAGGTGTGGTTGGTGGGAGACGGGTTGACCCCAGAAGAACAAAGGAGGGCGGTGAAAGGGACCTGCTTTATTCCGTTCTCTCAGTTTCCTATGAAGAAAACACGCAAGGACTGCATTTATTACAGCACTCCAGCCATGGTGATCCCGAAGGAATTCGAAAACATGCATGCTTGTGAGGTGAAAAAGGAAACAAAAGCCGAATTCCCATTGTGATATGCTCAATCCATCGACAGCCTATCTTCCATTACGAAGGCTGCCCATTACACACGAGAACAGTGAAACGGTCGTTTTTAACTTGTGTTGTGATCCCCTGTCTGTGTGTTTGCAGAATTGGCTTCCAAGGAGGGTGGTAAGTGCGTGCCGTGTGGCCGGAATTGTGCATGCTTTGGAAGACTGGAAGGAGCACGAGGCCGGCGACGTCGTGCTCGACGTGGAGCAAGTGTGGCGCGCCGCCCTCAGCCATGGGTTCCTCCCGCTGCCTTCCCCTCTTTGAGTTTACGAGTGACTAGGTCGGTTGGGAAAGGGTGATGGATCACAATATATCCTTTTTATTATATGTAAGACTACGCTCTGCCAGACATCAAGAAGCAATGATGTTGGCTTGCACTTATTCTCTAATCAGAATTCAGCAATATATCTGTCTTATTTTATTTAATTAGCACTGGTTTATTCCATAGTTTTTTTTTCCCATTGTTTGGAATGGATTATCCCTAGGGCAGATGCTGGATCAAGCTCAGTCTCACGATAGCAAAGAGACGCTAGAGTCTTTTGCAGAGAAGTTCCTCCATACTGAGCTGCATCTTTTTGTGCGAGTTGATGCGGAGAAACTCTGTTTGCAATAAATAAATAAATAAACTCTTCTCGTAAAAAATTGACATGTTCCATGGTCCATGCAGGGGCGGACTCTCGGGAAGAGCTCAAGAAATTTTAAGACTCGGTTTGGTTAAGGGATAAAAAGGGGATATTCTCGTTTCAACTCTATTCTATGTTTGATAGGGTTAAAATTGATCGGAATAGAGGAGTTAAAGGAGAATGAAGTTATTCTCAAAAATAAGATTAAGACCGGAAATAAGTAATTCCACGTGGAATGACTTATTCCACGTTTTTCACTCTCCATTCTCAGTGATAATTAATCTTATTAGTGATACCTAATCTTATTAGTGTTAACTAATCATGTTAATTAATTTCACTAGTGTTAATTAATAAATATATTATTTAATTATTATTAAATAATTAATCACAATGCTGTTATTTAATCTTATGAGTCCTAATTAACTATATTAATTAATCTTATTAGTGCTAACTAATCATGATAATCATTATTATTAGTGTTTATTAACAAATATATTATATGATTATTATTAAATAATTAGTTATTATGTTGCTACTTGATCTTATAATGCTAACTAACATTATTCGTGTTAATTAATTATGTTAATTAATAATATTAGTGCTAATTAGTAGTATCAAATAATCTTGTTAGTGCTAATTAATGATAATAATGCTGATTAATCATGTTAATAAATCTTATTAGTGTTAATTAATAAATATAATATTTGATTATTATTAAATAGTTAATTATTATAGTGTTACTTAATTATGATAATTAATGTTAGTTGTGCTAATCAATTATGCTAATTAATATTATTAGTACTAATTAATCATGCAAATTAATCTTATTTATATTAATTAATAAATATATTTTATATTTATCATTAATTAATTAATTATAGTCACCTCTTTGTTACTAATGAAGAGTTAATCATGTTTGAATTAATAATATTAGTGCTAATCATGATCATTAAAAATAAATATATTAAATAGAATTAACCATATTAGTGTTAATTATGATCATTAAAGAGAAATATTAGCACTAATCATAATCAATAAGAAGGGTAAAATAATCTTTTTTCAGCACTTATTCCTGTTCGTATCCTTATTTTTTACCAAATGAGTAATAGAGATAAATTATTTCTCGCAAACCAAACAAATACGAGAATAGACATAAGGATAAATTAATCGGGAATGACTTACGTCTATTCTCCTTAAAATTTATCCTCGAACCAAACGTGACCTAAAAGTTTCAATGTCGGATATTCCCAAATATTTTTTAACTCCCACCTTAACCACCCCCCACCACTAGAATTGCAATTGATCGAGTCTTAGACCGCGTTTGTTTCGGCTAGTGTGGTGGGAATTTTATGAAAAATCCCTAGTTCATTGTCAGGCCCGACGGCCTGATTGTGTCAGCAGATTTCCCCCCAAAAAAATCTCTTTTGACTTTCTGAATGCAATTCTTAACCAGCCCCCCTCCACTAGAATTGTAATTCTTATTCCATGATCGAGTCTTAGATCGCGTTTGTTTCGGCTGGTGTGATGGGGATTTTATGAAAAATCCCTGATTCGTTGTCAGGTCTGACATGCAGTCTGACCGTGTTAGTAGATTTTTTCAAAAAAAATCTCTTTTGGCTTTGAGATTGCGCTTGGCCAATTGTTACATACTTGCATCGTCACACGTGCGAGAAAGTTGACAAGTTGGGTATCATCACCTGTGCCCCTCACAATTGTTTGCCAATGGGCCATGAGACATTGTCACCCATGTCCATCTCTTTATTCGCCCACGTGCCACATTAGAATTGAAGCATCTGTCGCCCGTCCCCCTCTCCGAAATCCACCCAAAAACTCCTCCCACATAGATTTTTCATATTTTGAAAACTCAAACTTTAAGTCTATCTCTCTCATGAGGTAAGAATCCAAGTGGACACAAAAGCCGAGGGTTATTAACTCATTTGATTGAGATGATGAGGATGTCATAAATTATAATGATTAAAATCTCATAATCTCTCTCCATAATCCCAAATGAAGCCTAATGGACTTCTTATTTTACATTTCTTTTTAATCAAATTAAAAGGAGTGGAGTACTATTCCTCTTCTATTGTGTGCCCCTTCCTCATCTGCCTAATGGACTTCTTATTTTACATTTTTTTAATCAAATTGAGAGGAGTAGAGTGCTATTCTTCTTCTATTGTGTGCCCCTTCGTCATCTAATGTCGTCTTCTCATTCTTATTCTTTGTTTTATGTCGCTACCATACTTTATTCTTATAGTCATATTTTGGCTTTCTTTCAAGGTAACTTAATTACTCATTGTCTTTTTTCTCACTATTTGTGAAAGTAATCTTTCGTTAATCCCATTCATAAAATATGTAATATTTTTTCTCCATTTTGTCAAAGAAAAAGTAATCTCAATTTATTTTATTTTAAATTTATTATTTAATTATTATTTTAATTAATTTTAACTCTTTGAATTTTTTGCAGACATGCTATTTATTCATTTGTCCAATATTAGTCAAAAAGATTGCATAAAAAGTTAATGTAAACTCAACAACATATCAATTTATTTGTATAAATGGACGCCAAAGTATCATATTTTTAATCTAAAAATATTTGACATGTTATGTATCTTTTTGGTCCCCCCGTCTCTACCTCCATAAAAAAAAGAAGTCTTACATCTATGTGACGTTAGAGACATGTCCTTAATTAATATTAAGTATTGAATAAGCTCGATCTAACACCCCTATATAATTAATGCTCTTCTTTTTGGTCCGCAACAGTACTAGATCATGCAAAACTAGGTCAACCCGGCAACTCTATATAACTTGACCCTTAAAAAAGTAGATTAATGTCATAACTTTTATAATGACTTGATGAATTTCACTTGGGGTAATTTTGACAAATACGTGTGAGATTTCTTTAATTTCATGTAATCAACAATTTGAGTTTGAACTTTAATATCAAGATCTTAGAATTATATGATTTTCACACAATGAGATGATAAGGAAGTGTATATTGCAACATTGCAAAATTCCTAAAAGATCAAAATATAGAAGTGATCAAGAAGAAGATGAAAAATTATATTAATTTCTCTCTCCAAAACCCTTCATTTATGCACACATTGTGATGAAGAAGTTGCACACACCATTGGGGAGAGAGAGGACCAGCTTCCCTTTTACGAGAGAGATGTTCTGTTCCATTAAGATATGATTCTTAAGAAATCACCTAATTTTTCATAACAACCCAATAAGATTATAGCATTTTGTTTATTAACCCTCAACTTTCATTAATGTCATTATGGGCTGCAAACCTTAATGGGATATAAATCATACAGTCTCCCACTTGACCTAAGTGACATTATCACTTTCTATGTATTAATAAACAAATATAATGTGCAAAAAATATAAAACTTAAATCTTTCATATATTAGTAACTTTAAATGTTATCATTAATTAGGTAAGAACTAATGTGAGTTATGGCTGTTCTATATCATTGTATCGACATAGTCCAGTCTATATACCACAACATTAATCCTATCTAACATAACCTGTATTTGAGAAATAACATAATGGTTCAACTTTAATGTCTTTATCAAAGATAAGTCCTGTCAACATTCATCCATTCATGTGCACATTAATAAAGGAAAAATAGGATATGCATATATCATAAACAATATATAACTGAGCTCGAAGTGTCAAATACATAAGAAGCATAATATTACAGTAATGAGAATAAAAGGTGATGCCTATTTGTTTGCATGTTCATTAAATATCTTTGGTGGCAACCCTTTTGTCAACAGATCCGCAACCATAAGATTGGTGCTAATATACTCAATTGACACTCTTTGTTTCCGAACTTCTTCTTTAACGATAAAGTATTTCAATTCCATATGTGTAGCACCCTTGGAGTACTTGTCTAAGAAGAAAACTACTGGAGAATTATCACAATAAACTTTCAACGGCTTGGCTATACTGTTGACAATCCCAAGTCCTAAAATAAAAGTTCGCATTTAGTTTTCATGAACTGTGGCCTCAAAGTATGTCATAAACTCAGCCTCCATAGTGGAAGCAACAATGACAGATTGATTCACACTTTTCCATGAGATTGCTCCTCCAGTTAAAAGGAACAAGTAACCGAATGTGAATTTTCTAGAATTCAAACATCGAACAGAGCCTGAATCTAAGTATCCAAACATCTTTAGATGATTGGACCTTCTGCAAGTAAGCATGTGATCCTTTGTCCCTTGTAAATATCTTAGCACCTTTTTTGTAATCTTCCAGTGATTCAGTGCTGGATTATTTTGATATCTACTTAACATTCCTACAACAAAGTTGGTATCTGGCCTGGTGCAGGTCTGAGCATACATCAGACTCCCAACAACAGAAACATAAGGAATACTTTCTATTTCTTTACGTTTTAATTCATTTTTGGATATTGCATAAGGTTGAATTTGTCCTCTTTCTGAATTGGAGCTACACTTGCTGAGCATGTTTTCATTATGAATCTCTGTAGAACTTTATTAATATATTTTTTCCGAGACAATACTAACATTCCTTGTGATCTATTCTGAAATATTTCAATTCCAATCACATAGGTTGTGTCTCTCATATTTTTCATTTCAAAGTTCTTAGAAAGAAATTTCTTAGTCTCATATAATAGACCAAAATCATTTGTTGCAAGTAATATATCATCAACATACAGAATAAGAAATATAAACTTTCTGCCACTAACCTTCATATATATACATCAGTCAACAGTGTTTTCCTTAAATTCAAAGGAAGTAATGGCATCATTGAACTTAATATACCACTGTTGGGAAACTCATTGAAGTCCGTATATTGATTTTTTAAATTTACACACCATGTGTTCTTTTCTTTCATATTGAAAAGTGCTCAGGCTGATCCATATAAATATCTTCATCTAAATTTTCATGTAGAAATATTATTTTCACATCCATTTGGTGTAACTCTAACTCATAATGAGCTATTAAAGTCATAATTCTGAATGAGCCTTTCCTAGAGACTGATGAGAAAGTCCATTTTTAATTAATGTCATCTTTCTAAATGAAACATTTAGTAACAATTTTACCTTTATATCATTCAATTTTACCATTTATTAGTTGCGTTTGATCTTAAAGACCCATTTCCACCTAACTCTTTTACAATCTTCAGGCAATGTAATGAGTTCCTAGACTTTATTCTGTTCCATAGATTTCAACTCTTCTTTCATAGCATCTACAAATTTAGAAGAATTAGGACTCTCAATGGCCTATGAAAATGAATTTGGATCATCATCCTTTTCTAAGTCAAATTTTAACTTTTGTAGATAAACCACATAATCATCAGAAATAGTAGACCTCCTTTGCCTTTGAGATCTCCTTAATGCTATTTCTTGTGATTCATTTACCATAGGTTCATTAGTAATTACGTCACTGTGAGATGCTTGACCATTCATTTGTTATCCTTGAAAATTGTCTAACCGTTCAACAATTGTAGGAACAACAATTTTAGAAGTTATGAGTAAAGAAACTTATACCCTGACTTTTTGAATTACCACATTGCATGGTTCTACACTCCTACCAACTTCACCATTTTCAATGAACCTAATATTTCCAATTCCAATAATTCTTGGACTATGGTTAGAATAATAAAATATATACCCTTTAGACTTTTCTGGATAACCTATAAAGAAATCACTGGTTGTTCTTGAATCCAATTTCTTTTCATGTGGATTATAAATCCTTATTTTCGCTAGACAATCCCAAACATGTGCATGCATTAAACTATGTCTCCTGCCATTCCAAATTTTAAAAGGTGTCTTTAGAAATACCTTACTAAGAACCCTGTTTAATAAATACATGGCAGTCTTTAAAGCATACATATATAATGATAAGGGCAAAGTCGAATTGCTTAACATGCTCCTAACCATATCCATTAAAGTACGGTTACACTTTTATACTACACCATTTTATTGTGGTGTACCTGACATTATATATTGAGCACATATACTATACCTTTTAAGGAATCTAGCAAAGGGACCAGGGCATTGTCCAATTTCATCATATTTTTCATAATATTCACCACCTCTATCGGATCTAATAATTTTCACATTTCTATCTATTTGTCTTTCAACCTCATTGATAAAATACCTCTAGGGTATTTATCGCTCGAGACTTTTCATGTAGCAAATAGACATAACTGTAACGTGAAAAATCATCAATAAAGGTGATAAAATACTTTTCTCCACTAAAAGATGGAACATCAAAAGACCAACATATATCGGTGTGTATGATTTCAAAAAGTTATGTGATTGCTTCTAGTGGCTCATTTCTTTGTATATTTGGTTTACTTTCCTTTAATGCAATCCACACATACACCAAAATCAGTAAAATCTAAATTTTGAAGGATTTCATTCTTTACCAATCTTTCTAACCTTTCTCTAGATATGTGACCCAAATGCTTATGCCACAAGTATGTTGACTTTTAAATCATTAAATCACGTTTAGTACCAACATTATGATGTAGGGACAAAAGGGTTTCAGTAAAAAAAGGAATCAAGTTTTATTTTTTACAAACCATCACAAAGGACACTTGATCTAAGGAAGTGATTATGCTTAAACAAACTGAAACATCTATTATCAAACTTAAAGAAATATCCAGAAGTATTAAGTTTAGAAAGTGATACAAGGTTACATGAAATAGAAGGTACATAAAGAGTTTGAAACAGATCTAAGTGATGTCCAATGTCTAAGACTAAATGATAAGTTCCTATAGCTTCAACTAGAGCTTTGACTCTACTTCCTATGAAGATAAACTTTGCATTTGGCCCTGTGATTTAGATTGTAAGGAATCCCTGCATTGTATTAGAAACATAAGTGGTACAACCAGAATCAATCAACTAAGTATTATAAGAAACTTCTACCAAATTTGATTCGAAACATACAAAAGCACTAGGCTTAACTTTCTTTTCGAACCACTCCTTACGTCTTGGGCAATTCACCTTAAAATGCCCTTGTTGATGACAGAAATGACATTCGTCATTCCTTTCTTCCTTCCTGTATATTTGAGCAAAAGATTCATTAACATTTAGTAGTCTCCTCTTACCTTTTTCTTTCTTTCCAGCTTCGTGATACCTTACAAGATGTATTGAATGATTTTCCATATTCTTAAGTCTCATCTCCTCCTATACAAGCATACTGTATAGTTCATTCACATTCTGTAGGAACTCGTATAAAAACAAATATATATAGATATATACAAAATGATGAAGGATAAAAATAAAAAATTTTACATATTTTCTATTGTAAATAATTTCTCTTCGTAATTAGAGTCTATAAAATATAATATTGAACACATATCACATTCCCTTTTGATGGCATAAATTAGAGTTTAATCAAGTGTCGAATACAGCATGAACCGCGGGTCGATTCAGAGAAGATGAAGTTGTCATTACTGTAGCGTTCCTGGAGTATTACTATAGTAATTAGATTAAGCAGAGGATTATTAGCCCTAACCTAATCTTAATTAGTAGATAGGTCATTGCTTATATCATAGAATGGATGATGTCATTGTTTACATCATAGAGTGGATGGGGTCATTGCTTATATCATAGACGGGAGATTTATTTCAACATTCACATGTTAGAATTTATTTTTAACAAAGGTTGGAAAAATTAGGTAGAAAATTTGACTTTGATTAGATGGCTAATAGTTTAATGGGAGATTTGAGCCTACAAATAGGGCATAGTTCTGCCCTAGTCGAAATACAAATCAAGCTGAAGGATTGTTGGACATATATAGAGATCAGAAAAAATTGAAGTTTAAGGAGAATTTTTCGTTTCTCCTCTTGTTCCTTTTATATCTTCAAATAGGTCGATTTTCTCACAGGCTAAACAAATTATTAATTATGATTGTTATTAACTATTCATGGAAGCCAAAGGTCTATTCTTCATGCAAATCTTTCTGTCATCATGATGGACTATGCATTATGCAAGCTGTGACGATCCAGTCTCCGGATACTGGGTAAACCCGATATCACTTGGATTCTAAGAGGCCTCCCAAGAGCGGAAAAGCTCCGAAGGGATAGAAAGGTATGTGAGAGTACATTAAACTTCGAGATAAAGTAGTAAGCAATTAAATTTCTATGATCAGGATTGCTAAAATAGCAGAAATAAAATTACATTTTCTATAACAATTAAAATTAACAGAGTCTAGTCCAACTAAAGTACATTACAACAGGAAGGAGAACGTATTCTCAAGTCGGGGGAAGCCCGACATTAGAAAACGCTAGCAACTAAGAACCACGCACTGTACCTCCAAGCACGAGAAAGAATAGCTGCACCAGAAAAGTCAGGGGTGAGCCTCATCTCATTGGCTCACTAGGGATCCCGCAGAACCCTACCACGAAACAACGTAGTAACAATCGTGCTAACAACTAAAGCAAAGTAATAACAGTAGGAGTAGGAACAACAGTAAAAAGGAAAACAATCATACTAGGGAACACGGTAGCCGAAGGAACCTTGGCCCTCCAAACTACTCCTAATCGGTAATGTTGTGCCCATGTGGTTTTGATGATAGCAAACACTATAAGTCACAATGTGTTTACATGAAAGATTGAATGTATGACAAAACATGCATTTGTTTATGCATATGGTCTTTGCATGTTATGTTCTTTGCATGTTATGTTGCATATAACTTCATCAGAGTGCATGCATGTCTTGCATTTCATCATACAGGTTGCATTTTCATTCATGCATTGAGGGACTGTGCACTTCTGTTGAGGTCGGTGCAGTTCTAGTTGATTGCACACTCATTTCAGTGCACACTTAAGTCCGTGCATATCTGGTCGGCAAATTGAAGTCAATGCACATCACTGTTTCGCCTTAGGCTAACTAAGGTCTGTGCATATTGTGTTCATGCTCGATTTGTATCTCAGTGTATGTCCTACGTCTCACTTTGCGTCTCATGTGACTTAGAGTCAGTGCATCTTTTGCCTCAGTGCATACTATTGTTCCTATGTATATAAAGGTTTGAGCATCTTTTGTCTAAGGCACATAGATGTTTTGCCTCGGTGCATCTTTTGTCTCGGTGCAAGTCTTCATGTTACTTGCATACAGTCGGCACATCTTCTGCATCATGCACATACGAAGTTAGTGCACACCTCAGCTCAATACATATTAAGTCGGTGCATATGTCCATGAGGCTGCATTAAGGTCCGTGCATATGCTGCATCTCTAGCGAACTAAGTCTGTGCATTGATGTCTTGCAGTAGAGCTAAGTCTGTGCATACCGGAGTCTAAGGGTCACGAAGTCGATGCACACTTGAGTCCAAGGGTCATAGTGTCATTGTTTTTTCCATCGTTGGTTTTATTAGGTCTGTGTAATCCTTTGTGATGCACAGAAGTATGTTGGTGCATACTATGCTCTAGACACATTAAGTCGGTGCAACATAGTGTTGCATTTCGATCAAGTCGGTGCAACCATTGACGTTGCACGAAAGTGAGTCCGTGCATGCCTGACTTCTTTGGGGAAGGTTCCGCATTTAGTCAGTGCTATCTACTATTCGTTGCACATGAAGTCTGTGCAATGATTTTTCATGAATGATCTCCTCGGTGCAATTCATGTCTACTCTCTCACTAAGCCGGTGTTTCTTGTGTTGTGTGGCTAAAGTAGTCTGTGCACGTGTGCATTTGATGTAATTAAGTTGGTGCAACTCTATCCTTTGCGCGACGCAAAGTCGGTGCATCTTACGGTTTGGCATATAGGGTCGGTGCATTGCCTGCATAATGCACACACGTAGTCTGTGCATCTATTTGCCCCACAACCATTGCAAGTCTGTGCATGCTTCTTTCTACACACTGATGGCTTGTGCCTTACTTGGTTTACTTCACACATAGTTAGTGCATTCTATGCATATCACGCTTTCCTGAGTCTGACCATGTGTGTGTTATGGACAGTCAGACGTTTGCTTTAATGCCTCATCAAATCTATGCATTCTTCATAAATACCTGACTGTCGTATGTCTTGACAGACTAACAGGACAACTGTTCGTGATTGCTAAGAAGGGCACGTGATCCAAGGTGGATCGTCCCTGAAAAGGGACTGCCACGTAGAAATCTACAGTGCCCAGATTTAGAAGCATCTGGCAGGAGTATTCCCTCCACACGCCCAATCGGTGAGCTCGTGGGTCCCAGGCCTGAAGCTCTATAAGAAGGCTGCTTCTGCGATGAGAAGAAAAAAACCAGAGAACAGGAAACCAAGAGAAAAGGAAGAAGAGAGGCGAGCAGCAGCCAGAGAGAGCAAGAGAGCCAACAGCAGAAGAAGAGGAAGAAAGAAAGAGAGAGGGAGAGAGCTCATGGAGAGAATACAGTCTCTGAAGTCTCGTTTACTGGCACTTAGATCAAATCCAGGCCAGTTTGCTCCTGCGTGTGCTATATACCATCGGGTTTCATATCCAGCTTTCAGTTGCTGATTTCCATCATTTTTGTTTTCTATTTTCATCTTTGTTCAAGCTGTTTGTCAGCGGAGGTTAAGCTGTAATCCTTAGCGGGCAGAGGTGGATTCCTCTGGACAGGTTAAGCTGTAATCCTTAGCGGTTGCAGAGGAGGATTCCTCTGGACAGCTGTAGGGATTCGTCCCCGAAGCTGTGGATCAGCAGCAAGCTGTGTGTCAGCAGTGAAGCCACACTCTTGTTAGAGTGTGGGGTGGACGTAGGTCTGTGGACCGAACCTGGTGCGGACACCCGAGCAGTTGAGCGGCGCCATACACTGAGCCACCGGTACCGCACGCGGAGCACGACTCGAGCCACCTCAGCGTCCATCTGGCTCGGAGACAGCCTGGAGACGCCCCCCTGAGTCCCGACATTTATCATATTTAGTTAGACTTTATGTGTGTGTAATTTGTGTTTATTTCATTGTATGCGGTTTGCTATTTTGATTGTAAGAGGGGCTTATGTGCAATTTGGACCCCGTGGGCCCCACGGGCCCCCCAGGCCCCATCCCATTGAGCCACCTCACCCATGGGCCCCATGTGGGGTCAGTCAACATGTCAAATGGAGGCTTCTAGATGGGTGGGCCAAGTGGGGGACAAGGGACTTGGAAAGTCCACATTTGGCCACCCACCCCACCTACCATGTCAAGCTTGTTCCCCCCTAGTCAATAGGCTGTCTCCCCCTTATTTTTTTATTATAATTTTTGTGGAATGATCACATGGCATCCCAGCCCTCCATCTCACACCCCTAGATCCAACGGTGGAGGATGGATTAGATGGGTGACCTATATATGCTTGTAATTTCCATTTTTTGAAGAATTAATGCATTGAATTGGAACAAAATCCCTTGAGCAAGGCTTAGGCCGCCCCTCCCTCTCCCCTTGAAGCTGTGAAGGCTTCCTTCTGGTGGTGAGACTCCACCCTATCAGTTCCGGTCGCCGCCGCCGCCGCCACGAGCCGCCACCGCACCGCCATCGTCTTCATCAGAGTTCTGCCTGCGCAGTACCACAGCAGCTTCCACGAAATTCAGCCATCAACCACGAGCTCAGATTGACCTGGGAATTTTACTGGATGTTTCAGAGGTGTCAAGAACCATCCAAAAATTTTGGTTTGTCATTCCGATCCCATTTCATAATTTTAGATTTTCGTCCACTCTTCCACTTCGATTCTGCCAAAGTTCTGTCCAGGTTCCCATCCGCCATGAGTTTCAAGTCTTAGGTCCACCTTTTGATTTTCTTTGGTTTGCCCAATTTTACTGGGTGTTCCTTGCATCCACCCCTTCATCCACAATTTTTATCAATTTTTGGTTCGTCCATTTCGTATTTTTTTTAAAAATCGTTCTCAGTCCCAGCTACAGTTCTGTCCCCCTGTTCCCAGATCTGACCACCAGTCACCCAAAAACTCATAGTAAATCACCACCATCTCCAAATCAAAATTCAAAAATAGTCCCAGTTCCGTGGTTTGATCCCCTACAACTTTGAAGAAGAGATCAAGAGCTGAATCGGAGGTTTACTAGGCGGTCAACGGTAGTTCTCAGACAAGTACCCTGTAAATCTGAGGTTTCGGTTACTGTACAACAGGGACTTGTAAATTCATTAAAGTTCTGATCCGACCAGATCCAGCAGATCTCCTTGGGTCTAGATTGAAGCATTTGAAGAGAGCTTTCCAACGATAGCTTATGCGTCCCGATCCGACGTCGGGATTGATCACAGCGGCCGTTTTCGCCGGAGCGCGCGCCGGAAAACAGAAATCAAAATCCGTGGGCAGCATTCCAAAAGCTTGGAGATCGGAGTTGTTCGGCCACCGGTCGGTGTTCCCGGCCGACCGCCTTCCGTGGAGGCGTGCCACCAGGGGTCCCCACCACAGTGGGACCCACTCCTGCAGATCCGGAGGCCAGCGCCACCCGTGGGCCCCACGGGCCCGCAGAACCCGCCGTTCGGAAAGCACGAAAACGCAGAGTTCGGCAACGTCGGGCGACATCAAGATGCTGCCCGTCAACCCAATTAGCGTGATTCCCGGGCCCTGCATGTGACCTTTTACCTCCCTGCGTGGAGTGGGTCAAATTATTGTACTGCTGTAAAATTGTGTTAACCGGGGGTCCGTGATTGGCCGGGGTTGTCTTCGCCACGCCGGGTGCGTGGAGGTAATGATCCGAACCTCTTGGCGTTCATTTGCTTAGCTAGTATACGGTCTTTTGCCGCTACCGAGAGTGTAGGTACTAGCCCGTGTGTCCATGTCACCGCTGTGAGAGTGAGTGTGACCTGTCCCGTGACTCGATCCGAGTCCAGAAGTTGAGTCGGACTACCCTTGACCTCCGCCGGTTCCTTAACCGCGCACGGTCCGCGCTTTCCCTCGCTTGGGACGACGAGTGAGCTTCTACTTCTGTTAACGACGTTTTGCCACTAGGAGCTCGTAGTGTCGGGCTTAGTGTCTCCCTGGTGTGTATTTCTGGTCGCGTCTTCATCTAGAGTCCGAGGGTGGCACCTAATAGTGTCGTCTCCCGTGTCCGTCCCGCATCAGTTTGGTATCAGAGCGAGTCGAGTCTAGGGTAGTCATTGCATATGTCTTACATGCATCATGGTCTAAGTCGAGTCTAGGATCATCATCATTGTCAAAACAAAAAAAAAAGAGTGTTTCAAATTGCATTTCACCCAATAGCTCGGTATATTAAAAGGCGTTGCCCGAACATTAGGTTATGCCTATCGGGAAGGTAGCGTACTTGCGCGAGTGATCTTCGAGTCGCTTATCTCCGCCACGTACCGGATATTGGTTAGGTCTAAGTGCATCATTCTTGCATTAGTGTGTGTTTGCATCAGTTTGTGTCTCATGTTCAAATGGCCTTGCATGTCCATTCTTAGGGATCCATTCCCATCCTTTGGCAACTATGGCCAACCCATGCCAACCCGTCCAAGGCGACAAGTCCGTGTTCGAGTCCATTAGGGACTTCGACGTGTACCGGTTTGGAAACGAGAGTACCACGATTGCCTCCCAGTTTCGGAGAGGTTTGCGGCTTCATTTCCGGTATGAATGTCTTATTCGTGATGCGTTCTCTCTACCGCAGTGTTATCAGGTCGCTCTCGAGGTCGAGCCTTTCGAGGCCCGGTTTGATGCCGCCATTCGGCGAACAGATGCCGCCCTTCGGCAAGCCTCTACCCCTCAGTCGATTCCCGAGCCGGTCGGACAACCTATCCCATGGTCTTCCCCACCCACGAGAGCTCCCATGCTACCACCCTCTACTTCCGAACTCTATTCGGAACCATCTCATTTGGAGCCACCCAAGCCCGAGTCACCCGTATTTCTAACGGGTACACTTTACATAGCCGAGCCACTACTTAGTTGGCTCAAGGATAGCTTGGTCCCACTTCCCTTTCAATCTATGGACCCTATCCTACCTCTGGTGCCAATCAACTCATTCCATACCACTTTTCGGTCTAGTCACCATGTGGATACATTGGATGACCTTCTTAACGGATTAGACCGGCAATTGACATTTATGCACTTGTTGGCCCCAGGATTTGACCAACCTATTGGTCGTAGCTTCACACATCCATCCTTAGGGTCTATCACCTTCGTGTACACCGTGGGTCATGTTACCACGGAGGTTCTTCTACTCCTCCCTATGCCGGCCGAGCCCGACTTCAATCCCATTTGCCCAAGGGAGGAATCATACTTCTTACCTACGATCATCGTCCCACCCGCCACAATACATGAAGGTGACCATCCACACCTTCAAGACTTCTACACATGGGACTGTGACTTGTGGGAACCCAGCACGAAGGGTCATACCTTCTTTGATCCCTTCGACCCATTCTCTTGTGGACCCCGTGACCCACCATATTTACTCCACCTTTTCGAGAGAGTCCACCATCATACCCCCACCGTCTCATCTCCCTTCACGGATGAAGGTGACCATCAACACCTTCTAGAATTCCACACATGGGACCTTGAAATGAGGGAATCCATATCGAGGGGTCACACATTCTTTGATCCCTTCGATCCCTTTCTTCATGGGCCCTTTGGCCCACAACCTCCATTCCACCTCTTTAAGGACGTCCACTATCACACCCCTCCTACTCGGGCCTGGCAACCTTTACATGGCAATAGGTCCGAACCGTCATTTGGGGGTAATGAAGACTTTGGTGCCCCCGGCCCACCTCAACCACCCAAATCTCCCGGACTTCCCACATCCAAACCCCATGTCCATGGTTGGTGCATCGTAGGATGTCTAGGAGTCCAACATGACATTAACCTTCGGTTATGTCAAATGCATGCATGGCACACATTCGGATGTCCTGGACCACCTTGCATATGATTGGGTTTTACTAACTGTAGGGTTGTTTAGGGTCGTGTGTGCATCCGAGTGTTTCTTTTCTTTTGCTAAGCATGTTAGGTCGTGTGTGCATCCTGTGTTTCTTTTCTTTTGCTAATCATGTTAGGAGTCTGCATGACGATGTCCGTCGTCACAGTTGAGGCCAGCAATGCACGGTACAAGGAGTTAGCCGATGCCCACCGACACCACCGAGAGTTCCACGAGGGCGAATACGTCTTGATCAGGGTAAGACCTGAACGATTTCCCTCTGGAACCGTTAAGAAGTTGCAAGCTCGCGGAGCCGGTCCCTTTAGAGTGTTGAAACGCGTTGGATCCAATGCGTATGTTGTGGACCTGCCCGAGGAATATGGTATAAGCTCTACCTTCAATGTATCGGATCTTGTTGCATATAGGGACCCAGCGGTGATCCCTAGTGAGCCTTTTGAGCCATCTCCTCCCCTTGAGAGTGATCCCACACCTGAGTGTCCACTTCCACCTCCAGCCCCTTTTTCACGGCAGCGTGAGCATATAGATCTTATACTGGACGAGCAAGTGACAGTTACCAGGAGTGGATCTTACCCGCGCTACCTAGTGCGATGGAGAGGACGGCCCGCTACTGAGGACACATGGATCACACATGGCGAGTTGCAGCGGATCGATCTGGACCTTCTGGAGCGATACAGGAGCGATGCATACCCTTACTCGACAGGGTCGAGTTTCTCCCACCCGGGGAGAATTGGTGCGGACACCCGAGTAGTTGAGCGGCGCCATACACTGAGCCACCGGTACCGCACGCGGAGCACGACTCGAGCCACCTCAGCGTCCATCTGGCTCGGAGACAGCCTGGAGATGCCCCCCTGAGTCCCGGCATTTATCATATTTAGTTAGACTTTATGTGTGTGTAATTTGTGTTTATTTCATTGTATGCGGTTTGCTATTTTGATTGTAAGAGGGGCTTATGTGCAATTTGGACCCCGTGGGCCCCCCAGGCCCCATCCCATTGAGCCACTTCACCCATGGGCCCCATGTGGGGTCAGTCAACATGTCAAATGGAGGCTTCTAGATGGGTGGGCCAAGTGGGGGACAAGGGACTTGGAAAGTCCACATTTGGCCACCCACCCCACCTACCATGTCAAGCTTGTTCCCCCCTAGTCAATAGGCTGTCCCCCCCTTATTTTTTTATTGTAATTTTTGTGGAATGATCACATGGCATCCCAGCCCTCCATCTCACACCCCTAGATCCAACGGTGGAGGATGGATTAGATGGGTGACCTATATATGCTTGTAATTTCCATTTTTTGAAGAATTAATGCATTGAATTGGAAGAAAATCCCTTGAGCAAGGCTTAGGCCGCCCCTCCCTCTCCCCTTGAAGCTGTGAAGGCTTCCTTCTGGTGGTGAGACTCCACCCTATCAGTTCCGGTCGCCGCCGCCGCCGCCACGAGCCACCACCGCACCGCCATCGTCTTCATCAGAGTTCTGCCTGTGCAGTACCACAGCAGCTTCCACGAAATTCAGCCATCAACCACGAGCTCAGATCGACCTGGGAATTTTACTGGATGTTTCAGAGGTGTCAAGAACCATCCACAAATTTTGGTTTGTCATTCCGATCCCATTTCATAATTTTAGATTTTTGTCCACTCTTCCACTTCGATTCTGCCAAAGTTCTGTCCAGGTTCCCATCCGCCATGAGTTTCAAGTCTTAGGTCCACCTTTTGATTTTCTTTGGTTTGTCCAATTTTACTGGGTGTTCCTTGCATCCACCCCTTCATCCACAATTTTTATCAATTTTTGGTTCGTCCATTTCATATTTTTTTAAAAATCGTTCTCAGTCCCAGCTATAGTTCTGTCCCCCTGTTCCCAGATCTGACCACCAGTCACCCAAAAACTCATAGTAAATCACCACCATCTCCAAATCAAAATCCAAAAATAGTCCCAGTTCCGTGGTTTGATCCCCTACAACTTTGAAGAAGAGATCAGGAGCTGAATCGGAGGTTTACTAGGCGGTCAATGGTAGTTCTCAGATAAGTACCCTGTAAATCTGAGGTTTCGGTTACTGTACAACAGGGACTTGTAAATTCATTAAAGTTCTGATCCGACCAGATCCAGCAGATCTCCTTGGGTCTATATTGAAGCATTTGAAGAGAGCTTTCCAACGATAGCTTATGCGTCCCGATCCGACGTCGGGATTGATCACAGCGGCCGTTTTCGCCGGAGCGCGCGCCGGAAAACAGAAATCAAAATCCGTGGGCAGCATTCCAAAAGCTTGGAGATCGGAGTTGTTCGGCCACCGGTCGGTGTTCCCGGCCGACCGCCTTCCGTGGAGGCGTGCCACCAGGGGTCCCCACCACAGTGGGACCCACTCCTGCAGATCCGGAGGCCAGCGCCACCCGTGGGCCCCACGGGCCCGCAGAACCCGCCGTTCGGAAAGCACGAAAACGCGGAGTTCGGCAACGTCGGGCGACATCAAGATGCTGCCCGTCAACCCAATTAGCGTGATTCCCGGGCCCTGCATGTGACCTTTTACCTCCCTGCGTGGAGTGGGTCAAATTATTGTACTGCTGTAAAATTGTGTTAACCGGGGGTCCGTGATTGGCCGGGGTTGTCTTCGCCACGCCGGGTGCGTGGAGGTAATGATCCGAACCTCTTGGCGTTCATTTGCTTAGCTAGTATACGGTCTTTTGCCGCTACCGAGAGTGTAGGTACTAGCCCGTGTGTCCATGTCACCGCTGTGAGAGTGAGTGTGACCTGTCCCGTGACTCGATCCGAGTCCAGAAGTTGAGTCGGACTACCCTTGACCTCCGCCGGTTCCTTAACCGCGCACGGTCCGCGCTTTCCCTCGCTTGGGACGACGAGTGAGCTTCTACTTCTGTTAACGACGTTTTGCCACTAGGAGCTCGTAGTGTCAGGCTTAGTGTCTCCCTGGTGTGTATTGCTGGTCGCGTTTTCATCTAGAGTCCGAGGGTGGCACCTAATAGTGTCGTCTCCCGTGTCCGTCCCGCATTAGAACCACCTAAAAATCCCTGGTGTTGTGCGATTGCTTTTGTGTCTGTGGTTTGATTGCTCTATTATCAACAATTAGATGTATGCTAGGCTCGCTTCTATCTACGGTTGTGTCTGATAGGAATTTATTTACACAAAGATACTTGGGTTTATTCAGGTGCATAGATTCTTGGGAGTCTGCTTGTTGCAGTTCATGTGTTCTAGCTAATGCCTCATTGGTTTTCAGATTCAGCAGAGCCTTGTTGGCACCTAAAATATGATCGTCGGCGACCAAGCCATAAAGACGAATGACCCGGTCCACCGAAGCACGGAAGCCGATAAAGATCAACATATTGAAGACTTCTCAAGCTGCCAGAGCCTCGAGTCACTCCGTATGGATACGGGGACTTCACCTCAGGAGAGCCGAGATGAATCCACAACCAACCGGCAGTGCGACCAAGCCTGCCCAATGAACCAGCATCGGCTTTATCATGCTGCATCCACTACACCCGTTGTCTGACCAAGGATGACGATCTACCCGGTGGATACCCACCTCATGAAAGGCTCTCCTAAAGATGAAGGAGTCCCCCCTGGCTCTCCGAGACGAAGGACCAAAAGCTCTGTCGGCAGAAGACCCCGATCACCCGGCACGGGTGCGGTTTCCCGCCAAGATGGGCCCGTCAGTGGCCGAATGATCACCCAGCGTAGGCAGAATTATCCCTGGTGTCAGCCAACCCCCTAAGGAGCTTGAGTACAAGCCAGACCAAGCCAGCAGCATGAATCACAAAGCCGCAGGCCGTATTAGCGGGAAACCCGCGTAATTAAGCCAAAGCTATCTGGAGTCTCGGGAACGGCCGCACGTCAACCGAGGGGCTTCACAAAAAACCTCGTCAAGGTTTCAATGGGCATTGGCGAGATAAATGTTCACAATGACCTCCGGGATCGTCCCCGGATTCATCGGCTAACCTGCAATGCGCGGGAAATGCTAATACGGCGCGCCCTTATACGGCGCGCCCGTTAAACCGGCGCCCTCCAAGACCGCCGCGCTAATTGGCTGAGGCTTCTTCCCGGCGCGCAAATCTCCACGCCGGATTAAGATTCAAACCTGCCCCCTATATAGGTGGCTGCTCTTCGAAAAAAGAGAAGGGAGGACAAAAAAAAGAAAAAAAAGAAGAGAGGGGGGACAGAAGGAAAAAGAAGAGAGTCTTTCGACAGAGGCCTTCGGGGGGGAGAGAGAGCTTTCTTGGAAAAGGGAGTTCTATCTGAGTGTCCTTCGGCGGCCGCCTTCCCCTGTTCCGATTGAAGTCTTCCGGAGCCGGAGAAGAAGGAGGGGGCGGATACTCTGTTTTTGAAAGCAGGTGGGCGCCAGTGCCTGTCTTCCTCTGTCTTCCGTAGATTCTTCTCTCTTGCGGGTTTCCGTCTACCAATTGTAAGCAAGAGAGGGGAGGGATGGCAATGATATGAGCCGACCCCTCCCCTCCTCTGCGATTTCTTCTCTATTACTGTGTATTCCCCTGTGAATGATGAACGGCGACCAAGCAATGATGCCGGCGCCGGATTCTTAACGTATAAATGAGAGGCCATTCCCGTTTCTAGGATGGCAATATGTATATGAACGTCTGGACCGCGAGGTCGAATGAATGCTCAGAACTTCTATCCTCTTCTCTATCTATGTCGATGTGGTTCTGAGTTCTTTCGTGCATGTCCTTTGATTCCGGTTTCCTCGAAGTACCGACCATGCCCCAAAGCACCGAGGGCTACAGAAACGACCCCTCCCCGGGTCCTTCTAATCGACCATTTTCGGCTTTGATTTATGGACCTCTATGTCCCCCTTCATGGACAGAGCTGTGCTTATGCGCATGCTTCTTCCCGCTGTGGTATCGAAAGTCTCCCCCCCATTAATTCCTCCCTTTGTGCTATTGACTATTCGCAAGGTGGGAGTTACCGTCGGGATGGCCGGATGCATCCCCCTGAATGCTGCGTCCCACCTGTTTGAGTCTATGCTTCTACGGTCGACCCGTTTCACCCGGGCACTTACTCCTTCTCTGAATCATGGTCATTCGAACCAGTCCGAGATTCTCTCATCCTGTTTTAACTACCCGGGGAGGGGGATATTCCCCCGTGGCTTCACGGAATTGCTGGGCAACTGAGAACTCTACCTCTCGGTGGTAGATGTTTCCCAAGCCCACAGCAGATAGCAACAGGGGGTCCTAGCTCAACGAGCTCAGCCCCGACAATCTAAGACCCAATCGAGGTTAAGGGATGTACGCTCCTCGTAGGCTAGCCCTCGGAGCTCCACTCTCCTAACGGTCGGTCCCTTCAGCGGTTGTGCCATAATCTGTGGGTTGCCCACCCCTCGCAGGCTAGCCCTTGGGGTGATGCTCCCGTCATCAATGGCCTCGTCCTTCTATTCTCACCCACAGAGTATTGGTGCCCCTTGTAGGCTAGTCCTCGGGGTATCCTATCTGATGGGATTTTGCTGGCTGCCACTGTGCAGACCGGCGGTTTAGGGGCTTGTTCCATAGGTGAGCATGACCCCGCTTCTCCCCTGCAACTCTTCAGGTTCAGGGGAGATGCTGTCCAATTTTGGACAAATTAAGATTGAGTAATCTATAATGAAACGCTCGTTCTGGGCCCAATTATCCCGGTGCTCGAGTAGGAACCTCGCACTGGCTTAATCACACCGCCCTTCGGGGTTCTGGACTTCAATTCAATAAGCAATTGGCCCAAAATAACTGCAGAATCCTCACCCAAAACTTAACAAACTCAACAGTTGCAAAATTCATAGAAAGGGTGGGTTGAACGGCGCGGCCCTAGCCGGCGCGCCCTAATCCGGCGCGGTACCCCCCCGCGCCGGATTAACGTTAGACTCATATCCCTTTTTTTTTCCTTTGCGACTTTCCGGCGCGCCCTAAACCGGCGCGCCCCACCCCTTTTGCGCGCCGTCTTAATCGGCTGTATGACTGCGCCGTATTAACTACTACACCTACGCGTGACCGCGCCGTGTAAGCGTTCTTATATACTTGTAGTCACGCCAGTTTTGAAGCGTCATGCTACTCTAGTGATTCATTCACCCCGGGTAAGTCTCGTCTTTCGGGGGCGATGTCAATAAGCCGTAATTGGTGAATAAAAAGGATGGCCAAGCGAGCCCGAATCATATTATCATCGTACTCATTGTCGGATCTGTTAAGCGTTTTGCTTTCGCTATTATACTTGTGTTGCTCTCCCTCTTCTCGACGAGGGGTAATAAATGTGGCTGATCGCCACCGTTTCATAACACTATCTTCATGTGTAATCTAGGCGTGAATGTCTTGCGTGCATGCATGCATAGACCCTCGGGTATATCAAATGGCATCGACAGAAGACCGGGTTACGCCCGGCCGGAAGTCTTCGTCATGCGCGATGGTAGTCTTCGGACCTACATCCTCCGCCACGTACCGAGGGTCCATAATTCCATGAACTATACATCTGCTATACGATAAATATGTGCATCCTGCATGTCTTCCTCATGATCATCATGTAGCTCTTTTTAATCCGGCTTCGACGGCCCGCTATCTCGGCAATTAATCAAAGGTGTTCCCTCCTCGTGGGGGATGTAATTAACGCCATAACCTTTATGGTATGGCGGACTGCTGGTCCCGACCGAACCTCACATTCGCCCGATATGGGTCAGAATGAGCGCACAATAAAATTGTCACTCATGTGACTGGCACGCCCGCGTCGTCAATCAGTCAGTTGACTACCAGTTAGCCAAATGGTTGATCGATACGCGAATGAAAAGGGGAAAGAAAGAAAACGCTGAAACAAGTCTGGCACGCCCGGTGGGACTGGTGTCACCTTTCATCTCTTTGCCGAGATATTCGGGCTTCGAAGCCCTTTCAAAGACTACTGATTGTTTTCCTGTTTGTCTTTGCAGGCAGACAATGACAACTCATGGAATAGCTGGCGTCGACTTCGATCAGTCGATAGTCGCTGGACACGCGCAAGGGTACCTGGCGGTACCTATGGAATTCGGCAGCTTCCCTGCCGCTGTAGGCTTCCCCAACTTCCTGGGCTTGGCCTTCGTCGACATCCTGGAAGTCGAAGCCCCGGAACCTTCCAAGCAAGCTACGGAGGAAGCGGAACCTCTGAAGGTTCCTCGCTGCAACGACTTGCTCAAGAATCCGGCCCCGGTCGCTAGCTGCATGGTGCACCACGTTGTACGTGGGACGAACCCCGCTGTAGTCAACAAACCCCCTGGAGGACGTCAGCGTCGCCGGGCTCGCAAGAACACTGCTGTGATCACCGGAACTGTCTCTCAGTCCGGGAAGTCAATGCCGGTGGGAGGCATGCGTGTCTTCCTCAACGGGCACACGGCGCGGGTGACCCCAGACCGAGTCATCCCAAACGTTCCTGTCCACAACACATATCAGGCCCTTGCTGGAAGGAGGGCAGAGATGAAAGAAGCCGGCCACCATGGCCAAGGAAACCCGGCACTCAAGCCGAGGAAGTCCAGACAGGTGTGGGTTCCCAAACGGACCCGACCTGTCCACCAGCTGACACCCATCCGCCGCCATCCTGTGAATGACGATGCGGAGGTGATAGGAGAAAGGGGCCTACCCTCGAAGATGGGAGAAGAGGTGGTTGCGGATCCTCCGCGCCACAGAAGTTTCCGGGATGCGGCCCGTCAAGCCAACGTCCCTGCCACGGGGCGAAGGTTCCAACAGCCAGCCGACAGAGCTCGACTGGCCTACATTCCTCCTTCTGGAGGCCGACCACTATCCCCCGTGCTACATCAAGAACGGGGTCGAGAAGAAATGGCCTGCCTGGTCAGAAGCTATTTTCGAGGATTGGGCAACACCTCACTCAGACAGCAGCGGCTGATGCAGACAGTAGCCACTGAAGAAGATTACTGTCCATCAACAGTAGATGAAGAAGAGATAAGAGACAGAATGAGGATGTCATCGGTCGACGATAATGGATACGATGACGGCTTTGAGATCGAAGCCGATGAAGCCTTCCCCGAGCGGGAAGAAAGAAGAAGGGTTTCCGTGTTCGAGAGGCTGACCTTTCCGCAACAAGTAAGGCGGAGGGTCCATCGACAAAGAAGAAGGATACAGGTTTTCACTTGCAACATGGCCGGTGTACCCAGCCGATATGGGGAGCTTCCTGAAGACCCCCAAGAACTGGCTCAATTGGCCGTACGGCCGGGGCCAACTACTCGCAGGACAGAAGCAGCAAGAGGGCTTCTGACAATGATGAAAGAGAAACAGCCCCAGGTCTACCTCCACTGGGATGATAAAGCCCCCGTCTTGACCGCTAATGTGGTGACGATGGAAGAAGAATACGACGTACTCCTCGACATTCTGCCTGAGGGTACGTCCGGGGAGACAACAGAAGGTGTCCCTACCACTATAGATCCATCAGTCTTGATGCTCCTGCAAAAATATCAACGCGAAATAGATTCCCTGAAGAAACAGCTGATGGAGAAAACTGAACACTCATCGGCCTCTAAACCACCCGAAGTCCAGGGTGAATCATCCCGGGGAGTGGCTCGTCGAGATGACCCTCCACCTCTTTATACACTACCCCAGCCGTCAGAACCAACCGTGACGACAACACAACAGCGGCCACCACAGCCTCAGCCGCTGCTACCTCCGGTGCTTCCTCAGGTGCACCCAACACCCCCGCTGCTACATCCTCCACAGGCGACCACCCTGGTCACCCCATACCTGCAGCTAGCACACTTCTATCCGGAGCCAGTTGACCCCACGGTCGTGAACCGGATGATGGTGGAAAGGATGATTGAGCTGAAGCTCACAGAGAAGAGTGAAGGCGACTACGTCGCATTCGATGCCTATCGGGTGCCCTACCCGCAACACCATGCGGCTAAATGACTTCCCGCGGGAGTCAACAAGCCGCCCAAACTTGACAAATTCAACGGGAAAGGTTCCCCAAAAGAGCATATTGCATATTATATGACCGTTATGGGTGATCTGGCCACCGACGAGTCGTATCTGCTGAAATTCTTCGGGTCCTCGCTTACAGGGCTCGCATTTGAATGGTACTCCAGTCTCTCGGCCGGGTCAATTAATGACTGGTCAGATATGCAGAGGAAGTTCAGAGAAAGATTCCATGTCACAAAGAGGGAGGTCACAGTGGCTGAGCTCTATTCAACAAAACAAAGGGCAGATGAGACAGCCCTTGACTACATCAAGAGGTGGAGGAACCTCGGAATGAGATGTAAGCGGCCCCCGCATCAGGAGGACGCTGTGCAAATATGTAAGCAAAATCTCAGGAGGGAGGTCCTGGAAAAGATGATTGGTATGGAAATACGGTCGTTCGACCGGCTGAATAATGTGGTAGCTGAGGTGGAAGCTTTTCTAGCCAAGCCTGTCCCGACGTCAACTGCCAGCATAGCCCAGAAAGACAAGGCTGCGGAACGGCGCCCCACACCTAAAGAAGCGAATGCGCTTGATATCAAGGCGTTCGAACAACAGAAGGAGAAAGGCAAGAAAGCGGCTCCCCCGCAACCTGCGAAAGCTCCAGATGATAAAGAGGGTCCTTCGCTGAGGGACAAGATGAAGAAAGCTTATTCCTTTCCAAAAGACAAGACCCGAGTCCTGTTCGACTGGGTAACAGAATACAATATGGTCACTCTGCCTGAACCAAGGAGGCCAGAGGACCTAAAAAGAAAAGACAGTCCAAGATTCTGCCCCTACCACCAGATGTTGGGACATCCAATCGAAGACTGCTATGTTTTCAAAGACGTCATCGAAGGGATGGTGAAGAAAAATGAGATAGAGCTGGGAGAGTACAAAGTAGACCCCCCTCAGCCACATGAAGCCCCTTTTAGGAGGGTAGCAGTCAACGTGATCTCACTCTACTAGGCATTACCTGAGGAGATCTCTGAAGCAAGCACACGGAGCACCTATAAAATCCATTTCCTGGAGCCCGTGAAGGAGCAGCAGGGGTGGCAGCAAATCCCTGTGAAGCACAAGAAGAAGAGGGCACCCCGCCCAAAAGAGGGGGCACATATCCGTGGCACTACACCCCGGTCTGCTCCGCTAGTGGTAGCACCCGTATGGGTCACTCCACCTACAGCTGTCAGAATATATACGCCTAACAGGAGGAGACAAACTCCGCTGCCAGTAATCAAGGAAACCAATCCTGAGGTCCTTCGACTGCAACACTTAATTGAAGGGCTAGATGAATATGTACAGTCCGAACTGAAACCTCTGCTGGTACGGGACCACGTCCCATGGCAAGAGCTGGATCAACTCTCACTCAGGCAAGGGGAGGAAGCAGAAGCAGCACCACCTCAGGAGAGCAACCTGTTCTGGGGGCAAGCACCTGCAGAAGCCAAAAAGAAGAAAAAGCAAAAGAGGAAGAAAAGAAAGGCCGCTGGGGCCCATAAAACACAGGTCGTCTCCTGCAATACCCTGTCAGCACTCTTCAACCTGCCCGGAGAGGAGGAAGAAGAAGAAATTTGCTTCACACCCCATGCTGGGGGAGGCAAGGCCGAGGCCGCAACTGCTGCACATGCCACTCGGTCAGGCCAGAAATGGGGGCGCTAGCCGCCACCCAATCACAACATTATGTTCAGAGGGGAGCAACCCTACAAGACACCTCAGCCGGAAGTTAAGGGAGTCCAAATCCCTTTTCCGTCAGGTCTATACAACAAGACTGGGGGCAAGACAGTCCCTTCATTCCTTGAATTCATGAAGATGTCAAAGGGGAAGCAGCCTTGTCAGGAGGCTAACCCTACGCCCGGGGTCATTCACCCGCAGCCAGCGCAACCCACTGAGGATGCAAATGCAGATGGGGCTTGCCCTACAGCAGATAATAAAGAAGACCCGACAGCCGATGCCAGTCAAGAGGGTGCCGAGTCTGAGGAAGATGAAGCAGGTCCGTCTGGACCCACAAATCAAAACCTCCCCAAGCCCAGATGGGCCGAAGAGATGAAGCTCTCCAATGTCCGGGCTGGGAGCCGAATAATGAAGTTGCTCAAAAAGCTCCCCGCTCGATTTACGATCTGGGAAATTCTCTCCTTGAGTGAAGAAACTCGACAGGCGATCATCACTGCTCTGCAGACACCTGCTCATTTTGAAGCCTGCGTAGCTGAGGCTATACCAGAAGCCAGTATGACCTTCTCTCCAGAAGACTTGCTACTGCCTACTGCCAGCCACAACAGACCACTATATATGAAAGGGCATCTGAATGGAAGAGAACTGAACCAGATTCTGATCGATCCTGGTGTAGCAGTCAACATCCTGCCATATAGAATATACGAGAGGTACCACTTTAATGTGCATCTCGAGAAAGTCGGGGATATGCGTATCGCTGGCTTCAACCAAAAGTGTGAAGTATCTATGGGAGTGGCAGAGTTCACATTGACCCTGGCAGATTTCACTACAACGGTGCAGTTTCACGTCATTGACTCTCGCACCTCCTACAAAGCGCTGCTCGGCCGCCCATGGCTGCATGAAAATATGGTGGTGCCCTCCACGCTCCACCAATGTATCAAATACAGCCTCCAGGGGAAGGAGGAGAGGATATTTGCTGACATCCACCCATTCGAGGTGTTTGAATGTCACTTGGCGGACGCCAACCTATATACGGGGTCTCCCCGGAAGGTTTCTGAAGATGGAGCCCCCGTAGGGGCATCGAAGAACAAATCGGGTGACGGTTGGTATCCACCACCGCCGCGCGGATATGTCAAGCCGAAGGTGGTTTCCCACATCACGGCTTCTGGAAATGTCGGCAGGGTGACACCCCCAGCATTATACCCCAAAGCTAAGGAAGTGCATGTTGATCGACAGCACGACCGCATCGGAGTCCCGGCCGGCCTCACCAAGCCAGTCTCCGGCCTCAATGATCCCACTGTCGAACCTTTCAAAGCCTGGGAGGTGACACAAGAAGATGGGCCCAGCAGCTTGTTCTATACAGCTGAGGAGCATCCCACTCGGGAGGACACAGACTGCAGCCTCCCTGAGGATCTAGCCAACCCGCGGGTTCCTGTTCAGGGCCTGGCATTTACCACTGATCGGACGGCCAGGATGTTTCAAAAGCAACACATCCCTCCCGATCAACCTCAAAAACGCAAGGAAGTTTTCCAGAAGATGTGGTATCTGCAAATCTGGATAAAGAAATGAGACGTGTCTCTCAACATCCGGGTCTGGGCTTCACCCTGGAAGACTACTATTACAGTGGGCGGTACGAGGTGGATACCATCTCCACCATCTATCCAACTGAAGATAGCCCTCTGGGGGCAACCTTTGATGAATATCCGGCGGAAGCAGAGCATGCTGAATTGGCTCTATCCGGGAATCAACAAATGGAGACCTTGATCTCCTGCCGATGCTGGGAGCAGGTCCCTCCTGAAGAAGCGGCCTTTCAAGCCGAATTTGATACGGCTAGCAGCAGCGAAGCCGAAGATACTCAAGAAGCAGAAGTCTCTCCCTCCGCAAGGGTCATACTAATGACGACTTCAACATCCTTTCTGCCAGTCAACGAAGCCTCGGTTTACTCCAATCAAGGGGAGCCGGCTACCAGAAAAGAAAAAGCCACTTCTGCGGAAGATACAACTGTCCTAGAAGGCGAGACTCCTTCAACTTCCGTACAAATCCAATATGCTGTCTGAGTCCGGCGGCAAACAACTACTGGCCTGTCATGGCTGCAACCTCATCTACAAGCACTGAAGCTATTCTCTCACCCTCGGGAGCTGCAACGGCAACGGATGTGTCCATAGATCCATCCACACAGTCGCTAGCGCAAGCAGCAAGAGGACCCCATGAAGCTCTGGCAGTGTCTGACGAGGAAGTCGAAGTACTCGACCCTCAAGATGGTATTCCAGACTTCGTTGACCTCCAGCCGGCACCTCCAGAGATAGAAGACGGAGGCCAAGCCACAGTCGATGAACTAATAGAAGTCAACTTGGGAGATGAGGAGGACCCTAGGCCCACCTTCCTCAGTGCCCAACTATCCCCAGAAGAACGGGAGCTGTACATCCAGCTGCTGCTAGAATATCAGGATTGCTTCGCCTGGACTTATAAAGAGATGCCAGGTCTAAACCCTGCTGTCTCACAACACGAGCTAACAATCAGCCCCGAAGCCGAGCCGGTGAAGCAGCCGCCGCGGCGTATGAAGCCGGAGCTCATCACCCGAATCTGTGCTGAAGTTGACAAGCTCATTGATGTGGGATTTGTTGAAGAAAATCAGTACACCACATGGCTGGCGAATATCGTCCCTGTGAAAAAGAAGAATGGACAGATCCGGATTTGTGTTGACTTCCGAGATCTAAATAAAGCCTGCCCTAAAGATGATTTCCCGGTACCAATAACCGAGGTCATGATTGACGCTACAACCGGCCATGAAGCCTTGTCGTTCATGGATGGGTCTTCCGGCTACAATCAGATTTGGATTGTGGAGCATGACCGGGTCCATACTGCTTTTCGAACTCCTAAAGGCATTTATCATTACAAGAGAATGCCATTCGGACTGAAGAATGCCGGCGCAACCTATCAGCGCGCAATGACCAAAATATTTAATGAATTGCTCTACCACAAGGTCGAGTGCTACATAGATGATCTGGTGGTCAAAACCAGAAGAAAAGAAGATCACCTGCAAGACCTCCGGATTGTTTTTCAGAGGCTGAGGCAGCATGAGCTAAAAATGAATCCTATGAAATGTGCGTTCGGAGTGTCGAGCGGAAAATTCTTGGGCTTCATCGTCTGATATCGGGGAATCGAGATAGACCCTGCAAAGATCAAGGCGATTCAGGAGTTACCTCCACCTAGGAACATCTCCGAGCTGAGGTCACTACAGGGCCGCCTGGCTTATATCCGGCGGTTCATTTCCAATTTGTCAGGGCGATGCCAGCCTTTTCACAAGCTGATGATGAAAGATATTCCCTTTTATTGGGATGAAGATTGCCAGACAGCCTTTGACAAGCTAAAAGACTATCTGAAGACTCCTCCAGTATTGGGCGCACCGGTGAAAGGACGGCCGTTGATACTGTATATAGCAGCTACACACAATTCTCTGGGGGTAATGCTGGCCCAGAACAATGAAGAAGGAAAAGAACAAGCCCTCTGTTACCTCAGTCGGAGACTGGTCAGAACTGAAGAGAAATATACTTATATTGAGAAGATCTGCCTGGCACTAGTCTTCGCAGTCAAAAAACTCCGGCATTATATGTTGTCGCATGAAATCAGCTTGGTGTCCAAGGAGGATCCCCTGAAATATATTATGTCCCAGCCGGCACTCAAAGGCCGCCTAGGCAAATGGGCGGTAATCCTTATGGAGTTTGATGTCTCCTACGTACCGCGCAAGGCCATCAAAGGTCAAGCTATTGCAGACTTCTTCGCTGAGCACCCAGTGCCCGGGGAAAGCCCGTGGGAACCGAAACTCCCCGAGGATGAGACCCTAGAAGCCGCCCAAGTACAGCCTTCCTTATGGCAGCTATACTTTGATGGTGCTTCCAGAATTGACACCTCTACTACCGGGTCATCCAGGGTCAGAGCAGGAGCAGGCATAGTCTTGAAGTCCCCAGAAGGAGAAGTGGTGCATACTTCCTGCTCCATAAACAAACAATGCACAAATAATGAAGCAGAATATGAAGCCTTGATAATCGGGTTGCAGATTGCTCTGTCCATGGGAATTCAGATGCTGGAAGTATTCGGAGACTCCATGCTAGTTATAAAACAGCTGGAGGGAGAGTTCGAGGTGCGAAAGCAAGAGCTCCTCCCCTATCACCAGTTGGCAACTCGCCTGATGTCAAGATTTTACTTCATCAGCATCAAGCATATCAATCGAGGCCGGAATGCTTAGGCAGACGCCCTCGCTAAGCTGGCCAGTTCATTGGCGGTCCCGCCAGACACAAGCCTGAATATAACAGTGATCAACCGCCGACAGGTCCCCAGCGTAACAGAGGTTCTGGCCGACGAACAAGAGATGGAAGTAGCAGTCATCGAAGGGGTTCAGCAGCCGACTGGCGAGAGCATCTCCTACGCTGGTTTCAACACCAGCAACTTCCAAAAGAAAAGGAACAGAGAATGAAGCTCCTGAGGATCAAGGATTCTTACGAGATGAGAAGCGGGACCTTGTTCCGAATTATGGCAGATGCCCGAAGGAAAGTCCTACTCCGTTGCTTGTCTTCAGCAGAGGCGGGACAGGTGATGCAAGAAGTTCATGCAGGATCAGCTGGAGCACACCAGGCTGGCCCGAAAATGAAAATTGAGATAAAGAAGCTGGGTTATTATTGGCCCACTATATTTGATGATTGCTGCAAGTTTGCCAAAGCTTGTCAGAAATGTCAAGAACACGCTAATGTGGCGAGGAGACCTCCAGTGCCACTGCATCCCACTCTACCAAGTTGGCCGTTTGCTCAGTGGGGCACGGACGTGGTAGGGCCACTACCAGCATCTTCATCAGGGTGCAAATACATCTTAGCAGCTACAGACTATTTCTCCAGATGGGCGGAGGCGGTAGCACTAAGAGATGTGACCGGAGAACTAGTTGCAAGATTCTTCCGGCAGAATGTAATATTCCGGTTCGGGATCCCCAGCCGAATCATCTCTGATAATGGCAGCCATTTCAGAAATCGGAAGGTTTACCGGCTAGCCGACAAATACAAAATTGACTGGAGGACATCGTCCCCCTACAACCCTCAAGCCAACGGACTCGCAGAAGCCTTTAACAAGACACTGTGCACGTTACTGGCAAAGACTGTCAAGTCTAACAAAAAGGATTGGGAAGAAAGAATGTACGAAGCACTTTGGGCTTATCGTACTATCTACAAGACCCCAACCGGCTGTTCACCTTTCTCCCTTGTCTATTGAACTTGAAGTTCCTTCATTGCGAGTTGCCATCCAGCACGGATTAGTCAGTGGTGAGCAGACCAATGCAGAAAAAAGATTGGAAGAGCTCGTTGAGCTCGAAGGAAAACGTCTCCGGGCGCAACAAAACATCCAACTCTACCAAGCTCGCATGGCCCGCGCTTTTGACAAGTTAGTCAAGGGTCGAGAGTTCAAGAAAGGAGACCTGGTGATGGTCAAAAGAAGAGAAGTGATGGCCTCTAACCCCAAAGGGAAGCTGGTCGAAAACTGGGTCGGACCGTATATCGTCCGCCGAGTATATGAAGGGGGTGCCTACGTCCTTGTAGACCACAAAGGAGTCATCCAGTTCTCTCCCCTCAACGGAAAACACATTAAGCTGTATCATGCGGCGCATCCGACACACCCCGAGTGATTGGTCGGAACACCTTCCCCTTGGTTAGCGGCACTCCGCCCTAACCGAGCTACCCTTTTCCTTGGTCTAGTGGCACTTCGCCCTAACCAAGCTACCCTCCCCTTGGTTAGCGGCATTCCGCCCTAATCGAGCTACCCTTTCCTTGGTCTAGTGGCACTCCGCCCTAACCAAGCTACCCTTTCCTTGGTCTAGTGGCACTCCACCCTAACCGAGCTACCTTCCCCTTGGTTAGCGGCATTCCACCCTAACCGAACTACCTTCCCCTTGGTTAGCGGTATTTCGCCCTAACCAAGCTACCTTTCCCTTGGTCTAGTGGCACTCCGCCCTAACCGAACTACCCTTTCCTTGGTTAGCGGCACTCCGCCCTGACCAAGCTACCCTTTCCTTGGTCTAGTGGCACTCCGCCCTAACCAAGCTACCCTTTCCTTGGTTAGCGGCATTCCGCCCTAATCGAGCTACCCTTTCCTTGGTCTAGTGGCACTCCGCCCTAACCGAGCTACCTTCCCCTTGGTTAGCGGCATTCCGCCCTAACCGAACTACCTTCCCCTTGGTTAGCGGCATTTCGCCCTAACCAAGCTACCCTTTCCTTGGTATAGTGGCACTCCGCCCTAACCAAGCTACATTTTCCTTGGTTAGCAGCATTCTGCCCTAATCGAGCTACTTTTCCTTGCTTAGCGGCATTCCGCCCTAACTGAGCTACCTCCCCCTTGGTTAGTGCCACTCTGCCCTAACCGAGCTACCTTCTCCTTGGTTTAATGGCACTCCGCCTTAACCGAGCTACCTTCTCCCTTGGTTCAGTGGCACTCCACCCTAATCGAGCTACTTCTCCTTGATTAGCAGCATTCCGCCCTAATCAAGCTACTTTTCCTTGGTTAGCGGCAGTCCGCCCTAATCGAGCAGCTTTTTCTTGGTTAGCGGCATTCCGCCCTAATCAAGCTACTTTTTCTTGGTTAGCGGCATTCCGCCCTAATCAAGCTACTTTTCCTTGGTTAGCGGCACTCCGCCCTGATCAAACTAATTTTCATCGGTCAGTGGCACTCTGCCCTGATCGAGCTACCCTCTCCTTGGCTAGCGGCTCTCCGCCCTAATCAAGCTACCTTTCCTTGGTTAGCGGCATTTCATCCCGATCAAGCTACCCTCTCTCGGTTCGCATTCCGAATAAAAAAAAAGGAAGAAAAGAAAGAAGTCAAAATAAAAATGGGGTTAAAAATAGAGATATCCCGCCGGACTTGCTCCCATATCGGGACAAGTGCAAAAATGGCCGTAACCCAGCTGTGGCGAAAACCCGAAAGGGCGTCGCAGGCAAGATCGGGTACCCCGTCACGTGAAAACCCGAAAGGGCGCGTGGGCAAAAGCAAGAGGGGGCTGGCTTCGGCGAAAACCTGAAAGGGCACCTGAGTCGGTAAAGTGGTAATTTTCCAAATGCCTCTCCTATTCTCCACCCAATAAAGCTCCGAAAGGGACAATCATCAAAGTCCCGCCGGAAATCTTTTAACAAATCCTTTTCGACCCCCGTCATCCTCGACGAGATCGGTCGATCCCTACCCTCAACTTGGACCCTACGTCCCTGTTGACAAACCCCATCCTTTGTTTCGGTAGTGATATATGCCGACGAACAAATCCTTTTCGACCCCCGTCATTCTCGACGAGATCGGTCGATCTCTACCCTTAACTTGGACCTTACGTCCCTGTTGACAACCCCATCCTTGTTTCGGCAGTAGCATACGCCGACGAATAAACCCTTTTCGACTCTCGCCATCATCGGCGAGAACGGTCGATCTCTACTCTTGAACTTGGATCCTACATCCTTGTTAATAAGCCACGTCCTTGCTTCGACATTTAACCAGTGTCGATGAAATAAACCTAAGACCAACCCTTGTCCTCATCGACAAGGACGGTCAGCGTTCCCGCGGTCCAGTTCTTCTGAATCTCTAATTCAAAAACAAAAAAAGAAAAAAAAAGAAAAAAAATTGGGGTTAAAAATAGAGATACCCCGCTAGACTTGCTTCTATATCAGGTCAAGTGCAAAAATGGCTATAACCCAGCTGCGGCGAAAACCCGAAAGGGCGTCGCGGGCAAAATCGAGTACCCCGCCGCGTGAAAACCCGAAAGGGCGTGCGGGCAAAAGCAAGAGGGGGCTGGCTTCGGCGAAAACCCGAAAGGGCGCTTAGCTCAGTAATGTGAATAAAAATGAATGGTGAATAGTGATGAACCATCCGTCGTCCAAAGGCCATTTCCGAGGTCGGGGCGAGGGTCTTCATCCGATATCCCACTTATAGACGTCTAGTGTCTATACCCCTTTCGACCCTTGTCACCATCGGCAAGATCGGTCGCTACCCATCCGGTTTTTGTCACCATCGGCAAGACCGTCTACCCCTTTCGACCCTTGTCACCATCGGCAAGATAGGTCGCTACCTATCCGGTTTTTGTCACCATCGGCAAGACCGTCCACCCCTTTCGACCCTTGTCACCATCGGCAAGATCGGTCGCTACCTATCCGGTTCTTGTCACCATCGGCAAGACCGTCTACCTCTTTCGACCCTTGTCACCATCGGCAAGATCGGTCGCTACCCATCCGATTTTTGTCACAATCGGCAAGACTGTCTACCCCTTTCGAGCCTTGTCACCATCGGCAAGATAGGTCGCTACCCATCCGGTTTTTGTCACCATCGGCAAGACCGTCTACCCCTTTCGACCCTTGTCACCATCGGCAAGATAGGTCGCTACCCTTCCAGTTTTTGTCACCATCGGCAAGACCGTCTACCCCTTTCGACCCTTGTCACCATCGGCAAGATCGGTCGCTACCTATCCGGTTCTTGTCACCATCGGCAAGACCGTCTACCCCTTTCGACCCTTGTCACCATCAGTAAGATAGGTCGCTACCCATCCGGTTTTTGTCACCATCGGCAAGACCGTCTACCTCTTTCGACCCTTGTCACCATCGGCAAGATCGGTCGCTACCCATCCAGTTTTTGTCACCATCGGCAAGACCGTCTACCTCTTTCGACCCTTGTCACCATCGGCAAGATCGGTCGCTACCCATCCGGTTTTTGTCACCATCGGCAAGACCGTCTACCCCTTTCGACCCTTGTCACCATCGGCAAGATAGGTCGCTACCTATCCGGTTTTTGTCACCATCGGCAAGACCGTCCACCTCTTTCGACCCTTGTCACCATCGGCAAGATCGGTCGCTACCTATCCGATTCTTGTCACCATCGACAAGACCGTCTACCTCTTTCGACCCTTGTCACCATCGGCAAGATCGGTCGCTACCTATCCGGTTTTTGTCACCATCGGCAAGACCGTCTACCCCTTTCGACCCTTGTCACCATCGGCAAGATCGGTCGCTACCTATCCGATTTTTGTCACCATCGGCAAGACTGTCTACCCCTTTCGACCCTTGTCACCATCGGAAAGACCGGTCGCTACCCGTTCTCGGTTCTGGCCGTTCTCGGCAGGACCGTGTATCCGTCAGTTTCACTATGCCCTCCTGAGTCCCCCGAACTCTCGGCCGGCATAGGCCGTTTCTAGTCTCGAGAAAAGTCACGGCGCGGTGGAGTGAACACCTCACCCCTTCCCTGAAGGCGTGAGTGCTCTCCTGCCCTAGTGACCCATACACTCGGACTAGAATCAACGGGCAAATGAAAAGAAAAAATGACAAGATGGAGTCTTCATTCAAAATCAGGATGGAGATTTTTCATTACTATGAAGTAAAAGCACATGATTACATGGGCCATGCCCTGGAATACATAAGGTGCATTAAAAGGGAGCACATAAAGAAAAGAGACTACGGCAAAGGGCGTCGGAAGATGTCCTCCAGCACAGGAATACCCAGGGAGGGATGACGGATCAGTTCTTGCAATCTAAACTCGGTGGCCTCCAGCTCGGATAGCTTCATCTCCAGGGAAGCAGCTTGTCCTTCAGCCATCTCAGCATCCTCAACCTTTTGGACCCCCAGGCGATCTACTTCTTCAAGTTCAGCCTCTATCCTGGAAAGTTCGGCCCGCAATGCCGTCATCCGGGCCGTTAGGGAGCCCCGGCGTTGTAAAGAGGCGTTGGCTTCGTCCCTCGCCCTCGCCGCAGTCTCTTGCAGAGAAATAAGGGCCGTCTTGCTTTCAGCCCGCTCCAATGATATGGCCGCCAGCTGGTCAGTTGCCTCCCGGCCTAAGAACTCCCTCCTGTTCACATACTTCAGGAGCAAGATTACCCGCGGAGTCCAGTCGTCCATGGGACAACCGAGGGCCAGCAGCGAGCGGGACAGATGCTCTATCAAGCCCCTCAGCTGAATATAAGTTAAATCCCTACTGGCTGTTACGGTCTGCTGGAGGGTCCCCAGGAACTGCCACACGACATCACTCGAGGACTGAAGACCAAGTGGCGACGTCTCGGGCAGTTCGAACTCTACTCTGCCATCCACGGCAGCCCATATATCATCAGTCGTCCCGTAGGATGACGACGGCATAAGCTGCAGCCCACTACCACTGGGAACAACCGCACCGGCAGATGCGGTGGCTAGATCCCCAACAACAACAATCTCTTTGCCGGTCCCCTGGGGTGGGAGTCCAACAAGAACCTCGAGCACCGAGGACGTCTGTCCCTTAATAATCTCCCCGGCTTCTATCTCAGCAGAGCCACCCTTCTCCAGAACTGACTGCTGTGCAGCCTCCCTTGGCGGAGAATCTCCGGCTACTGCCGAACTATCAACTTCTACGAGCGCTCCGGGACCAACTGGAACCATCGCTGCTGCATGATCCTTTGGGTACCGCAATGCGATGGGCCGCAGGACGGACGGGAAAGTCGCCTGGCCTGTTCCCAGGGCCGGGAGT
Source organism: Amorphophallus konjac (assembly GCA_022559845.1). Classification (NCBI taxonomy): domain Eukaryota; kingdom Viridiplantae; phylum Streptophyta; class Magnoliopsida; order Alismatales; family Araceae; genus Amorphophallus; species Amorphophallus konjac. The sequence goes on along the minus strand of CM040123.1, from coordinate 82,128,870 downwards.
GGTATCTGCACCGTCATAGTTGGCAGCGCCACCTCAGTCTGCATCGGAGATATATATACAGTTAAAACCTGGCTAGAAGAAGGAGAAAAGAAGCATGGTAAGCATCGGTCCTGGATAGGTCCTTACCTCGGCCGGGACTAAGCTTAAATCTTTAAGAGCAGCTCCCCCAGCGCCAGCCTCCTCACCCGTAAGCGATAATGACGGCACAGGACCGCCCCATGATAACCGGGCCGGGCTGAAAGTCGGATAGTCACTCTCATAGGCCGAGGACACCCCAGCATCGTCGGTCTCAAAATCAAGCGGTGATGGCTCCTCGTCACTGGAGCCGCCACCATAATCTACATGCTCAGAGGAGGAAGACCCCTCTGCTCTCTCAGGACGCTCCGCCGTCGAAGTAGGAGCCTCGCCAGCAGGAGCATCACCCTCGGCGGGAGCTTTCCCGGTGCTCTCCACACCAAGGGCAGCAATAGATGATACCTCAGGGGCGGGTTCTCCCTGCCCCGAGGGGATCACCTCCTCTGCGCTCTCCGAGCCCGGAAACAATGGTGGTTGTATATCGACTACAATTCACAGCAAAAAAGGGGTCAAGACGGCTGAAGATACGAAGATTTGCGTTGCTATCGCAACTAAACTATAGATTACCTTCCATCTCCCGCCAGGGTATTGGAGAGGGCAGATCCCTTTCTACGGGAGCAGTGGGGACTTCCTCTGCCCCGTCCCTAGCCGCTACATCTACCGTCGCCTCTGATCCGACGACCGCGGCAGCTGTATCGGCAACTGTCAGCATGGGCCACCCCAAGCTGTTGAAACAAGCTAATGCACTCTGAAGAAAAGAAGAGCCTACCTTCGGCCTCTAGCCCTTGTGCGCGAGAAGCCTCAAACTCTTCAAAAGATACAACAGGAGGAAGGACGGTTGCCGATTCCTTCTCTGCGGCTTTCTTCCAGCGCGCCCGTGTCACTCGGGTCACCGCCGCTTTCGCCTTCCCGACGGCCTCCCGTAGTTGGGACCTAGTCCTCTTCCTCGAATCTCCAGGAGGTAGTGGCGTCGTGGTCGGGGACGGCTCAGGAACTTCAAAATATGCCGGCTTTTTGGCTTTTATGATCAGCTCCCTGAAGTGCCGGGTCTCCTCCGAAGTCGGTCGGACTGTATACGCACAAGGGTGAGAATGACACAACCACAATGAAAGGAAAAAGCTGGCCGAAGGGCCTGAAGGAAAAGATAGAACTTACTTGCCGGTCCCGTGTAAAAGGGGAAGAGAGGCCAATAAAATAGCGATGGCGTCATGTCCCTCGAAGCCGCCTCGCGAATGAGCCAGCATAGATCCCCGATCTTTTCGCTCGGCTCAGCTAGCAACGCCAGGTCCTCGTGTCCACGGGAGGACAACAGATAATACAGGCTCAAATGGTCCAGCCCCCACCTGTCTGCATATTTGAAGGAGATCTGAAGAGGATGGTCCAGTATGGCTTCACTGGGGTTACCCACCGAGAGGCCGTGAGACCGAAGGAGTGCGAACAGCCAGGGGGTGTTGGCATATAAGTCACCCCGCCTGTCCTCCTTGCGAATGAAAGCCCGGTAGGGATACAACCTGTCCACCTCGGGACGCCAGTCGGCCACGGCCGCGATGGGCTCCTCTACTGGCAAAGGGAGTTGCTGGAGAATCACCCTCTCACTGCTTACCCGGCATAAACCCCGAAGGGTCTTCACATAATCATCCTTGTTGATCGGGGGCAACTTCAGCTCAACTTTCGTCTTGCGGCCTTTTACGAGCTTGCGGGCCTCTAGATAGGCCTTCACGTCCGTATTAGTCCAAGATTACAACTTCTTCAAATAAGAAGCATCAATATCAAGAACTGGCTCCGGCTGGGAAGCTAAGAACCTGTGCTCCGCCACGGCCCAGCACTCTCTCCGGGAGGTCCTGTAAAATCCCGTCCGCGCATTCCACCACTTGACGTATTCAGGCGTGACGCGAGGGAACCGTACGGGGGCGGGCACCCGGAAAGAAACGTCTTCGTGACGATGGAAAAAGTCCCACCATATCCGGGCGTCGTCATTGGACGTTTGCCCGGCCCTGTGCCTGTTGGGCAATGCAAATTACGAAGAGGAATGTGGAATCTGCTAGTCGTAGCCAAAGTTCTGACTGAAACCGAACGGGTAATACGACTCCAGCCACAGAATGCCGCTCTTGCGAAATACGAGGACACTAGGCCTGATGGCCAGTGCCCAATCAATCAACTCTGGCTCCAGAATAGGCCTGGTATAATTGGCTTGGGAAATCGGATGGATGTACTCCTCAGTTTCAAAGAGCTTGCATTGCCTCGTCCTGTTCGTCAACGGGCTCGAGTGAGCAGCTAAGCTCTAGAAATGAAGAACCCCGGGCGAGTCCACGGGAAGACGGGTCAATTTACCCCGAATGGCATAGAGTTGCTCCGCTAGCAATGATGGCTCGGCGCTTGCGAACTCTATCATGCGCGGGACAAGAGGAACTGCTTGTAACGCCCGAGGAGCTGCCTCCGGGAACAGGGTGCAGACCCAAGCATTAAAGAAATGTAACGGACCAACCGTCCGAAGGCTTCTGGGGAGGCGCGTCTTATGCAAGTCTCCCAACATCTTGTAAATGAGGCACAGGGCCACTGGGCAAAGAGACAGCTTGGTACCCTAAGCCATAAGACAGGCTGGATATATGGCTTCCGCCCTGATCACGCTCTCGTCACCCTGAGGGAGAGCAAAGGAACAAAGCCAATAAACCAAATATGCAGCACAGTGAGTCACTGCATCAACACCAGTAGGGTTTGGGTTTTCCCCCTGCCCTCCTCTCGAAGAAGATGACGAAGCGGCCTGGCGTCGTATCCTCTTCTTCCGCTTCTGGGCCACCGGTGCTATCGGAGGAAAATCTTCATACTTGTTCTTCCCCTGGAAGAAATATTGAAGCCAAGCGCCCATCCGCACTCTTCGCTTCTCGCCCGGCTTTCGAGCTTCTCTCGTGTCGTGCGACGAATGGAAGAGGGTGCGATACGCCTTCATTAGATATCGATAGGCGTAGCCCGCCAAATACCGGCCGTCACCGTCGGTCTGGTCCTTCAACCAGTCAGGCCAACAAACTTCTTCATACGGCTCTCCATCAATGGGCAGGCCGCTGAGCTGAGATAGGCTCTACAAGTCTAAGGAGGTCTCCCCCTCTGAAGTATAGAAGGTGTTGTATTCAGGGCAAAACACCTCGATCATGCCACATCACAAGCCTCGGGAAATCGGGTACCGATATCTTGAAGCGTACATGCTGTGATATACACCAGCTCTGGTCAAAAGAGGAGCATAATGATGCAGCACATAGTCTGTGAATTCCACTGCTCCGGGCCTGAATGCGTGGGCGTCTGTAACTTTCAACTCAGCAAACCACCCCACGGAGATCTGGTGCTTGAAGCGAATCGCCAAGCAATCCAGCAAGAATGACTCATCTCTATATCCCCATCTCAACGGGGCAAGGAATAGACCAAAGATCGGCTTCTCCCGATCTACTCTGCCCGCGGAGTCATTCCACCGAGCAGGTACAAATTCGGGAGCTCTGGTCAACAGTCCGTCTGCCGGAGCCAGGTCTTGCAGCCCCAGCACAGCGCTCCACTTCCTGACCTCTCCGGGGAGATAGATGGGTCTTCCCCGCATCACACATTCGGCCAGGCTGTCTCTCTCCACCAGCAGGGCCTGCTCGACCTTCCGGACGGCGAACACATCCCGCTTCCCCTGAAGGTTGAAGCGCTGAAGAAGGGACATCAGGTGCTTGTCCTTGGGATAATCCTTCTTGGTCACGCCCTCTCTATCATAATGAAAAGAGTCGCCCCCGAGAATAAGGAGACGACCGGTATCTACAGTGTCCGTCTCTGAATCCGAAGACTCTGCAACTATGGCCACCTGGCCGTGCCCCCAGTCGAGGGAATTGACGTTCTCCCATGTCACTGCAGCACGAGAAGAAGAACTAGATGCCATGATAGCTGCAAAAAGATGCATACCAAATAAAAATAAAGTCAGAAAATGGCTAATCAAAGGCGAATTTCTGACAAAATTTTGGCAGAGTCTCCCCAGCACAGGGGATTGCCAAAGAAAAGCGGGAACGCGTCCACTGAGGAACGGTCCCTAAAAGGCAGCCATTGGTATTACGCCAAGGCCGAAAGGAACACCCGGGGAAATAGCTCCGAGGGCAAGCCCTGCTAGAAGCCTCCCGGGGCCCAAAGAAAGGTTTCGAAACCCAAATTGACAGCACCCCCACTCACCCGCAGGACTGCCGCCGCTCTCACCCTTACTCCACTCGGCGCCGCAGGGAGAGAAGAAAGGGAGGAGAGAGAAGGGAAGCTTGCAAATGAGGAGTGATGAAGGAAAAAATGAAGGAGAAGGAAATATATAGGGGAAGTCTCCCCCTTGTTAAACCGGCGCGCTATTTAGCGCGCCGTATTAAAAGACCCGTAAGCAAAAGGCGCGTCGGGATTGGCCGCGCCGAAGTCATGCGTCAATGGAAAAGGGGCGCCGGATTAACATGCAAACACCTAGGGCCGCGCTGTATTAAAAGCCCAAAGGGCCAAGAGCGCGCCGAAGCAACCTCGCGCCGTATTAAAATGCAAACGGCGCCGGATTACCGTCCGTGCCGAATTAAGGGCCATCCCAGGCACCCGCCAATCAAGGAAGGGGTCAGTCCGGGTGAAATACATCCGTCGACCCTGCTACGCTCGTGCCTTGCTCGCAACACCCACGTCTGGGGGGCATTTGTTGGCACCTAAAATATGATCGTCGGCGACCAAGCCATAAAGACGAATGACCCGGTCCACCGAAGCACGGAAGCCGATAAAAATCAACATATTGAAGACTTCTCAAGCTGCCAGAGCCTCGAGTCACTCCGTATGGATACGGGGACTTCACCTCAGGAGAGCCGAGATGAATCCACAACCAACCGGTAGTGCGACCAAGCCTGCCCAATGAACCGGCATCGATTTTATCATGCTGCATCCACTACACCCGTTGTCCGACCAAGGACGACGATCTACCCGGTGGATACCCACCTCATGAAAGGCTCTCCTGAAGATGAAGGAGTCCCCCCCTGGCTCTCCGAGACGAAGGACCAAAAGCTCTGTCGGCAGAAGACCCCGATCACCCGGCACGGGTGCGGCTTCCCGCCAAGATGGGCCCGTCAGTGGCCGAATGATCGCCCAGCGTAGGCGGAATTATCCCTGGTGTCAGCCAACCCCCTAAGGAGCTTGAGTACAAGCCAGACCAAGCCAGCAGCACGAATCACAAAGCCGCAGGCCGTATTAGCGGGAAACCCACGTAATTAAGCCAAAGCTATCTGGAGTCTCGGGAACGGCCGCACGTCAGCCGAGGGGCTTCACAAAAAACCTCGTCAAGGTTTCAATGGGCATTGGCGAGATAAATGTTCACAATGACCTCCGGGATCATCCCCGGATTCATCGGCTAACCTACAATGCGCGGGAAATGCTAATACGGCGCGCCCTTATACGGCGCGCCCGTTAAACCGGCGCCCTCCAAGACCGGCACGCTAATTGGCTGAGGCTTCTTCCCGGCGCGCAAATCTCCACGCCGGATTAAGATTCAAACCTGCCCCCTATATAGGTGGCTGCTCTTAGACAAAAGAGAAGGGAGGACGAAAAAAAGAAAAAAAAGAAGAGAGGGGGGACAGAAGGAAAAAGAAGAGAGTCTTTCGACAGAGGCCTTCGGGGGGGAGAGAGAGCTTTCTTGGAAAAGGGAGTTCTATCTGAGTGTCCTTCGGCGGCCGCCTTCCCCTGTTCCGATTGAAGTCTTCCGGAGCCGGAGAAGAAGGAGGGGGCGGATACTCTGTTTTTGAAAGCAGGTGGGCGCCAGTGCCTGTCTTCCTCTGTCTTCCGTAGATTCTTCTCTCTTGCGGGTTTCCGTCTACCAATTGTAAGCAAGAGAGGGGAGGGATGGCAATGATATGAGCCGACCCCTCCCCTCCTCTGCGATTTCTTCTCTATTACTGTGTATTCCCCTGTGAATGATGAATGGCGACCAAGCAATGATGCCGGCGCCGGATTCTTAACGTATAAATGAGAGGCCATTCCCGTTTCTAGGATGGCAATATGTATATGAACGTCTGGACCGCGAGGTCGAATGAATGCTCAGAACTTCTATCCTCTTCTCTATCTATGTCGATGTGGTTCTGAGTTCTTTCGTGCATGTCCTTTGATTCCGGTTTCCTCGAAGTACCGACCATGCCCCAAAGCACCGAGGGCTACAGAAACGACCCCTCCCCGGGTCCTTCTAATCGACCGTTTTCGGCTTTGATTTATGGACCTCTGTGTCCCCCTTCATGGACAGAGCTGTGCTTATGCGCATGCTTCTTCCCGCTATGGTATCGAAAGTCTCCCCCCCCCCATTAATTCCTCCCTTTGTGCTATTGACTATTCGCAAGGTGGGAGTTACCGTCGGGATGGCCGGATGCATCCCCCTGAATGCTGTGTCCCACCTGTTTGAGTCTATGCTTCTACGGTCGACCCGTTTCACCCGGGCACTTACTCCTTCTCTGAATCATGGTCATTCGAACCAGTCCGAGATTCTCTCATCCTGTTTTAACTACCCGGGGAGGGGGATATTCCCCCGTGGCTTCACGGAATTGCTGGGTAACTGAGAACTCTACCTCTCGGTGGTAGATGTTTCCCAAGCCCACAGCAGATAGCAACAGGGGGTCCTAGCTCAACGAGCTCAGCCCCGACAATCTAAGACCCAATCGAGGTTAAGGGATGTACGCTCCTCGTAGGCTAGCCCTCGGAGCTCCACTCTCCTAACGGTCGGTCCCTTCAGCGGTTGTGCCATAATCTGTGGGTTGCCCACCCCTCGTAGGCTAGCCCTTGGGGTGATGCTCCCGTCATCAATGGCCTCGTCCTTCTATTCTCACCCACGGAGTATTGGTGCCCCTTGTAGGCTAGTCCTCGGGGTATCCTATCTGATGGGATTTTGCTGGCTGCCACTGTGCAGACCGGCGGTTTAGGGGCTTGTTCCATAGGTGAGCATGACCCCACTTCTCCCCTACAACTCTTCAGGTTCAGGGGAGATGCTGTCCAATTTTGGACAGATTAAGATTGAGTAATCTATAATGAAACGCTCGTTCTGGGCCCAATTATCCCGGTGCTCGAGTAGGAACCTCGCACTGGCTTAATCACACCGCCCTTCGGGGTTCTGGACTTCAATTCAATAAGCAATTGGCCCAAAATAACTACAGAATCCTCACCCAAAACTTAACAAACTCAACAGTTGCAAAATTCATAGAAAGGGTGGGTTGAACGGCGCGGCCCTAGCCGGCGCGCCCTAATCCGGCGCGGTACCCCCCCGCGCCGGATTAACGTTAGACTCATATCCCTTTTTTTTTTCCTTTGCGACTTTCCGGCGCGCCCAAAACCGGCGCGCCCCACCCCTTTTGCGCGCCGTCTTAACCGGCTGTATGACCGCGCCGTATTAACTACTACACCTACGCGTGACCGCGCCGAGTAAGCGTTCTTATATACTTGTAGTCACGCCGGTTTTGAAGCGTCATGCTACTCTAGTGATTCATTCACCCCGGTAAGTCTCATCTTTCGGGGGCGATGTCAATAAGCCGTAATTGGTGAATAAAAAGGATGGCCAAGCGAGCCCGAATCATATTATCATCGTACTCATTGTCGGATCTGTTAAGCATTTTGCTTTCGCTATTATACTTGTGTTGCTCTCCCTCTTCTCGACGAGGGGTAATAAATGTGGCTGATCGCCACCGTTTCATAACACTGTCTTCATGTGTAATCTAGGCGTGAATGTCTTACGTGCATGCATGCATAGACCCTCGGGTATATCAAATGGCATCGACAGAAGACCGGGTTACGCCCGGCCGGAAGTCTTCGTCATGCGCGATGGTAGTCTTCGGACCTACATCCTCCGCCACGTACCGAGGGTCCATAATTCCATGAACTATACATCTGCTATACGATAAATATGTGCATCCTGCATGTCTTCCTCATGATCATCATGTAGCTCTTTTTAATCCGGCTTCGACGGCCCGCTATCTCGGCAATTAATCAAAGGTGTTCCCTCCTCGTGGGGGATGTAATTAACGCCATAACCTTTATGGTATGGCGGACTGCTGGTCCTGACCGAACCTCACATTCGCCCGATATGGGTCAGAATGAGCGCACAATAAAATTGTCACTCATGTGACTGGCACGCCCGCGTCGTCAATCAGTCAGTTGACTACCAGTTAGCCAAATGGTTGATCGATACGCGAATGAAAAGGGGAAAAAAAGAAAACGCTGAAACAAGCCTAAACAATTTTATTTTCGCAAGAAGTTTGAAGTCTTCTATTTAAGTCTTTATTTGGGTAGAATCTTTTAAAGGGGATTCATTCACCGCCCCTCTGAATCCTTGTGTGCACCAGTGCACCTAGTCCATACAGACTAACAAGCAATAGAAAGGCGAACCCCGATCTCACAAAGTCGGGTGTTACCGATCTATTGTTAAATCACGAAACCCATATCGCGAAGGGCTATAGAAATTGACGAAGGCCCTTCAAAAGACCTACATGGTCAAAGGCACTAGACATACACGAGCCCATTGTCGTGTATGCTACAGTAACTGTAACCTCGAGTGAAGCGAAGCACAGGCTACCCAGATAAGTCACGAAAGCACAAGTCATGTGTCAAGTGACAGAAGCACCTCCTCACTAGAAGAACAGCCAGATGCGTCCACTGACGTCTTACACTGCGCCACAAGTATCTCCCACTTTCCTGGAACGATGGTAATTGAGACACTCAATAGGAACCAAGTAATGAGTGACTAGTCAGAGTCACGCCCGTCGGCGTCTGTCCAACTCCCCTAACCACGTGTGGACACACAAGCTCAATGTCTTGAGCCAGGTCTCTAGCCGGTTTTTCCCTCCTGTAGGACTCTCACGGCAAGACAAAGGGACCCGCGGCAGCCGTCCTACAAACCATCTCAACCAGGACTGCCCCGTCACCACTCCCAGGTGAGCCGACACACAGGAAATTGTCGTTAGGCTACGACTAGTGGAGGCTCACTAGACACAAAGACTCAAAACAGCGAAGTACGGACAGGTCACAGATGTACTCGTCACAAGTACTATGAAGCACAAGCCAGCACACCAGACTATCGCCAGACTCAGGACAGACAACTAGACCAGCTAACACAATGATCCTTGACTCACAAGACTCAGGTCAAGATCTTCGCACATCACGGCAACACGTCGTTAATTGGCCTAGTCCCTAAGCCAAAATCACGGTAAAACATATTATGGAAGATGGCACAGAACAGTTGGATCCATAACAACAGTAATAATAATGAGTCCTCGGCCTCCGAGCTGCACAATGGACTCACAATTCCGCATAACACGAAACACGGAACATGAGGATTACCAAAGCCCTCAAACCATATGGACACACAAATTGAGGTACGATGATACCTCCAAGCATCTAAAATCATGTCTCGATCCTCATAGGATAGACGAGACACTCACGAGGTCACGTGTCAACCATTGGGTCACAACCGGGTTGACTGGAAACCATAATGATCCTCGAAATAACCCGAAACACAGCTCGATATAAATGGCGCTCCTAGACACCCTATAACACGGTCACAGCCCTCATAGGACGTCCAAGACATCCACGGAACAATGGGCTAACCAAGGGGTAGAACCCACCACAACCAGAAACCATACCAATGCGAAAGAATACTCTGGGAAAGTGGCGGTCACCCCTATGGCCGGTAATAGAAATGACGGTCATAGCCTGGCCGCTACTAGACAACCCAGAAAATTGCGGTCTTAACCCTGGCCGCTAAACGAAAGTGGCGGTCACCTCTATGGCCGCTACTCTCAGAACAGAATAGGCAGGAAATGGTCTGCACAGGGTCGTCTCTTGGAATTGACAGTCCTCCCATGGCCGTCTCTCGATGGTAGCGGTCGTGACCAGACCGCTATCTCCAAACCGCCTCAAAAACATGAAAAGCCATCCAAGTGGCGGTCCTTTGCCTTACTGTCACTTCATAAGGCGGTCAGCCCCAAGGTCATCACTAGGAACCAACTTAATCAAATAACGGTTTCCCTGGGACCGTTTCCAAGAATTAGTGCTCCTCCTATGGCCGCCAAAGCCAACTTGCGGTCGAGAGCTAGACTGCTACCCCGAAGTGACTTAAAACTGAATAACCGACTTAAAATGCCAAATAGGGATCAAACCAAGGGCTACTGCTCAAAAATGGCAGTCGGTCGCGAGACTGCAACCAGAAACTGACAATGGAACTCCGAATAACGATCTCCAGAGGGCCGCCTTTACAAATGGTAGTCTCTGGTAGGACAGCTACTACGCTCCAACGTGAAAACCGTAGGACCACCAAAAACTCGATCGTTCCACGCCCCAATCGTCCCTAAATGACGGGGAAACATTTCTAGAGTCGATATCAACCTTCCACAAGCCGAAAGGGATCAAACCAACCACAAAATGGCTGAAAATGGGAGATTCCCATAAATCGACCCAAAACGAGTCATATGGACAAATGGGCACATACCGGCCCCAATTCACAACCAAACAGAGTTAAACTGGCAGGGATCGAATCCCAACATGCCAAGGGTTCAAATTTTACCATTTAATGTGAAAACCATCGCCTAGAACGGCAAACACGGCTCACACCCCCAAAGCATGATTTCATCTTTAAAGCAGGAAAACTCGCTCAAACTCACACCGTTCGGCTCCAAATCGCGAGAGGAAGCAGGAAAAGAGTAGGGTATCCATCCCCCTACCTCCACCGAAGATCTCACGCACCGAAACGGCCAAACCACGTCGAAAAGGATCACACGAACAACCCACGTCGGTTTTGAATCCACGAACGAGATTGCGCCAATGCCACGCTCCGATACTCGCACCATTACGCCTTAGGTCAACTCTAGGGCGTCACCACCTCACCCAGCTCCGCATCGGTCGTACGCCCTGAGGGAGAGGAGAAGAGAGGAGAGAGACCAGAGGGAGAGAAAATGAGAGATCGTGAGGGAGGAGAGAGGAGAGAGGAAGGGTTAAAAGGAAAAGAAAAAGGAAAAGGAAAAGGAAAAGAAATTAGTAATTTTTCTAAAATCTGATTTTTTGCATGAAATTCTGTAAACTCAGAAAAATATGAAAAAATAGTCTTCGCGATCCTTGGAACGAGCACAATGCACCTGTAGCGTCTTGTAGTCGCAAAACTCAACGGTTCACTCTCCACGGGGTTCCATAAGTTATACAAGGGAAAAACCCAAGTGGATCGTAAAACACATTTCAGGACCCACGAAAGCGCTACGAAAGCTCTCCGATTCTGATCTGAAGAATTCTGGGTATTACAGCCTCCCCTCCTTTAAGAAATTTCATCCTCGAAATGTAAGGAGTCAACAGGGAAAAGGGAAGAACAACGCCAAAACACTGGCTATGCTCTCCAAGCACCAGCCAAACCTTGAACATGCAAAACACAATAACACAATTTTTGAAAAACATAATTCAGAGGGACACTGCCAGACCACAATCACAGGCACACGTTTCAGATCTCAAGGCACATCGATCCACAGAATGAGCATGGCACACAAGGGAACACAATCCCGACACCTCCGAACATGGCATCATCACTTTCATCTCACAAGGCAAGGAGACACGACCCATGCCATGAAACAGCCACCGATAAAACACATGCCTCGACAGACAACATAAGCATAAACTTAAACAAGGAAACACAGTCCTCGCAGTTGACCGCTCCAACCATCAGCTTTCGCACCATGAACAACAAACGAAATTGACATGCAGAACGCCAATGATAGCACTGGACCACAAGCATAATCAAGTCAATCCTCACTCAGACATTACATCTGATTCTAGTTGCATTGCGACTCTACCATGACAGAAGAGTACAACAGAACCAACTGACAAGATCTCGGTCCACGCAAGTCCAACATACAACCATATGATGGACGCCTGCAAATCCCCGGCTCCATTCTCAACATAGAACCACGGGACACACCTGCAAGCTGGGTCATATCAAGGCACAATTACTGCTGACCACACGGCTAAAATGTACTAGTCGCTCGCAGCTTACCAACAAGGACCCACAATAGTAATCTCGGAGAATGCATCTCTAGGACCATAATCCGTCTCGAGCGCACAACTCCCAAGAAATGCAGAAGAAGAAAAGGGTACTCAACCAGCATATACGTCGACATATTTCCCCAATTCTCAAACCTGCTAGTGCCAACAACCACAATGCCTCAAGCAACGGCATGGCAACCAACAACATCAAGGCACACATAGCCAAGACGATTATACCAAGGAAGCAATCCTCTCGGCCGGTCAGAATCTTCCAACCAAATGATCCTCGACCTATGGGTTATAAGCCCACACGCTTCCGCTGCGCACTCACATAATGTACACAGGCATCACAGATAACTCGGCATCCGCATCTTAGCACAACTCTTGGTGCCATCATAATTCACAAAACTACAATATACCACACCTTGAGTACCGATCCTGCTAACAGCCGATCACAAGTCGCCATAGTGCAAACCATCGTGCTAAGAGCCACAGCACAAGCCATAAAAAATGCCAGCCTCAGCTTATCCTCACGTCTCGAAACAATCATTGAACCTTCACAGCACAACAGCCGCCAAACACGACACGTCGAACATGGCGCACAACGGCCCCCAATTCACAAACTGGGTCCAAAGCTAGGCCACCGCCGAACAAGAGCAGACCAAGTTCAGAACTAACACAGTCCACACATAAGCAGACACAAGACTAGGGCTTCACGGAGATAGCACTTCCAAAGCTCACCTCGAAAAGACGCCACAAGACAAGATGAGAAAGAATCAAGCTCGACTAACAGTAGCTCACCAGTAAGGAAATCCTAGGTTCGCCCGAGCACTCTCTCAGCCAAGGCATCAAACAACCACCTCAAAGCACAACCTTAACACCTCAAGGGTTGAAAAATCCTCAAGCTGGGACGGCCAAAATAACATTAATCTCCTCAGAGAACATGCGCGGTGTTGAGCTATGGTTTTGATGATAACTAAACTTCATGTGTGATGGAGATTGTTGAGCTATGACCTTGATGATAACTAAACATCCTGTGTGATGATAGTGGTTTTGATAATCACAACATATTGTGTGCTTGATTAGTGGAAAACATCTTCATGATAAATAAACTCACATGTGGCTATCTCATCTTGCAGGTTGCTTTACTAAGTAGGTTGATGATTGAATCAAGCATGCTGCACATTAGTCTTTGGAGGTTTCATGTGAAGACTATGCTTCTCAGTGAAATGGTTGAGTCCTTATGGATATGAAATTGATTGCATGGCCTTGTGTTGTGTAAATGCATAGCCATTTCATTACATGCTCTATTGAGGATTTCCTCTGGTTCTTGTATATCATGAATGCATGAGTGATGGCTCCTAGTCATTCTGATCATATGGCTTAAATGCTTTGAAATGATTTAAGGGAGAACTGGGTTGAAGTTGGGATCTTCAGATTCGTTGGTTGAATATTAACTTGCTTCTAAATTCCCGGAAAGTGCAGGTTAATATTTCCCACATTATGATGGATTCAAGGTAAGAATTTATATTGGAATCCATGGTGACACTCTTCTAATCTTGAGTTGAAAAATGGGTTCTCAAGTGCTTTCATACAGATCTTTCATGTGGATTCTTATATGCCTCATGATAATGCTTTCGTAATCATATTTCATGTCATTTGGGTCATGGTCTCAAAACTAGCTTCATATGTTAATGCATGACCCATATATTTTGATCTTGATCTAACCTCTTGGTTTATCATGTTCTTCAGGATGCAAAATCATTGTTGATCTTCATGGGATTATGATAATATTTAATCAATTGTTTCCCTTTAGTTTGATGGAGGTTTTAGTTATTTTTCAAACTCAAACTGCCTTACAGTCTTCACCATTTTCAATCCAACCATTGGATCTCCATTCTAAAAATTTTATGTTATAGCTCTGGGAGTCCTCTTTCCAACGCCTCTAGTCTTGCTTCGATCGGAGTTCGGAGCTAGGAGTATTAATTCCCGTCGCCGAAGCGCGCAGAGCTGATTTTTGTGAAAGCTGCCTGAACAGGTCGACCCTTAGGGTCGACCCCTCAAGAAAGGGTCGACCCTAAGGGTCGACCCCTGTAAAAAAGAACACAAAAGTTGTTCTGTTTGGCTTCTGTATGGCCAAGGGTTGACCCCAAGGGTCGACCCATGCCCCGAGGGTCGACCCCAAGGGTCGACCCCTACAGATCATTTTGCTGTTTTTGTTGAACCAGAACCTGGTTCTGAGAGGGTCGACCCCTGGGGTCGACCCATGTCTTCTGGACCTTTAGCACAGCTCAAGGGTCGACCCCAAGGGTCGACCCTTTCTGGTCTGGGCGGCGCCGTGAATGTAGACTTTTGGCGTTTCGACCCAATGGTCCAAATACACTTGTTTGGCTGTCCGTAATCCACTCCTAAATAAGTGGATCTTGTCCCTTGGTCGACCATTGACCACCCTTGGCTTATATAAACACTTGTAGAGATTGGAAAACCGAAGGGATTTTCATATACACTATTTTCGGGTTTCTTTCTAACCCTTCTTTGTGCAGGTCGCAGTAGCCACCTCCAGCCCTTGTTCCTCTTGTGTTTGTGCGTGAATGTGAAGGGAAGGAGAAGGATTCGAAGTTCCAATCAACCCTCTACTGCTGGCTGCGAGTGAAATCAAGATTCAAGCTCATCCGATTTAAGATTGTCAAGAACGTCTTCCTGCTGCACAAGTGTTCGATTAAATTCCGAGAAGAGAAAGGGGGAGCTTCTACAAGGATAAATCATTCTCTCTTCACACCTTTCATTCTGATTCTTTGAGTTTAAACTTCAGCATATGTTGTAATCTTTATCTCAGATATTTGTGTGTGTGTGGATCATTGTTGGATCCGTGGTCGTGTGTGTGTCGTGATTTATTCGTGTGTGTACGTAGGTCTTCCTAGATCTACGTTTGTGTGTGTGGGTGTCTAGTTAGATCAGTTCTGTATCTTGTGTGTGGTTTGCTGCACTTGTGGCAGTGTGTGTTCGTGTTGGTGATCCGGCCATCGGATCGTGTGTGTGTTGTTATTCCGGTCGTTGGACCGTGTGGGAGACTACGTCTCTGTGTGTGTGTCTATGTTTTGGGGCGCGTCCCCGTGTGTGTGTGCAGGCGTCATCCTGCGTGTGTATTTGGAGCGTCATCTCCGGTTGGGAATTTATTCCCGAGTGAAGCCTCACCTAGTTTGGTGAGGGGTGGACGTAGGGAGCCCGTCGTGGTCCCGAACCACCTTAAAATCCCTGTGTATTGTGGTTTGCTTTGCGCACTAGTTTGGTTTATTTTGTGTATCCATCTATATGATCGTGTGGGATCGGTGAACTTGAGAGAATCGGTTTAATGGCTTAATCAACTTCCTTAATTCTGTTATATGTCATTAACTCCACCGTGTGCACTCGTCTTGTCTCATAATGTTTGTTGTTATCAAGCTTGCCAGATCAACAGTTTTGGGTCTTTTAATTGTTGTCTCATTGCCTTTGATAAAAGGTCAAGAGTTTTATTTAAAATTATAGTCACCCAATTCACCCCCCTCTTGGGTGTCATTGATCGAGGGACCCAACAATTGGTATCAGAGCTAAGGCTCTAATTTGATAGATCTAACGATCTAGAGTTATCCGAATCAATGACTACCATGATCTACACCTTGAATTCTCCACCCGTGTTTGATGGCTGTAATTTTGATTTGTGGTTAGGAAGGTTGTGTAGTCTAGTCAATTCATACGACCCTAAGCTATGGAAGCTTATTTCACATGGTCCTTATGAATTGCCTAAAGACAAAAGTGTTTGGACTGCAGATCAAAAACTTAAACATGATCAAAATGGTTTGACTCTAAAATTACTTATTGCTGCAGTTGACTCTAACTATTTTCCTTTTGTCTCCCATTGCAGATCCGCGAAGGAAATATTGGATGGATTAGCAGACCTCAAGGAGGAGCTTAAAGACAGATGTCTTATAGCGGGCACGAGTGAACAAAGGAGTGGTCAGCCAAGTGAATCGAGCTCAAGGGTAAACTCTGATTCTGATTATGAAGATGATTTTAACTATGAAGAATTGTTGAATGCTTATGAAGAGCTTGCTGGAAAATACAAGAAGTTAAAATCTGAAAACAAAAAATTGCAAAAGAATGTAGGTCAAAATAAAACTGATTCCTCTTGTAAAGAATGCTTACACCTTAAGGAATTGATTGATGGTTACATGTTTGACATTGAAATTCACACAGATCAAATCACTTCCTTGAGAAATGAAAACAAAGAGCTGAGAGAGAGAGTTAGTCTTATGAACAATGGTCAAAATGAGCTTGCTCATGATAAAAATCTTGAAATGGAAAATGAGAAATTGAAGGAATTAAACAATACCATTTCTGAAAAATTGCTTGTTTTTGAAAAAGGAAAAGGTTTGCTTGTTGATCAATGTAAAGAAATGCATGTGATGAAACAAGAAATGAAAACCTACAAAATCATCAACACCCAACTACATGAACAAGTCAAGACTTGTGAAAATAAGATGGTCTCCTATGAATTGCACATTTCATCACTTGAAAAGAAATTTTGATTTGAATGCTTCTTTATCTAGATTTGTCAATGGTCAAGAAAACTTGGATAAACTGTTGGGAATGAAAGTAAACTTTCAAAGAGAAGGGCTGGGGTTCAATCCTATGAACAAAAAGAAATTTGAAAGTAAAATATATACTTCATTTGTTCATGACAATTGTGCACCTACCACCTCCACATCTTACTCCCAGCAACCCACTGTATCAAGAACCCAATCAAATCAGAAAAACAATGTGAATGTCCAAAAGCTTCAAAAAGAAAACAAAAATCAGAAAAATACATGCATCAAAAATCCAAAAATGCTGCTAGCATCTCCATGCATGTTGAACATACTTCTTCCACACACACACAACCACCTAGAAAGAAATTCTCATGTTTTTATTGTGGAAAATATGGACATGCCATGCATGATTGTTTTATGAGAAAGAATGATAATTTAGAAGCATGTAGGAAAAGAATGAAACCTTTTGCAAATGGGAAACAAGAGTGGAACAAAAGATCACATGCTTCAAAGAATCCTCGTACTTTTAAGAACTCAAAGTCATGTTGCAACTACTGTGGTAAATTTGGACATATGGTGCATGATTGTTTTCTGAAGAAAATTGATGATTTGAATGTTGTTATGAAGTGGAAGCCACGTGCCAAAGATGCTGCTAACCCACAAGGACCCAAGATGGTTTGGGTACCTAAGAATGTCAAATGAGAAATTTGTTTTGCAGGTGTGCCTTGGGAACGTAAAGCATGAAATCTATTTTTCTCACGAAGGTAAGGCACACAAGTGGGATAAATCAGGTTAAAAGAAAAAACCAAAACTGATATTTGAAAATTCAGGTGATATCCCTCTCACTCTCTTCAGTAATTATGTCATTGTTTGATTCATATTGTGCTGAATTGTCTTGTGTTAATGCACATGTTTGTTCATGCATTCCATCCATAGATAGTTGCATACACTTGTGCATATCATCCTCATATAGCATCTTGTTGAAGTGGTGCTTTGAAACCATCAATAAAGTTCACTATATTTGTTGAGCTTGCATGCACCCTCATGTTTGCATACACCCTTTCACATATTATCTTGCATAAGTTGAACATTGTGAAGTCATGTCATAATGCATAGCATTCCTCCTACCTTCATCACCCTTGACTACATAGTATATCAAATGGTGACATGTGGAAGGACAGGTTATGCCTGTCTGAAAGCTATCACTACGCGTGAGGTGATCTTTGGATCTAAGTTCTCCGCCTAGTACTATGAGTCGTTTACTTAAAAGGCTGCATATGACATTGGATTGTTACTGAACATCTTATATTCTTGCACACACTAAGGGGGAGCAACCACATTATTCATATGAGCTTAGTGTTTAAGGTTCACACATGAGTCATGCATTGCATCTTGAGCTATCTAGTGGATTTTGGTTGTTAAAATAATTTGTTATGCCAAAGTTAATAAATTTGAATCAAAATTGACAAATCAATTCTTGTTGTTCTTGGATACAGATTACACTCCCAAAATCCAAATGCTGATGGGCTGGCCGTGACCAAGTTTGAATCAAATGAGGAATACCTTGCAAGGATGAAAATAATAAAAATTTTCTCAATCCACCACTGAGAGATAGGAAGTGATTTTGATAGTACCCAAGACATGGTATGAAAAGTGCGCGTCTCTGTTAACAAAGGATGGGTTCAATAGGTGAAAGACTTGGAAGAAAAAGGATTCTCAAGGCAAAGGTAAGAAAGCAAAATCTGAAATATCAACCCCTGTGAGGTTGGCAATCTCAGTGATTGAAGGCTTCCAATCTTGTCTCCTGAACCAAGGTAATTCAACCTTGTTAAATCATGCAATGGTCTTTTTATCACTTGGTGATACCTTTAGATGACAAGTGTTGATTCTAAAAACTTGAGTTGTCATTTACTAGCATGCTGTGACAAATTGGTTGAATCTAGTTTGATGTGATGAACATACTTAATTGATTTAACAGAATGAATCCTTGAGATGAGTTATGTGACGTGAAAATATGTTTGTGATTATATGATCCATACATTTGACTTTTGGATGAACTCTCATTTCAAAACTTGTGAAAGACCTTTCAAAATCTATTTTTGAACAATTCTGAAATTTGGGTTGCACTGCTTACTTTTGATCATTTATGCACCCTCATTCATAAAGGTCTTGTCATAAACAATGTTTGCTGATTCATGGATTGAATGTGGATGAACTTAATAAGAATTCTGTCACACTGACTTGGAAATGAAAGCTCTCATCTTCTTTTTGCATCCTATCCTTCATTCTCATACAGTAATAGGCTGCATGCATCAGAATCCAATGCATTAGGTGCATTTAGTTCTCTCAAATGAAAAACCAAAAACACACACCTTGCACCCATGTTAATTTCTGCATTGCATTAGAACTCATGCATTCGTCACACTTAGTTCATTCGTTTGGCATCCATTCAATTAGTATCAAATTGACATCACATTGCTCGCATACATGTCATAGCGCATTTGCATAAACTCCCAATGTGTGCTTGTGTGTTATTATATGCTATTCACCCCCATCCTTGAAAATTCTATGACCTTATGCATTCTTGATAAATAATGTTGCATTTGAGTCATTATTGGTGTGCTTCATGTTGTACACTTTGGGGGGAGTAAAGTGCATCTATTTAGGGGGAGTTGTATTGTTATGTATTCATGGTATTTTCGGTATACATGCTGAATCAAATTCACACAATTCATGCACAGAATATGAAAATGAGTGTTAAGAATAAGGATATATGTTTTTCTTTTCAACACTCTCGAGATGTTAAACTTGCTGCATGTATGTTGAAGAGACAGTTGAGGAAAAAGCTGCCTACCTATCTTTGTTGAAAAATCTGAAATAAAAATGAACGGTAGAGCAATGCTTGGTCTCACTGAGTAAACTGGGCACATGTCACCTGAGACGTGATGTGGTTCATATCTGAAAAGTGTGGACTAGTACCTCTGTTCAAAATGAGGTGAGATGGTTCAGTATTCTAAGTAACCGGGGATTCTGGCATGAGCTCCATGCGTCTACTCGCGTAAAAAGGAATCATTTTGGACCTGATCACTCTTGAAAAATTCTGACTATCATGTGGTACTTGTTGAGTTAAAAAAAATGATAGTGCAAACTCATTGTGGTAGAGCGAAGCCTCCAATACGCTGCTCTCAAAATTGAAGTGCAGTCTGTAAAATGTCTCCCTGTGTTGATCTGAAAATCTAAATATCCATATTGAAACTATCATTTTTCATGTTACTCACTTACACATTTGAGAATTTGATTTAATATGTATTCAGAAAGTTGATTGACTGCATTAGCAATTGCATTAATCTCCTATATGATTGGAAAATCTCCCATGTGCTACACATGTGTATTCTGATTGCCATGACTCTCTTGCATCTTTCCTATACCCATCCCTTCTTTAGTAAGTACGGGGGAGCAGTGTTGCATGTTTATATATGTATCTATTTGTTTGCTTATGTATGCATCTCACATGCCATCACATGCATAAGTTGCATCTCATGCATTTCAAACCACAAATCAAAAATTAAAAATCTAGAAAATACTGAAAACCAAAAAATTGAGTGAACTTCCCATGCTATTTTCTTGCTCGATAAATTCTTGTGCTTGCTTGGCTAATGGGGAGAAAGATTGGGCACAACCAAGTAATCAACATTTGGTATCCTCTCTAGCCAACACTTGGTGTTTCCCATACATTTCATGAACCCACTCATTTATAACTTACTCCTGCTTCATCAGAATTTCAAATGTGGGTTACTGTTCCTTGCACTTTTATCATGCTACAATGTGCATCTCCACTGTTTCTTCTTCATGAGGGAGTATGATTGACATTACCCCGCTTTTTGATAATGTCAAAGGGGGAGAAATATTTCATGTGATTCATGCTTGTTAGATTCATGATTGGGGTTTCATGATTGGGGGAGAACAACTTGCCACTCGTTTGTCATCTTCACTAAGATTGTCATCATTCATCACTAAGTTTGTCATCCTCAAAAAGGGGGAGATTGTTGAGCTATGGTTTTGATGATAACTAAACTTCATGTGTGATGGAGATTGTTGAGCTATGACCTTGATGATAACTAAACATCCTGTGTGATGATAGTGGTTTTGATAATCACAATATATTGTGTGCTTGATTAGTGGAAAACATCTTCATGATAAATGAACTCACATGTGGCTATCTCATCTTGCAGGTTGCTTTACTAAGTAGGTTGATGATTGAATCAAGCATGCTGCACATTAGTCTTTGGAGGTTTCATGTGAAGACTATGCTTCTCAGTGAAATGGTTGAGTCCTTATGGATATGAAATTGATTGCATGGCCTTGTGTTGTGTAAATGCATAGCCATTTCATTACATGCTCTGTTGAGGATTTCCTCTGGTTCTTGTATATCATGAATGCATGAGTGATGGCTCCTAGTCATTCTGATCATATGGCTTAAATGCTTTGAAATGGTTTAAGGGAGAACTGGGTTGAAGTTGGGATCTTCAGATTCGTTGGTTGAATATTAACTTGCTTCTAAATTCCCGGAAAGTGCAGGTTAATATTTCCCACATTATGATGGATTCAAGGTAAGAATTTATATTGGAATCCATGGTGACACTCTTCTAATCTTGAGTTGAAAAATGGGTTCTCAAGTGCTTTCATACAGATCTTTCATGTGGATTCTTATATGCCTCATGATAATGCTTTCGTAATCATATTTCATGTCATTTGGGTCATGGTCTCAAAACTAGCTTCATATGTTAATGCATGACCCATATATTTTGATCTTGATCTAACCTCTTGGTTTATCATGTTCTTCAGGATGTAAAATCATTGTTGATCTTCATGGGATTATGGTAATATTTAATCAATTGTTTCCCTTTAGTTTGATGGAGGTTTTAGTTATTTTTCAAACTCAAACTGCCTTACAGTCTTCACCATTTTCAATCCAACCATTGGATCTCCATTCTAAAAATTTTATGTTATAGCTCTGGGAGTCCTCTTTCCAACGCCTCTAGTCTTGCTTCGATCGGAGTTCGGAGCTAGGAGTATTAATTCCCGTCGCCGAAGCGCGCAGAGCTGATTTTTGTGAAAGCTGCCTGAAAGGGTCGACCCTTAGGGTCGACCCCTCAAGAAAGGGTCGACCCTAAGGGTCGACCCCTGTAAAACAGAACACAAAAGTTGTTCTGTTTGGCTTCTGTATGGCCAAGGGTCGACCCCAAGGGTCGACCCCTACAGATCATTTTGCTGTTTTTGTTGAACCAGAACCTGGTTCTGAGAGGGTCGACCCCTGGGGTCGACCCATGTCTTCTGGACCTTTAGCACAGCTCGAGGGTCGACCCCAAGGGTCGACCCTTTCTGGTCTGGGCGGCGCCGTGAATGTAGACTTTTGGCGTTTCGACCCAATGGTCCAAATACACTTGTTTGGCTGTCCGTAATCCACTCCTAAATAAGTGGATCTTGTCCCTTGGTCGACCATTGACCACCCTTGGCTTATATAAACACTTGTAGAGATTGGAAAACCGAAGGGATTTTTATATACACTATTTTCGGGTTTCTTTCTAACCCTTCTTTGTGCAGGTCGCAGTAGCCACCTCCAGCCCTTGTTCCTCTTGTGTTTGTGCGTGAATGTGAAGGGAAGGAGGAGGATTCGAAGTTCCAATCAACCCTCTACTGCTGGCTGCGAGTGAAATCAAGATTCAAGCTCATCCGATTTAAGATTGTCAAGAACGTCTTCCTGCTGCACAAGTGTTCGATTAAATTCCGAGAAGAGAAAGGGGGAGCTTCTACAAGGATAAATCATTCTCTCTTCACACCTTTCATTCTGATTCTTTGAGTTTAAACTTCAGCATATGTTGTAATCTTTATCTCAGATATTTGTGTGTGTGTGGATCATTGTTGGATCCGTGGTCGTGTGTGTGTCGTGATTTATTCGTGTGTGTACGTAGGTCTTCCTAGATCTACGTTTGTGTGTGTGGGTGTCTAGTTAGATCAGTTCTGTATCTTGTGTGTGGTTTGCTGCACTTGTGGCAGTGTGTGTTCGTGTTGGTGATCCGGCCATCGGATCGTGTGTGTGTTGTTATTCCGGTCGTTGGACCGTGTGGGAGACTACGTCTCTGTGTGTGTGTCTATGTTTTGGGGCGCGTCCCCGTGTGTGTGTGCAGGCGTCATCCTGCGTGTGTATTTGGAGCGTCGTCTCCGGTTGGGAATTTATTCCTGAGTGAAGCCTCACCTAGTTTGGTGAGGGGTGGACGTAGGGAGCCCGTCGTGGTCCCGAACCACCTTAAAATCCCTGTGTATTGTGGTTTGCTTTGCGCACTGGTTTGGTTTATTTTGTGTATCCATCTATATGATCGTGTGGGATCGGTAAACTTGAGAGAATCGGTTTAATGGCTTAATCAACTTCCTTAATTCTGTTATATGTCATTAACTCCACCGTGTGCACTCGTCTTGTCTCATAATGTTTGTTGTTATCAAGCTTGCCAGATCAACAGTTTTGGGTCTTTTAATTGTTGTCTCATTGCCTTTGATAAAAGGTCAAGAGTTTTATTTAAAATTGTAGTCACCCAATTCACCCCCCTCTTGGGTGTCATTGATCGAGGGACCCAACACGTGGCCATCACCCCAATGATAATGCCCATCAGCCACCTGAACAAGCCACAGAAAAATCTCGAACACTGCACCACAGGCTCACGCCTGCAGGCAAACTCTACCCAACGTAGCAGAAAAGAGACCAACACCATGATGAAAGAAGGGTGCTCCATCAGATCCTGACAAGTACAAAACCACCCTCACAGTGCAAACACAACGCGCACAAGCTCCCACACGAGAAGCAAAGCAATAAAGGAACACAAAACCTAGGCCAGCTGCCGACTGTACTGGACCTTATGGACTCTGAGCACTGTAATATCTTGAATTCCCATGTACTTTCACAAACACATGCTCAGATAGCTCAGAAAAACTCTGAACAACTCTGAACTCTGCTCTGATACCATCTGTGACGGCCCAGTCTCCGGATACCGGGTAAAGCTGATACCACTTGAATTCTGAGAGGCCTCCCAAGAGCAGAAAAGCTCCGAAGGGATAGAAAGGTATGTGAGAGTACATTGAACTTTCAGATAAAGCAGTAAGCAATTAAATTTCTATGATCAGGATTGTTAAAATAGCAGAAATAAAATTACATTTTCTATAATAATTAAAACTAACATAGTCCAGTCAAACTAAAGTATAGTACAACAGGAAGGAGAACGTACTCTCAAGTCGGGGGAAGCCTGACACTGGCAAACGCAGGCAACTAAGAACCACGCACTGGACCTCTAAGCACGAGGAAGAACATCTACACCTGAAAAGTCAGGGGTGAGCCTCGTCTCACTGGCTTAGTAAAGATCCCGCAGAACCCTACCATGAAACAACGCAGTAACAACAGTGCTAACAACTAAAGCAAGGCAGTAGCAGCAGGAGCAGGAACAACAGTAAATAGGAAACAACCGTACCACGGAACATGGCAACCGAAGGAACCTCGGCCCTCCAAACTACTCCTAATCGGCAACAGAAAGGTGAACCCCGATCTCACAAAGTCGGGCGTTACTGATCTATTGTCAAATCATGAAACCCATATCGCGAAGGCTTACAGAAATAGACGAAGGCCCTTCAAAAGACCTACACGGTCCAAGGCACTAGACATACACGATCCCACTGTCGTGTATGCTACAGTAACTGTAACCTCGAGTGAATTCAAGCACAGGCTACCCGGACAAGTCACGAAAGCACAAGTCATGCGTCAAGTGACAGAAGCACCTCCTCACTAGAAGAATAGTCAGATGCATCCACTGACGTCTTACACTGCGCCACAAGTATCTCCCACTCGTTTGGAACGGCGGTAACTGAGATGCTCAATACGAACCAAGTAACGAGTGACTAGTTAGGGTCACGCCCATCGGTGTCTGTCCAATGCCCCTGACCACGTGTGCACACACAAGCTCAATGTCTAGAGCCAGGCCTCTAGCTGGTTTTCCTCTTCCGTCAGACTCTCACGGCAAGACAAAGGGGCCCACGGTAGCCGGTCTACAAACCGTCTCAACCGGGACTGCCCCACCACCACTCCCAGGAGGGCCGACACACAGGAAAGTGTCGTCAGGCTACGACTAGTGGAGGCTCACTAGACATAGAGACTCAAAATAGCGAAGTACGGATAGGTCACAGATGTACCCGTCACAAGTACTATGAAGCACAAGGTAGCACACCAGACTACCGCCAGACTCAGGACATACAACTAGACCTGCTAACACAATGATCCTTGAGTCATAAGACTCAGGTCAAGATCGTCGCACATCATGGCAACACGCCGTTAATCACTCTAGTCCCTAAGCCAAAATTACGGTAAAACACATTGTGGAAGATGGCACAGAATAGTCGGATCCATAATAGCGGTAATAATAATGAGTCCTCGGCCTCCGAGCCACACAACAGACTCACAATTTTGCAAAACACGAAACACAGAACATTAGACATTACCAAAGCCCTCAAACCACATGGACATGCAAATTGAGGTATGTCGATACCTCCAGGCATCCAAAACCATGTCTCGATCCTCACAGGATAGACGAGACACTCACGAGGTCACGTGTCAAGCACTAGGTCACAACCGGGTGGACTGGAAACCATAATGATCCTCTAAATAACCCGAAACATAGTTCAGTATAAATGGCACTCCCAGATACCCTATAACACGGTCACAGCCCTCATAGGATGTCTAAGACATCCACGGAACAAAGGGCTAACCAAGGGGTCGAAGCCACCATAATCGGAAACCATACCAATGCGAAAGAACACTCTGGGAAAGTGGCGGTCACCCCTATGGCCGCTAATAGAAAAGACGGTCATAGCATGGCCACCACTAGACAACCCAGAAAATAGTGGTCTTAACCCTGGTCGCTAAACGAAAGTGGCGATCACCTCTATGGCCACTACTCTAAGAACAGAATAGGCAGGAAACGGTCTGCATAGGGCCGTCTCTTTGAATTGACGGTCCTCCCATGGCCGTCTCTCGAAGGTAGCGGTCGTGACCAGACCACCATCTCCAAACCGGCTCGAAAACATGAAAAGCCATCCTAGTGGCGGTCCTTTGCATGACCGTCACTTCATAAGGCGGTCAGCTGCAAGGCCGTCACTAGGAATCGACTTAATCAAATAACGGTCTCCCAAGGACCGATTCTAGGAATTAGCGGTCCTCCTATGGCCGCCAAAGCCAACTGGCAGTCGGGAGCTAGACCGCTACCTCGAACCGACTTAAAACTGAATAACCGACTTAAAATGCCAAATAGCGGTCACCCCAAGGGCCGCTACTCGAAATTGGTGGTCGGTCGTGAGACCGCAACCAGAAATCGACAATGGAACTCCGAATAACGATCTCCAGAGGGCCGCCTTTACAAATGGCGGTCCCTAGTAGGACCGCTACTACGCTCCGACATGAAAACCGTAGGACCATAAAAAACTAGGGCGTTCCACGCCCCAATCGTCCCTAAAATGACGGGGAAACATCCCTAGAGTCGATATTAACCTTCCACAAGCTGGAAGGGATCAAACCATCCACAAAACGACTGAAAACGGGCGATTCCCACGAATCGACCCAAAACGAGTCATATGGACAAACGGGCTCATACTAGCCCCAATTGACAACCAAACAGAGTTAAACTGGCGGGGATCGAATCCCAACATGCCAGGGGTTCAAATTTTACCATTTAATGTGAAAACCATCGCCTGGAACGGCAAACACAACTGACACCCTCGAAACATGATTTCACCTTTAAAGTAGGAAAACCCACTTAAACTCACACCATTTGGCTCCAAATCGCGAGAGGAAGTAGGAAAAGAGTAGGGTATCCATCCTCCTACCTCCACCGAAGATCTCACATGCCGAAACGGCCAAACCGCGTTGAAAATGATCACACGAACAACCCACGTCGGCTTTGAATCCACGAACGGGATCGCGCCAATGCCATGCTCCGATACTCGCGCCATCACCCCTCAGGTCAGCTCCACACCATCACCACCTTACCCAGCTCCGCACCTGTCGTACGCCTCAGGGGAGAGGAGAAGAGAGGAGAGAGAACGGAGGGAGAGAAAGTGAGAGATCATGAGGGAGGAGAGAGGAGAGAGGAAGGGTTAAAAGGAAATGAAAAAAGAAAAGAAATTAGCAATTTTCCTAAAATCTGATTTTTTGCACGATAGTCTGTGAACTCAGAAAAATACGAAAAAATAATCTTCACGATCCTCGGAACGAACACAATGCACCTGTAGTGTCCCGGAGTCGCAAAACTCAATGGTTCACTCTCCACGGTGTTCCGCAAGTTATACAAGGGAAAAACCCAAGTAAATCGTAAAACACGTTTCTAGGACCCACGAAAGCACTCGAAAAGCTCTCCGATTTCGATCCGAAGAATTCAGGGTATTACATGTTGAGTCTCTCCAGTTGATTTTGATGATAACAAAACCCCGGCATTACAAATAGGTTGAAAACTTGGTTAAACCTCTCTCAAAGTCATTTTCACCAAAGCAAATGTTCAATTTTATCATACCTTAACAAATACCCCGATCAAGTCCAAACAAGCTCATATTATATGGATCTTTTTGCAAGCACAAGCCTTTAATATATGGATATCATTCATGGACTTAACTCTGCTATTTCTACAGGATTTCCAGATTTCGGTCGACCTGGAAGACTGGTCCGGTCGACCTGATTTACCAGCACCCAGAACTCTGAAAGTTTACAGAGTTCGATCGACCGCCAACCCCGGGTCGGTCGACCGGATTTCTCAGCGTTGAAAGGTTCAATTTCTGTAAAATTTTGGTCAACCGCACACCTATGCCCGGTTGACCGCCCCCTTCGAAGCCTCTTTTGTTGACTTTGTTTTCTCCACGAGGCTGAAACATCTATCAATGTTATTTTAATCCCTAAAGTCTCCAGACGTGGATCTGTGTCTTGGCCTATCCTTGACCATCCTAGTTGTATAAAAATAACTCTTGGGGCAAAGAAACCCTAATGACCAAGGAGAGATTAAGGAAGCCATCAAGGGGAGAAAAGGTACTATAGCTTCGTGAATAGTACTTCGTGCAAGGAGTTCTTCATCCATCTACAAGCTTTTCAAGTGGAATCTGAGGCAAATCAACCCCAAATCAAGTGGAGATCCAAGCTTCATCCATAATCTTCATCACCTACTCAGGGGGAGCTTAAATAAGAACTTTTCTCTTGTGTTTCATTTTCTAATCTCTTGAGATTCAAGTGTTGTTATTTGTAATTTCAAAACACTCGTGTGTGTGTGGATCTTCTTAGATCCATGTGTGTGTGTGTGTGTGTTTGATTTTGGTCAGATCTGTGTGTGTTTCGGTGCTTTTGCACCTTTGTTGGAGTTCCTATACTCCTACGTGTGTGTGTGTGCTCAGATCTTGTAATCCCTTACAAGATAGTGTGTGAATCTTCACAGTTTGTGAGGGGTGGACGTAGGTTGCCGTTGCTGCATCCGAACCACCTAAAAATTGTTGTCTCTTGTGTGATTTGATCCCTTTCTCCTATCTCCATTCTGTGCTAACACACACGTAGATTAGATCTTTTGTATCTCGAGTTAGATCTAGCATAACTTATCATCTTCACATCAGATCTCTGGTATATTAAAAGGTAGGTTTGGATCGACAAGGCAAATCTTGTCAGAAAGATAATACCTTGTGTGAGTAGAATCTTCGGATTCACACCTTTGCCACGGTACCAATGATCCGTTGTGTGTGATAGATTTTATTAGATCTAGCAGTCTCTACATAAATATGAACTTCTTTGTTGCTATTCTTCACACTTATTGAAATCGGTTAAAGTTTTGTTATAATTTGTTATCACCCAATTCACCCCCTCTCTTGGGTGTCATTGATCGCGGGACTTCAATTGGTATCAGAGCTAAGGCTCTAATTCTTTCAGATCTAACGATCTAGAGTAAGATCCAGATCAATGGCCAACAAGGGAATGATGCCTGAGGGTCACTCCATTAATCGTCCTCCCTTCTTTGACGGTTCAAATTAGTCTTACTGGGAAAACAGAATGCATATTTTTCTAAGGGCTCAGGAGTACGAAGTCTGGAGGGTTGTGGACAAGGGTCCTTATGTCCTTCCGGATGAAGAGATTATTGGACACCCGAACAAATTAAGAAATCCACGGTTAATTTTAATGCAATGAATATCATGTAATGTGCTATTCATCCTAATGAATTTTCTCGTGTATCGATGTGCAGTTCAGCAAAAGAAATGTGGGACAAGCTGAGGCTCATCTATGAGGGTACCTCCGAAGTTAAGGAGACGAAAGCCAATCTTCTTGTCAGAGATTATGAGCTATTCAAGATGAAATCTGAAGAGACAATCTCAGAAATGTTTGCGAGGTTAACTGAGATTACAAATGGTCTCAAAAGTCTTGGGAAGGAATACACAAACTCTGAGCTTGTGAGGAAGGTTCTGAGATCACTTCGACCAGCATGGCACACTAAAGTCACTGTCATTGAGGATTCAAAGAATCTGTCCATACTCTCCTTGGATGAGCTCATAGGGTCACTCATGACCTATGAGATAAATATGAAGAGAACTGCTGAGGAAGAAACAAAGAAGAAGAAAATGGTGCCTTTGAAAGCCCACCAATATGATGACTCCCAAGGAGAGGAGTCCACCAAAGGTAGTGATGTCAGAGAAGACCTGGCAATGTGGACATGCCAAGTGAAGAAGTTTTTAAGAAGGAAGAAGAATTTCCAAGAAAATTTCAAAAGGGGCCAAAGAAAGCCCTTTCAAACCAAGGGTGAGCCAAGCAAGCCTAACAATATTATTTGCTATGAGTGCAAGAAGCCCGGGCACATGACAGGAGAGTGCCCAGAATTGAAGAGAAAGTTCAAGAAGGATAAATTCAAGAAACCTAAAGCCATGGTCGCTACATGGAGCGATGAAGAGGACGAACAGTCCGACGAGGAGCTGGAGGAGCTCGTGGAAAGCTTGTGCCTCATAGCACATGAAGATGACTCAGTCGAGGTAAATTCTGACCCTGATTTTATTTCAAATGAACAATGAGAGTCAGAATATGAAAAGTTGTATACACAATACAAAAAAATCAGATCTAAAAAAAAACTCTCAAAAAGAAGATTGATGATTTAATACATGAGGATACTTCTGCTAAGTTTGAGAAACTAAAACAGGAATGGTTTGAGTTAACAGAAAAAAAAGAAATGTTGCTTCAAACAATTTCAGATATTAAAAAAGTCAAAGAGGAGTTATCATGTAAAATATCTGAAATTGAAGAAGTTTGTGAAAAGTTTAAAAATGAAAAAGAAGTTCTGACATCTTCCATTTCAGAACTAGAGAAAAAAAATGAGAGTTTGAATAAAGAGGTGACTGACTTGCAGTTCACTCTCTCTAGGTTTGTTAAAGGGAAACAAAACCTAGATAATGTGTTGGGAGTTAAAGTTAACTTTCGGAAAGAAGGATTGGGGTACATACCCCAGAACGAAAAATCCCTTGAGCACAAGATTATGACATCTTACGTGCATGAAAAAGAAAATGATTGTGCTTCATGCTCACATACCAAACCCAATCTAAACCACACAAATATCAAAGAAGATTCTCAAATGTCAACTGCTTTCATTGTGGTAGATTTGGTCATATAATTGCTAATTGTTGGTTTAGATAAAAAACACAAAGAAATCATGTTGCTTGGATAAAGAAAAGATATGTGCAGAATTGGACTAACTCCTATGGACCCAAATTCGTTTGGGTACCAAAAATAATTGCATGAGAATGTTATTTTTTGCAGATATGTCTTGAAGCCAGAGGGAGCAAATGGTACCTAGATAGCTGTTGCTCAAGGCATATGACAGGGGACAAAAAAGTGTTCTCCACTCTGCAAGACAAGGATGGGGGGCTGGTTGCCTTTAGTGGAAATGACAAAGGTAAGATCATTAGAATTGGTAACATAGGTAAGAATTCTGAAATTCTTATCGAAAATGTGCTCTTAGTGAAGGGTTTAAACCATAATCTTTTAAGCATAAGCCAACTATGTGACAAGGGTTTTAGAATTATTTTTGACGAAACTCATTGCCTTGTCTTGAATAAAATCTCTAATCAAATCAAATTCATCGGCAAAAGAAATAACAATGTGCATGCTATTGATCTTGATGATGTTGCCAGTGATGATGTGTGCTTGGTAGCAAACGACCATGATAATGCATGGCTATGGCACCGAAGACTAGGTCATGCTAGTTTTGGAGTAATCTCCAAATTGTCTAGACATGACTTGGTAAATGGGCTGCCTAAATTAAAATTTGAAAGTGATAAGATCTGTGAGGCTTGCACAAAAGGTAAGCAAACACGTATCTCTTTCAAAAATAAAAACATTGTTTCTACCGCTAGGCCTCTAGAACTGCTCCACCTTGATCTCTTTGGTCGGACCAGGACATCCAGCCTAGGAGGAAAATCTTATGGATTTGTAATTACTGATGATTACTCCAGATTTATATGGGTGATATTTTTAGCCAATAAAAGTGATGCCTTGATGGAGTTTCAAGTGTTTTGCAGAAAAATCTAAAATGATAAAGGATACCTGATCACCACAATTCAGAGCGATCATGGTGGTGAGTTTGAAAATCATGATTTCAGTAGCTTCTACCAAGAACAAGGATATACGCACAACTTATCTTCACCTAGGACGCCTCAATAAAATGGAGTTGTGGAGAGGAAAAATAGAATATTGATAGACATGGCTCGAACCATGTTAAGTGAGAACTCCCTACCCAAATACTTTTGGGCTAAGGCGGTAAGTACAACATGCTATATCATAAATAGGGCAATGGTAAGGCTCATTTTGAAGAAAACCCCATATGAGCTCTACAAGGGTAAGAAACTAAACATTTCCTATCTCAAACCTTTTGGATGCCCTTGCTATATTCTAAACAATGGTAAGTCAAATCTAGGAAAGTTTGATGAAAAAAATGACAAAGGATTTTTTTTAGGTTATGCACTCAATTCTAGAGCTTACATGTTATTTAATAAAATGGCTTTAGTAGTTAAAGAAAGTCCTCATGTCATTTTTGACGAATCTGAATTAAAACTGACAAATCAACTTGCTCCAATTGTAAATGCAGATGAGGCTCCTAAAAATTTAAATGTTGTTGGATCATCTAAAGCTAAGGATGAACCAACTGAAGGAACTTCCAGCAAGGATGAAGAGGATGAAGATCCATCAATTGAAATACTTCAATAATAGCAAGTGCATCACCCCGACTTGCCCAGTACCTCTACATTCTTGAAAGATCACCCCGTTGAAAATATCATAGGTAATCCTGAAGATGGGGTATAAACTAGATCTTCATGAAAGCAAGTAGAAGAAGAGGATTTGATGGCCCCAATTTCACAAGAAGAGCCTAAGGATATTCATGAAGCTCTTCAAAATGAATCCTGGATTCAGGCTATGCATGAAGAACTACACCAGTTCGAAAGAAATAAGGTGTGGACTCTTGTGCCGTGTCCTAAGAATCAACCCGTAATAGGAACCTGTTGGATTTTTAGAAATAAGTTGAATGACACGGGATTGGTTATTAGGAACAAGGCCTGGCTCGTAGCCAAAGGGTATAGCCAGGAAATGAGTATTGATTTTGATGAGTCTTTTGCACCAGTTGCTAGATTAGAAGCAGTCCGGATTCTATTGTCCTTTACTTACTCTCTTGACTTTAAATTATTTCAAATGGATGTTAAGTTTGCTTTTCTAAATGGGTACATCGAAGAGGATGTTTTTGTAGAACAACCTCTAGGTTTTGAAGATTCAAAACACCCAAGGCATGTGTACAAATTGCAGAAGGCTTTATACGGGTTGAAGCAAGCTCCAAGGACATGGTATGAAAGGCTTACTTCATTTCTCATTGAAAATGATTTCAAAAGAGGTAAGGTTGACCAAACACTGTTCACGAGAAAATCAGGTAAAGACATATTAGTAGTTCAAGTGTATGTAGATGACATAATTTTCGGAGCTACTGATAATGCATTATGTGATGAATTTATAGAAATAATTCAAGGAGAATTTGAGATGAGTTTAATGGGTGAGCTTGCATTCTTTCTTGGATTGCAGGTTAAGCAAACGTCAAAAGGTTCAGCCATCCCATATTTCTTTAACAACTCCAGTGTGTACTCTGATGGCCACAACCACGAAGTTAGACAAAGATGAAAATGGTAAAACAGTAGATCCCACACTATTTCGAGGTATGATCGGATCACTACTGTATCTCACAGCATGCCGCCCTGACATTCAATTTAGCGTATGTCTATGTGCTCACTTTCAGTCATGTCCTAAAGAATCTCATCTAATGACTATTAAACGCATTTTTCGATACTTAATCGGCACAATAGATTTTGGCATGAGGTTTCCCATCGGGAGTTCTTTTGATTTGATTGCATACACCGATGCAGATTATGCCAGATGTATAGTAGATCGCAAAAGTACTAGTGGGTACTGTCAGTTTCTTGGTGGGTACCTAGTTTCATGGGCCTCCAAGAATTAACATTCAGTAGCTCTCTCAACGGCCGAGGTTGAATATGTAGCCGCCGAAAGTTGTGGAGCCCAAGTACTTTGGATCAAAAATCAATTGCTTGATTTGGATGTTGAAATGAAATGTGTTCCAATCCTGTGTGACAATACCAGTGTAATCAATTTGTCAAAAAATCTTGTTCAACATTCTAAGACAAAACACATTGACATTCGACATCATTTTCTGAGAGATCATTAGGAAAAGGGGTCTTTGAATTGAATTTCATTGACACACATAATCAGCTAGCTGACATTTTCATAAAACCCCTAAACCAGGATCAATTCAGCAAGATAAGGAGAGAACTTGACATGTGCAAGGGTTAGAGTATACATACATAGGTCTGCACTTAGGGTAAGGGTTGCACTTATAGAAACTCATATGCATAAAGGGTAGATTAACATGCATATTATATGTACTTATTTTCAATACTGTGTGTATATTTACATCCCTGCATGTTTGAGTGTATTTATACATACATCTCTCCTTGAAAATCCTTCTAAAAATGAATAGTCCTTGATTAAATAAATGTGGACCCGTATGACTTCTGGATTTAAGGCACCTTCTGAGAGAGAGTTAGATAACTTTCCTCAAAACCCCATCTCTTCTCTTTCTCTCTATTTCATGATGTTAGTTCTAATTAGAAGGTCGGCTGATGGTGCTCATATCAATTTTTTTTTTGAATTTTTTAGGGCTAGGTCGACCACTTCGATCGACCGCCAGCCCCAGTCCGGTCGACCGAACACGGCAACTGGCCCGGTCGAACCACAACCGAACCATCTTAAAAGGGGTCTTAACACCCTATTCTCTCTTTCTATCACCCCCACTCTTCCTCCTACACATTTCCCTAACCCTAGAACACAATATCTCCACCTCTCTAGCCCAACAACCTCATCTTTCCTTCACCCGCACTGGATTCGGTCGGTTCGTCACGATTTCGGGACATAATCTCTGTGGCCGATTCGTGCGCTTGTGAAGCTACCTTCAAGGTTCAGGATTGTGGAGAATATCATTCCAAGCCCTAGGAGTGTCTTTCAGTCCATCTTCATCCCCAGGGTTGAGATCGATCTTCAATGGTCTCTGCATCAGTTTTCTAGTTTAGGATGCCGCCTAGACGAAGTTCTCGGCGCTCTGCCAAAGGGGAAGCCAGTGGTCAAAGATGAGAGGCCCCGGGTCATCCCCCACAGCGGGCACCTGCACCTCATCGTGCCCCTCGTTTGCCTCCACGGCCCATTATTGACCCTCGACTGGTCGACTTCGATGAGGTGAATGATATTTTACCCGATTTATGTGCACTTTTTGAGATTCAAGAGGGTTGGAGTGATTTTATCACTAGATACACTAGGTATTATCCTAACCTAGTGTAACAGTTTTATGCAACTTGATTGAGAGAAATGAAGAGCTATACACAGTTGTTCAAGAAGTTGAGATACATATTACACCCGATCTTTTTCGGTGAGCCTTAGGAGTCTCGGCCAGGGGTGCTGACATGACCTTTGGTCATGGTGAAGTTGAGGCTACTTTTATTGCCATGACAAACTGTGATTATGTGCGTGGTATCAGTGATTTGATTTAGTTGAATGCCAACTATTTTCCACCACTACAGCGGATTCTACACCACATGTTTACATCCCTTATCTATCCAAAAAGTGGGAGTAGAAATGAAGTGACAGAGGTTCACATATTTCTATTTTATCATGTTATGAATGGAAGCTTAGTAAACATGGGCCGGCTCTCGACAAACTTGATAGGGACATGTCGAACCCAACTGAGGAGATCATTGTCTTATGCTTCACAGTTGACAGGAGTGTTTATATATGTTGGGATTCACCTTGGTGATGAAATATTTGTTCGAGTTAGACAGGATGATATCTACAACCACCATAAAATCTTCTCAGATTTTGGATATTACTATGGTCCCGATGGCGAGCTACGCCGAGATATACCAGTTTATGGGGAAGAAGCTGACAGTGAAGAAGAGCAAGAACAAGAGCAGCAGCAGGGTCAAGGGGATGTCCCCCCTACAGTTCAGGCTGAGGACCAACCTCCTCCACCTCCACCTTATCACATGGATCCAGAGATGCCTCCTCCACCACAATTCTTTCATCGGGAGTCTTCTACTCAGGGGGGCGGACATCACTCTTGGGTAGACCATGAGACTTTTGACAGGCATTTTACTGGGCTGGAAACTCGGGTGGATGCTTTTAGTGATTGACTTTCTACCGTTGGGGATCACATTGACACACTTGGGAATGTGATTGACACCATGTCAACTCGTATCGACTCCTTCTCCACAGTTCTGGATACCCTTTCTACTCACATGACCACACTCTCCACCCATATGACTACCCTCACAGATAGTGTTACTGATTCTAGCCAGGCCTTCCACATTATGAACTTAACACTTCTTGGAATGCAGCACCGTGATGCGGCCTGTGACAACTCCATTTCCCATATTCAGGATCGTCTTCAGCTTCAAGACCATTGTCTTGAGGACATCCGCCGCCGCCTTGGATATCAGCCTCCTCCTCCTGAGGATCACCCTCCTATAGATGGACACTGAGGATTTTTTTTAGTTTCCTTCTTCCAGTCTGTGTTCTTAGGTCTTGTGTCTTTTGGGTTCTCTTTTTGTCTATCCTATCCCCTCGTTTGATGATGCCAAAGGGGGAGAAGTAGTTAGTGCATGTCTTATATATTTTATGTATGCATGTTCGTATGTTTGTATGCATGTTCATTTGTGAGGATCATTGTGTCAGTTCTGCATTTACTTTGTCGCATGTGTCTAGAGTGTTGCACTCTCTTAAGCATCAATGTACTCTGTAATGAAATGATGAAATGAATGCAAATTGATCTTGAATGTCACATGATGGTTCTTATATCTCATTTCCTCTCTATTTAGCAAATAAGGTGTTGAATGGTTTATGTTGTTTCACCTAAAGAAAAGAATTGTTGTCTTATTCGTCGTGTGGACCATTGGCCTCGCTTAGCTCCAAATTTACTTAAAGGCATGCCAATGCACTTATAATCTAGAGTTTTGTCATCATCAAAAAGGGGGAGATTGTTGAGTCTCTGCAGTTGATTTTGATGATAACAAAACCCCGACATTAGAAATAAGTTGATAACTTAGTTTAACCTCTCTCAAAGCCATTTTCACCAAAGCAAATGTTCAATTTTATCATACCTTAACAAATACCCCGATCAAGTCCAAACAAGCTCATATTATATGGATCTTTTTGCAAGCACAAGCTTTTAATATATGGATATCATTCATGGACTGAACTCTGCTATTTCTGCAGGATTTCCAGAGTTCGGTCGACCTGGAAGACTGGTCCGGTTGACCTAATTTACCAGCACCCAGAACTCTGAAATTTTACAGAGTTCGGTCGACCGCCAACCCAGGGCCGGTCGATCGGATTTCCCAGCGTTGAAAAGTTCAATTTCTGTAAAATTTCGGTCGACCGCCCACCTATGCCCGGTCGACCGCCCCCTTCGAAGCCTCTTTTGTTGACTTTGTTTTCTCCACGAGGCTGAAAAATCTATCAATGTTATTTTAATCCCTAAAGTCTCCAGACATCCCTGGAATTGTGGATCTGTGTCTTGGCCTGTCCTTGACCATCCTAGTTGTATAAAACCAACTCTTGGGGCAAAGAAACCCTAATGACCAAGGAGAGATTAAGGAAGCTATCAAGGGGAGAAAAGGTACTGTAGCTCCGTGAACAGTACTTCGTGCAAGGAGTTCTTCATCCATCTACAAACTTTTCAAGTGGAATCTGAGGCAAATCAAACCCAAATCAAGTGGAGATCCATGCTTCATCCATAATCTTCATCACCTACTCAGGGGGAGCTTAAATCAGAACTTTTCTCTTGTGTTTCATTTTCCAATCTCTTGAGATTCAAGTGTTGTTATTTGTAATTTCAAAACACCCGTGTGTGTGTGGATCTTCTTAGATCTGTATGTGTGTGTGTGTGTGTTTGATTTCGGTCAGATCTGTGTGTGTTTCGGTGCTTTTGCACCTTTGTTGGAGTTCCTATACTCCTACGTGTGTGTGTGCTCAGATCTTGTAATCCCTTACAAGATAGTGTGTGAATTCTCACAGTTTGTGAGGGGTGGACGTAGGTTGCCGTTGCTGCATCCGAACCACCTAAAAATCATTGTCTCTTGTGTGGTTTGATCCTTTTCTCCTATCTCCATTCTTTGCTAGCACACACGTAAATTAGATCTTTTGTATCTCGAGTTAGATCTAGCATAACTTATCATCTTCACATCTGATCTCTGGTATATTACAAGGTAGGTTTGGATCGACAAGGCAAATCTTGTCAGGAAGATAATATCTTGTGTGAGTAGAATCTTCGGATTCACACCTCCGCCACGGTACCAAGGATCCGTTGTGTGTGATAGATTTTATTAGATCTAGCAGTCTCTAAATAAATCTGAACTTCTTTGTTATTGTTCTTCACACTTGTTGAAATCGGTTAAAGTTTTATTATAATTTGTTATCACCCAATTCACCCCCCCCCCTCTTGGGTGTCATTGATCGCAGGACTTCATTACACAAGCTACGGGTGCAAGGCAAGAATTCAGACAGAAAATCAATCAAGCTCTAGCTCGGAAGCAAGATAATTCTGGCTCAAGTCTTGAAATTGTTCAACAAATAAAGCAGCCTAATGTTACTGTGTCCAACAAGTTTGTAGTTCTTCAGGACTGTCCACTTGAAAATAGAGCACCGTAAAAGTGTCCTTCGACGGCAAGGAATGCCGACGCCGTGCACAATGCCGGTAACAGTTAGAGGATTCGTCATGTCAGTAGTCCTTCCAAATCGGGAGGCACTCACAACTACCCTCCAGATAAGCAGCCTCATCCTGAATCCGAGATGGGTGTACAGAAGGAGTATGAGCCTTTTCCTCCACAATCTGCGGAGTTTGTTAGGGAGTTCCCTACGCTTTAGGATTTAGTGGTTAAAGAGGTGAGGCAGCATCTTGCGAATCATGGATGTGATAGTCTACCTCCAAAACCAATTACCAAAGGGAAGGCAGTGGTCTCTTCTAAACTCAGGCGGTCTCCTCGCCAGAACTCATAATATTCCTTTTCCTCTCCACCTATATATATTAATCCATTCTGGAATGAAGATAGTTAGTTGGAATGTCAGAGGAATCAATAAGAGTTCACGTCGTAGGCAACTGAATAATATCCTTAGGGAGTCTGGATGTGAGGTAGCTGTCTTGATTGAAACTAAAATTCACCCAAGACATGCTACCAACTTAAAACAACAACTTTGGCAAGATGCTCAATTTTTGAATAATGATGATTTCTTTCCTCTTGGGCGGATTTGGGTTCTGTGTGAATCGACTAAGTTCCATATGATAAAGCTAAAGGAATTAGATCAATTCATTCATATTCAAGTTGTGGATAAGTTACAGGCATGCATACCTTTCTTACTGCTATATACGCATCCAATTTTCTATCACAAAGAAGATCACTCTAGAAAGAGATTAGCTCTCTCTTAGCCACTGCCTCAGGGTCTCCTTGGCTCATTATTGGTGACTTCAATTGCACCAGATATATAGAAGAGAAAATTGGAGGCAACCCTGTTCCTCCGTCAATTCTTCAAGAGTTTGATCGCATGATTCTCTCAGCTGAATTGTTTGACAAGAAGACTGTTGGTCAAGCTCTTTCCTGGTGCAACAGATCTAAGCCTCCTCGTAAAATTTCAGCTAGATTAGATCGTTGTTTGATAAACGATCATTGGCTGTAGCTATTTCCAGACTGTTATCTGGAATATGTAGGAGAAGGATTCTCTGATCATTCCATGCTTAAAGTCTACACTGAGAAGTCTTCTCCCAGAGGTGCTACCCCATTCAAAATTTTCAATATATGGATCAATCACCCAGACTTTATTAACATTGTCTAGGAAGTTTGGAGCCTTAGGATCGAGGGTACTCCACAATTTATTCTCTGGTCTAAATTGAAGGCTATGAAATTGCGGCTTAAAGAGTGGAATCGCAATATGTTTGACAATGTGCAAGATACTATGAAAAAGGCCAGGAATGTGCTTCTGGGAGTTCAATAGCGGCTGCAGATTGATCCCTTGAACATGGAGTTAATTAATATGGAAAAGAAGTATAGAGCTGCTTATGTGAAGGCTATGGACACTGAAGAATCTTTTGCCAAGCAAAAATGCAGGCAAACTTGGCTGGCTTTGGGAGACTAACACAAACTATTTCTATGCTTCTATCAAAAGTAGGAAAATGAGGAATAGCATACAGAAATATAGACTTAATGAGGGCTCTTATACTACTGATTTAAACAAAATCTATAAACATGCGGTGAGCTTTTTCTAGCAATTGTTGAACTAAACTCAGGAATCTGCAGTGTTCAGCTGTGAGCCTAAATTCCAACTAAGTCCATCTGAAGTGGAAAGGCTCTGTTTCCCTTTACGAACAAGGAGATCACAAGTGTGGTTTTTTAATCTCCCAAAGGGAAAAGTCCTGGGCCGGATGGCTACACAGCAGAATTTTATCAAGCCTCTTGGAGGATTATTGGTGAGGATGTAATTGCAGCGGTTAAGCATTGCTTCTCCTCCAGGAAAATCTTAAAGCAATTCAACTGCACTTTTGTTTCCCTTGTGCCCAAGATTGAAGGGGCTGAATCTTTTGATCAATTTAGGCCTATTTCCTTTTGTAACTTATCCTATAAAATTGTCACAAAGGTTCTAGCAAATAGAATACAAGAGGTGATGCCTAAATTAATTAGCCAGAACCAAGCAGCTTTCATAAAAGGCCGCTCAATTCATCATAATATTTTGTTGGCAAATGATATTATCAGAGATCTTCATTCCAGGAC
Source organism: Amorphophallus konjac (assembly GCA_022559845.1). NCBI lineage: Eukaryota > Viridiplantae > Streptophyta > Magnoliopsida > Alismatales > Araceae > Amorphophallus > Amorphophallus konjac. The sequence goes on along the minus strand of CM040123.1, from coordinate 82,088,755 downwards.
CAGAGGTAAGTCTATCTGCCTGAAAGTGGACCTGCAAAATGCTTTTGATTCCCTTAATAGAGACTTCATTTTGTTTATGATGAGAAAGATGGGTTTTCCTAGTATCTGGATTGACTGGATTAGCAGTTGTATTTGCACTCCAATGTTCTCCATTCTCCTAAATAGTACTCCACAAGGCTTCTTCAATAGCAAGAATGGAGTGAGGCAGGGTGATCCATTATCCCCATATTTATGTTCTATTGCTATGGAGGGCTTCACGTCAATAATTGATTCAGCTGTGCAAAATGGAATGATTAAAGTTCCTGAAGCTGAGACAGTTAAAGTCTCACATGTTGTTTTTACGGATGACTTAATCCTATTCTTTAAGGATGACATTCAGTCAGCACACCACATTGCCTCATTGCTTCAAACATTTGCTTGTATGTCAGGGTTGTGCATTAATCATCAGAAAAGTAAAGTTTATGTGAGAGGAAATGTGCAACATAAGTCTGAAATTCTTAATGCTACTCAAGTCCCGGAAGGTGCCTTGCCTGTACCCTATCTTGGTCTTCCCTTATATCTAGCAGTATTAAGAAAACAAGCTGTTTACCTCTGCTTGATAAGATCATGAGGAGAATTGACTCTTGGAAGAACCAGTTCCTTTCAAGGGCAGGCCGGCTGGAGATTGCGCGATCAGTACTCTCTTCTTACTCTCTTTACTGGTCTACATCATTCTCTCTTCCATCTTCTTTGATTGAGGAAATAGAAAGACTGCTTCGCAATTTTTATTAGCATGGACACTCTGATAAACAAGCCTGCCAAATGGTCTCATGGAAGCAAATTTGTAAGCCTAAGTAGGAGGGCGGGTTGGGATTAAAGAATCTAAAGGAGTGGAACTTAGCTTGTATGGCAAAATTGCCGTGGGACATTTTGCAAAGAAGCTTTCCCTTTGGTGCTCATGGGTTCATGCTAAGTACCTATCCAAGCACAACATCTGGGATATCAAAATGAAGCCTTATTATTCGGCAGTCTGGAAGGGCATTCTGCATGCAAGAAAATGGTTGAAAGATAATATTCACTATGAGATTGCAGATGGAAATGACACTAACATGTGGGCAGATCCTTGAGTTCATGGAGCAAGTATTCATCATCTATTTGGAGAACAAATAATACAAGATTTGGAGTTACATAAAAAATCCAAGGTTTCTAGTTTTACCACTAATGATTGCTGGTCTCTTCCTGCACCTATCTCATCTGAAATGGCAGAGTTATAGAACATTATTTCAACAATTCCAATTGTTAGAAGAGGCAGAGATGTTATTCGCTGGAAACATAATAATGGGCAGTTTACAACAACAAACTGTTGGGAAATTCTAAGGGAGAAGGTGACCATTAATGATATATGTGAATGGATTTAGAAGAGTCCAACTATCAAAGAGCATCCCAGTGTCTTTGGCAAGCACTATTAAAAAAACTCCCGACTATGGACAATCTTCAGAAGAGAGGGTACCATCTTTCTAATATGTGTTTTCTTTGCAAAAATAGTGGCAAATCCACTGATCATCTATACTTTGAATGTTCTTATTCCAAGTGGATTTGGAATGAAATTCTATTGCGATTAGATTTGCATCGACAACCCAAACCAACTCTCAGTCTCGAGATTAAGAAACTTGTGAAGAACTGTCCTTGTAAGGGACCGATAGTGAAGCTTGTCCATCTGTTAATACGGGTAACTATATGGCATATCTGGAAGGAAAGATGTGAATGCATATTTGAGGAGGCTAAAACACCAAGGTCAAATTTGCTGATCCTAATTCTGGAGGATACCCGGCATTGTATAGAGTTTCAAGGTGGGGTCCAAGAATTCAAGAGTAAAGAAATCACTATCTTCAATAGATTCAATATTAGACTGGCATAGAGTCTTATGAATCTGCGGTATCACTAGTTATTGGACAGGTTCCATTCTATTTGACTTAGGTTACTAGTCTACAAGATTGTGTAGACAGTAACTATTCTTGATGTACGTTTGACATACTATTAATACAACTT